>JBBIGC010000013.1:6269645-6283512 GCA_037576955.1 Lepidarchus adonis | reverse complement strand
GCAAAAATATTTTAAACTTCTAAAGAAATATAAAGAATATAAAGAAATATAAAGAATATAAAACCTTATCTAATATACATAAACATCTCCTGGATCTGTCCTTTAAGAAAGTGCAGCACCCAGGTATTCTGACACACCTATTGGAAAAAGTGTGCAGGAGGTGGGATCAAGTTTATAATTTGGCCTCAACGATGTCTGTTCCCGGGACACAAGTGCTTATTTCAACAATCCACCTCCTGCTCAGGCTACAACAGTGTGGCCTTGTAGACTCCACATGCTAGTGCTTGACCGGTTGATGCAAGTCTAGATGTTTCTCCTTCTGAAAATGTACAGGAGTCACAGACAACTGAGCAGTGTAGTTAAAAGGAGATATAACATTATGATAAACACACCTCTGTTCCAAATTTGTTGAGTGTTGGAGCCATGGAAAAATTGGCTTCAATGGGTGTACAATATTTGGGCTGGTTTGTGATACTTAGATACTAAGGCTGTTCAACACAGGGGCCTCAATTCTTCATGTCTAAAGCCACCTATGACTAGGTGAGACACAAAAGGATGAAAGCACAGGTGTCAGGTTTGTCAAAATAACCGAAAGTGACATAACCCCAACTGTAAAGTCATGCTGGCCAATCAGAAGTCTGAAATAAAGGTTATTACAAATTCATGAAACACTTAGCTTATAGCCACTTTAGCCATTCCATTCCACTTTGAGCCAAAAGACTCCACTTGTTGGAGTAGTTACGCTTACTTCCACCAAAGACAAATAATTAGTTTGACCAAAGACAGTTCCATTATATACGAGGAGGCAAACTCAAGGTAAAAATAAAAACACTCCCCTCCAAACTGGCTTTTTCCCCATCATTCCTTCTGACTAATTGAAAGGTTATCAAAGAGCATCAGTCACAGTTATGTCTTACTCCAAACAACAGACTACGAATCGAATGGTTCACACTTTTTTCACTTATGTTTCTTTTAGGGTTTGGGGTAAATGTCATGGTTCCTCTGGTCTGTTGTGTTTTCAGGTCACATATTCTTGCCATGAATTCAGATTATGTGTCACTCACACACCATGAACAGTGAGCAGTGAGGTCATTCTCTGCATTTAACCACCACCATGACACACTGGGAGGCAAACCTGCATCCAGGGACCAGCTAAGGGCATTTCAGTCTGAGGGGAAACCCCTCCCACATTTCCTCTGCCAATCTCAGAGATCAAACTGGTGACCCCCATTCACAAGTCTTCATTTCCAGCCATCAGTGCACTGCTGCCCCCTAGCTGTCCTAGCAGGTGTATCCCATCCTCTTGGTGTCGGCCTCAAGGTCTCTGCGCCATGTGTTTCTGGGCCGTCCTCTGTTTCTCTTGCCTTGGGGATTCCAGATCAGCGCTGGTCTGGTAATGCTGGAGACTGGCTTACGGAGTGTATGATGATCCATTTCCAGCGTCGTTTCAGGATCTTGTCTTCTGCAGGGAGCTGGTTGGTTCTCTGCCAAAGGTCCTGGTTGCTAATTTGACTCCTTGAATAAATGATAAACAAGAGAGGGCAGTAAGCAGATGCCTTTATCGAACTGTTAGTATGCAGTCTGTTCATCGCATCAACATGTGACAACAGCTGAAATTAACACAAAAAGCCCAAACGCTTCCTCTTTCCATAATAGCAAACAAGCAAAAATATATACACAAGATTTATATATAAATTATATATATAAATTATTATATAAGAGCTATTTCAGGGTGATTTGCAGGATGGACGTTTTTAAATGCCAAAAGTATAGCATCACTGCCAGTTGTAGGTCTATGAATTGGGAAATCTGATAATTATTAGATTTAATACCAATATCCATCAACAAGCTTGTTACACCTCTCAAGTGGAATTTTTGACCACTTTTCTTTTGCAAGCTGCATATTGTCTCTCAGATTTGAAGGGTGCCTTCTCCCAACAGCATTTTTGAGATCTCTCCATAGAAGTCTACCATGTCCTGCCTCAATGACCACCAGCTCCTAGCGCTTACACCCATCATCATGAAGTGCTTTGAGAGGCTGATAATGAGGCACATAACTTCCACAGACTCTGGATCCACTACAGTTTCCTTACCGCCCAAACCGCTCCACAGACAATGTCATTTCATCTGCCCTTCATCTAATCCTTTCCCACTTGGATAAAAAGACTCTTATGTCAGAATGCTGTCTATTGACTTCAGCTCAGCGTTCAACACTGTTATTTCTCAGAAGCTGATCAGGAAGCCGGACCTGCTGGGAATAAACGCCCCTCTCTTTTGGACTTCTTGGACTTCTTGACGGACAAGCCCCTTCTGCTTCCAAGATCCTCAGACTTAGCACTGGTTCCCCACAGGGGTGCATGCTCAGCCCATTGCTGTTTACTCTGCTGACACATGACTGTACGGCATGTTACAGTTTCAACCACATCATCAAGTTTGCAGATGACGCAACAGTGGTGGGAGACTCATCACCAACATGATGAGTCTGCTTACAGAGAGGAGGTGAAACAACGGGTGGAATGGTGTCAGAAAAACAACCTGACTCTTAATGTCAACAAGACTAAAGAGATAGTTGTTAACTTCAGGAAGAGGACAACTGCTCACTCCCCACTCAACATCGACAGCTCCACTGTGAAGATCGCCAGCAGTGTGAAGTTCCTGGGAGGGCTGTTTTTACTGTTTTGTTGTGTAAATGGTTCAGCTACATGGAATTCACAAACCTACAAGCACTGTGAGCCACATGCTATGCACTTATGTAGGCAGTATAGTATAGTATAGTATAGCATGGTATGGTATGGTATGGTATGGTATGGTATGGTATAGTATAGTATAGTATGGTATAGTATAGTATAGTATATTATAGTATAGTATGGTATGGTATGGTATAGTATAGTATAGTATAGTATTGTTGTTTTTATTATTATCATTATTATTATTATTATTATTATTATTGGTAATAATAATAACAATAATAATAATAATAATAATAATAACAACAATTGTGATTATTATCATTGTTATTATTATCATTATTATCATTATCATTATTACAGTTATTAATTATTAAAAATATTTGCTCAGTAATATCCTTTAAAATTTTACTGTTTATTATTTAAATTAACATTTAATTTTTATTGTTTAGTTTAGTATTTGTATCTTATTATTGAATTATTATATATAATAATAATTTTATCAATGAATTATATTTTTTAGTAATTTCTATTTTTTGTGTAGATATATTTCATATTAATAAATAAGAAAAGAAATAAAGCGTGTGTGTGAGAGAGGGATTCTCTGACAAATGGTGACTGTCAGCCAGAATCACTGTTCTCAGAACAGCTGTGACTTTGCCTTGTTGCTTTGACTCTAGATGGCAGCACAAACTCAGAATACACTCAATACAATACACTCAAACTCAACCGCAATTGCAAGAAGAAGAACTGAGTGAGATTCATACCCAGACAGGACGCACATGTTGGAGACCTGAACTGTTCTGAACTGTTCTGAGCACAGAGAGTAATCATGGCTGACCATCAGCAATTATCCTGTGGGACGACTTCGGCTGAAATGTCCTCCCCATCGTGCCGACCTTAGACAAAGATAACCTGACTAAATACAAAATGCAGTTTTAAATGCCAATTTCTTTTATTAAATGAAAAAACATCACCCAATGCATTTTGTATGTATATTTGGCACTGGTGCATCCATCAGCAGGTTTGATTGGCTGTCGAAGGCCAAATGGATGTGAGCAAATGTAGTCAAGTGCAAACAAGTTATACAGGGGGTCCTCCACTTACGTCATACTCGACTTACGGAAATCTGTGGTTACCTCCCACCACCCCCACGACACCGAAAATGATTTTAGAGTGTAAAAGTGAAAGTTAAAGTTATATAATAATTCAGAAAAAGGATGAAACAGAGCCTCAGGTGGGTGAGTGTCTCCCTCTGGTGGACAGACAGAGTATTGGCCCCAGGGCATTACACACGTAGATGTATATTAAAGTGGGTTTCGACTTACGCTTCACTCTGAGGAAAAAAACCCTGACGTAATTCAAGCCCCTCTCTTACTTAGCTTAAGCCAAGTCTTGCATCAGTTGCAGTGCCCCCTGTGGCTAAAAAGAGAATAAAAAACTCGGACAAACACTGTATTGCCAGTTTTATTATGATTAAAGATACAGGTGAAAAATGCTAGAGAGCTGGTCTGACATCTTTGTAACACATACTCCTGGATGGTTTGATTTCTCTGGGTCATTCCAGATATAACCCAGTTATAAAATAATTATTCTGACTTAGCCAATTTTCTGTTGAAGCATTGTTCACACTACAGGATTTTAGCCAACGTTACGAGACCAAGACACTGTCGCCATCTTTACCTCGTTTACATGAATGATCTGTGAACTTGATCTACACACTTCAGGATCTCTCACTGATGGCGCCCCAGATCGCATCATGATGTCAACAAACTACGTCTTGTCACACAAAAGCCCATGGTTCCAAGAACCTTTTAAACGAGTACTAGCTCAACCCACAAATCCCTGTACGGCCGCCACGAACGGCCACCAAGTTTATTCAGCGGCGTGACACCCCCGAAACTCGATGGCTAGATGGAGCTTTCCCCCCACTTATTTAAAAGGAGCCCTTATGTAAAGTTATACCAAACTGAAAACCGCATAACTCTGGTTGTGGGAGGTGGAGGTAAGCTCTATATAATGTAGCTGTGGCAGATTAACTGTCGAGTCACCTCCAATCTGACACTTTAGACTCTCTAGGCACTGTAGGCAACCCTGCGACCTGAAAATCGTGGCTAAAGTCTTGTAGCGTGAAGAAGCTAATAATAATGCTAGTAATGCTAGATGCTAGCAATGCCAGCATTGATGGACATGCAATTAAAAGTTATGCAGCATGTAAAATGTGAAATACAAGATACAGCTTGATGACTAGATGTTTCCAACAAGGTTCTGAAGGCATTAGAAAAGTTAAGCTTATAGATTAATTGCATCACAGTGGAAAGTAGAGAAGCTTGAGGGATAGGGGAAACCACAAAGACGCTGCTGCAGGTATGGAGACTTCACGGGACTTTGCTTGTGGTGGCGTTCTGTGCCGCGACGTGCTTCGAATGCAGCTCTGACATCTTTTTCATTTTGTCGCTGCAAAGAAAAAGCAAAGTCAGAGAGCTGAGAGGCATTTCCTGTTCAGAACAATGCAAGGTTTCTGCACCTACTTTGCCAACACCTCGCCCTCCAGGCCTGGAAATAGGCTGATAACTCTTAGCTTATAAAAACTGGTGAAAGGTTTGTTCACTGTAGAGCGAGTGGGCCTAGCACTTGCCCTGTGGGGCAGCAATGGGCTAATGGTTAGAGTCCTGGTTTTTTGACTGAAGGGTGCTGGGTGGATTCCTGTAAAAAGGCACGTCCTGTTCACTCTGTTCATCTGCCAAATGGTCCTGGAGAACCAGATCAACACACCTGGTTCAACTCAACTGTTCATTGGCAGGTCAAGGGAGTGTGTTTGAGGTGGGGAACGACCCATGGACAAGCCCTCCAGAGGAAGTATTAAGGTATTTTCACATCAGCAAAACATATAACGACTTTGAGGAAGTATGCATAGCAATTGGTCCTTCAGGTCTTAGTCTTTGACGTACTTCTGAGTCAGTCAGGCTTTGGATTGGTACGACTGATTGAAAGGCTAAACAAAAGTGGCGCTTTTCCTTACCTCAGACGCACCAGCGCCTTCCTCACCCACTCGTCGGCCGTGCTGGCACATACCTTCTTGTTCTTTTTTGTGAGAAATCTGAGAAAGAACACGTAGAAGAGTGCAAGGTTCAGATTGTACATCAGAAATTAAGCTCTGACCGAATGCCGTGTGTAGGAGGCTGCTGCTTGGGATGTGTGCATAGTATTTGACTCTGTGGGTTGTGGGTTTCTCGGATTTGGGTGGTGTAAACCACTCGCTGTTGTGGCCAGTGGGTCAGGGGGTGTTGTGCGGTCGGCTGACTCACATGATGGCATCGATGCGGCACACCTCGCGGGAGCTCTGCTCGATGTAGCCTTTGATCACGCTGAAGGCCACAGGTTTTCGTGTGTATTTCACGCAGCAGGCATGATTCAGCGGTCCGTCTGACATCACACACACACAGCGTCATCATTGTACTCACTGGCCACTTTAATGGAAACATCTCCACTTTGTGTCATTTGTGCCAATCAGTTTCTGACCACAGGGTTGGCTGGACCACCCAACCTAGCAATGACTCTGATGTGTTTTACCTCTAGATTTGCCCATTCAGTTCTCTAAAAAACATGTAATATAATAAATATATGAATTTGCTCTATCCATATTAATCTACTATTTTTATTTTATATATTATTTATGTTTTAAATAAATACTGTTAAATATATTAGTATTTGTTTGCTTGTTTTTAATCATTTATTTATGTATTCGTTTTCATTTTATCAATATTATTTATACTTTTTTTTTATTTAGGACTATTTTTAGTAATAAATGCATTTGCTGTGTGTCTGTAAAAATCTGTGTCTGTAAAATAGAAAATAAAATATTAACACAGATTGTGAGACACAGAACAAATGCATGTATTACCTTAAAAAATATGTAAAAAGCATAAATAATATAGATAAAATACTAAGTTAAAATATTATGTTAAATTATTGTTTAATAATAAAGTTAAATAAACAGTAAATTAAATATAATAATGTATTTTAAAATACCTAAAAAATGCAATATTTAGAAATGAATTGATTAAAATGCATATATTTATTATATAGCTGAAACAATATTTCCACTTTGTTTCCAATGACTCTGTACACTGTTACACTGTCTAGTCTGGGGGAGCGGAAGGAGGGGGCCGACTTGTGGGCGGAGCAGAAAGGCGGGGGTCTCCTTGGTGGGTGAGTCTGGAATTTTTTCTGGAAATGTACAGCAGCCCTGTGGTCAGAAAACTAGTCAGTTTACCTGGGCAGTGTTTTTTTTTCATTAAAACAGTAATAAACATCATTAGCACAGAAAACATTAATACAATGAACAGGGATGTTTACGTGTGTCAGTGCTTAACCGTTCCCAGAGTTCTCCTCATGGAAGTCCAGTCCAATCAAATAGCTTCGGATCAATCTGTCCTTCATTCGTTTAGATGCTGAAGGAACCAAACCTGTTCTTCTAACCAGGTCACATTATGTCAACTACTGTTCTGTTAACATGTTTATGCCGGCAGGAGGTCAATTATCCATTGAAATTTATCCATTTTGTTTTAAATGGTAAAAAAAGGTCTGCTTTTGGAGTGTGCAAATGTTTGGATGTCCAAATGTTTTGTAGAATTAATCTAGTTAAACTCTTAAATATAAAAGTTGTCATAATTTTGCATAAGCACTTTCTTGTTAGTTTTTTCCCCCATATTTATTTCTAGGGAATTTTCTTTTTTACACATTTTTGTAGTCCCATCCAAGAGCCAAAGTCTTAAAGGTAAACGTAGAGTGTGTCCCCTGAGCTTTAAAGTGTAAAGTGATGTAATGATGGTGAAATAGTGGTTAATCTGACAACAAAAAACAAAATCATTTAAATAATAACTAATTTTTGTTAATCATTCTAGGGGAGTAATTAGCACAATGTTTTCAATGTCTCAAGCATCAATCTTCACAGTCTTAACTACTCCATGCAAAAATTAAGAGGCATAGAATCCTTTGGACGCCTGGTTCCTATCACCACCACTGTGAACAATTCTGACCCGACAACGGAACATTTCACATCAAGCCGTTCTGAACATTTCCAACCATTCCATTATGCAGAAATTTTCAAATCGGTGGAACTAGTCGCTACTGGAGCCATGCTTGTAGGGTTCTTGGCCTGGATTCTTGGAAATCTGATTCGGAATAATGTCTAATGTCAAAACGGCCAAAAAACGAATTGAACTGAAAAGACCTTCATGGACTCACATGCAGCCGACGTGAAGCAGAGCGTGGAGAAGACCCAGCAGCCGAGGAGGGTGATGGCGACAAGACCTTTGCCAGACATGACGATGAAACAAGATACGAGCTTGTGCGGCGTCTTATATATGACCACATAGGAAGATAACAACACAACCACTCCCACACTTGCACCAAATGGCGATGTGGGCAATACGAGAAGAAGACGCTGTGACCAAAATGAGGACAGGAGCATCGATGAAAACTTCAGATAAGATCTTAACGAGGACAGGAAGGCCGAGAGGGCTTGATGCTTCAAAGGCCTGTTTAGTACACAGCTTTCAAAGGAGTGGAATGAAAATTTCATCTGGCTTCATCTACAGTGACTATGGCCGCCATTGAGCTACGATTTAATGGACAACAGTTCTGGATGCATCTCCCAATTACAGAAGAATTTTGAGTGCTAAAAAATATTTTTTAAAAATTGTCCTCCGAAGAGGGGGGGTGGTGGCGGGTTATAAAAAAAAAACAATTAATAAAAAAGAAAGAATTTTGAGTGCTAGGAAGCAGAAGCTCTGAATATGATGGGTAAGGCCTAACGGGCTGCACGCTACAGCACATCAGTGTAGGAAAGTTCTGTGTTACTTAATGGGCGGATTAGCAGCAGCCCCATCTTTACCATGACCCATTTAGTGGTGAGAATGATTTTTCCCCCTCTGAGCTAAAGAGCAAATTAACATGCGCCACTTCTGTGACCTAGAAAACGCTCTCAATATGAAGGAGCAACTATCAAGAGAGCCCTGTGACTAATGTAAATATGCTTTATTTAGCTCGTCTGGCTGCGTCTCGTATTGTGTCTGTGTGCCCCCAGGCCTGGCTGTGGTTCCAGTTAAGGTGGACGGGTCAAACCTAATACGCAGGACTGTCATCCACCCGCTGGAGCCATGTACTGTTTCCAATTTTTTGCTAAATTAATACATGAATTTGTGTCAATTAACAAAAAAACAACAAATAATTTATTACATGTTTAAGTTAGCAACAAGAACGAAAAAAATTCAGACATTTCTGTTGTCATTAAAAATGTAAGGTGTCCAAATAATGTTAAAAAAGAAAAATGTAAAAAAATAAATAATGTTGTTTATTTTTTGCTCAGAACCAATGTCTGCACATAACCACAACAGTTGACAAGAACATGGATGGTACCCCTCATGGGGTGGGGTTTATTAGGCAACAAGTGAACAGTCGGTTCTTGAAGTTGATATGTTGGAAGCAGGAATAAAGGTAGCAGGGCCAAACTGTAGATGCTAGATGGCTGGGTCAGAGCATCTTCAAAATGGCACGTTTTGTGGGGTGTTTGCAGTGTTCACGGGTGCCCATGGGTTATTGATGTGCTTGGGGGGAAGGCTAGCCCAGCAATAGGGTTGAGCTGAGAGTGTGGTTCCACAACTTTTCACCCCATGTGAGGAGTGTGTAAAGGAAAGTGGTTTAAATCATTACAAGACATATTCTCCAGATCAGATTGTTGCATGATAAGGACATCATCATTGTGGGTCAAAGGAACCTCAGACTAGCAAGTGCTTGAATTAAAGTTTTACTTGATAAGTAGTGAAATTAGACATTGTTTCCCAGTTCTTGTCCTGTGAGCCCACTGTCCGGCCTGATTAAGAGTTTTCCCAGCTTTTAAAACACCAACCACAGTCCTGTGTGTTGGTAACAGGAGAAGATCCTAAATGTGGTGTGCAGTGGACAATCAGGAGTGCTGGAAAAAGTGTCCAGAACAGTGTTAATCAATAGTTTTCTTAAGGGAAGGCAAGGGTTATTAAACCAATCAGATTCCAGAATACACCAGCTACAACTGAAATGAGAGGAAACTTGCTTATTGGCCAAACTATTCCATTACAATGAGCAGCTCAAGGTAGGCTTGCATGCTCAAGGTACTCAACCCCACAGGATGATCAATATAGCATCACAATCTGTTCTATTTCAGGCTACATTTGTGACAGGAGTGAATAAGAGTCATAGGAGTCATCCACTTACGTCTACTGACAGTCATAATGGGCCATCTATACACTACGAACTACTGCCCCTCCTGTACCTTCTGCCAGATCATCCATCATTGGGGCCTACACATTGTGAAACAATTTCATCATCATATTGATCAACGTAAAATTGAAAAGATTCATCATCTCTTCATCTACAGTAAAAAATACAGTAATACAGTAAATACCAATAATCAAAGTAGAATTTTCTTTGTGTAAGGAACAAAGCCTAAAATCAATACTGGATGCCAGATCCCATTGTGTCATGGAAATCATTGCATGGCCTCAGGAACACTTCCAGGAATCATTGTGATCACAGTTCACTGTGCTGTTCACAGGTGCAGGTTAAAGCTCTATGGCATAAAGAAGAAGCTGTATGTGAACATGATCTAGAAATGCCACTATCATCTCTGGGCCCATGCTCATTCAAAATGAACTGAGGCAAAGTGGAAAGTGGTCAGAAATGTGGAATTCTTTTCAGAAAATATAGACACCATGTTCTCCTGATTAAAAAGTATAGTGACCGTGCGGTTTGTTATCAGCGCCCAGTTTAAAAGCCTGTGAAATTGGCAGTTTGCACATCTAGAGAGATACAATTATGCTGAAAGGTACAGTATGTACAGGTTTTAGAGCAACACATGCTCCCATTCAGACAACGTCTTTTTCTGGGAAGGTCTCACAAATTTCAGCAAGATAATGCTAAACCACATGCTGCATCTATTACAACAGCATGGCTTCATAGTAGAAGAGTCAGGGTCCTAAACTGGCCTTGTTTCACCAAATAAAAACACTTAGTGAGTCATTAAACAACAAAAAAATACAACACCCAGCCCTATTAAGCTGTATTAGAAAAGAATGGGACAACATTCCTCTTTCAAAGTTCCAGCAACTGGACTCCTCAGTTCCCGGGTATCCAAGGACTATTGTTAAAAGTAAATGTGGCAGTGGTAAACATGTCCATGTCCCATACTTTTTTGAGTTTAAACATTTCTTTTCTGTGTTTAATTGCAAAAAAAAAAAATTGGGTGTATTGAAAATCATTCCATTCTGTTTTTATTGACATCTTATCCACATTTTTGGAATTTGAACTTGATATAGTACTTCATATTTAGATGCTGGATCTTATTGCTGACCAGTGTTTCCTTCACCTCTCTCGCCCTTGGCTTGCTCATTACGGGCTTCTGTAAAGCCACCTTGATCTGTGCTCCTGATATAATGTAAGTTCTCATGTGCACCATGTCTACGCGCTCAGGCTCACGCAGTATGTCATCTACATCATGTCCTATTTCCTTCAGCATCATGCACACACACGTTTTCACACACTCTGCCACAGGGGCGCAGCATGCCTGTTTCCTTCGGAAGCACGCACCCACGCAAGCATGCACAAGCCACGGTTCATCTGCCTCCGCGAAAACTCCAAAGAAAGCCCACACACTCACCACAAGGGCAAGTGCCACCAGCCACACTGCTGCTGAGCGTTGGGCAATAGATGGAGGGACGCACACATTTCCACTCGCCGTACCATTCTTCGGATGAACAATGGCCCTTTTACTCTTGCGGGAGCTCTGTCGGTGAATGGGGAAAAGCCAGAGCTGACGTATTGTTGCTTTGCTCCAACTTCCAGCACATCACCTCCAAGAACTGACTGTTCACTTACTGCCTATTTTATAGTGGGGCAAAAACATATTTGGTAGCAATTGATTCTGCAAGTTGTCCCACTTGAAAAGATGAGAGAGTTCATCATAGATTCATTTCAACCGTGAGAAACAAAATCTTATAAAAAGCAAGATTTTAAAATAATTTATTTGTATAACGGTGCAGAAAATAAGTACTTGGTCAATAACAAAAGTTCACCTCAATATTTTGGTTGGTCAAACATTTCTTGCAGTTTTTCACCAGGTTTGCACACACTGTAGATGGTATTTTGGCCCATTCTTCCATGCAGATCAGGAGCTGTGATGTTTTGGGGCTGTTGCTGGGCAACACAGACTTTCATCTCCCTCCTCAGATTCTCTGTTGGATTGAGGTCAGGAGACTGGCTAGAACACTCCAAAACCTGGAAATGCTTTTTACGTAGCTACTCCTTCATTGGTGTATTTGGGATCATTGTCATGCTGGAAGATCCAGTATCATTTCATCTTCAGTGTTCTCACTGATGGAAGGAGGCTTTTGCCCAAAATTTTACGATACATGGCCCCATTCATCCTTTCCTTAATACGGATCAGTCGTCCTGTCCCCTTTGCAGAAAAGCAGCCCCAAAGCATAATGTTTCCACCCCCATGCTTCACAGTGAGTAAGGTTTTCTTGGGTTGCAACTCACCATTCTTCCCCCTCCAAACACGGTGAGTGGTGTTTATACCAAAGAGTTTAATTTTGATCATATCTGACCACATGACATCCAGATGGTCTCTGGCAAACTTTAGATGGGCCTGGACATGTGCTGCTTAAACAGGATTTTAATCCATGACGACATAGTGTGTTGCTTATAGTATACTTTATTTCTGTGGTCCCAGCTGTCTTCAGGTCATTGACCAGTTCTCCCTGTGTAGTTCTGGGCTGTTTCCTCACCGTTCTCAAGATCATTTGTACCCATGAGATGAGATCTTGCATGGAGCCCCAGGTCGAGGTAGATTGTCAGTGATCGTGTATTTATTCCATTTTCTAATAATTACTCCAACAATTGATCTCTTTTCACCAAGATGCTGCCTATTGTAGATCGGCTCATCCCAGTCTTGTACTGCAGGTGTACAATCTTGTCCCTGGTGTCGTTAGACAGCTCTCTGGTCTTGGCCATGGTGGAGGTTGGAGTCTGACTGTTATACAGATAACAAGTTCAAACAGGTTCCATTAATACAGTTAACGAGTGGAGTATAGAAGAACTTCTTAAAGAAGAAGTAACAGGTCTGTGAGGCCAGAATTCTTGCTTGTTTGTAGGAGCTAAATACTTATTTTCTGCACCATTACAAAAATAAATTATTTAAAAATCATACAATGTGATTTACATTGCAACTGTTTCATTAGACAGTGAACAGTCAGTTCTTGAAGTTCAGGATACTAAAAGTTAGGCAAGAAGGACAGCTGGTGAATCGGCGACACCCAAGGCTCTACTTATATCACATCCTCTGTTCCTCTCCCTTCGCCATGTTCCATTGTTTCCTATTGCGTAAATCTTGATGCTTCCGTTTCACTCGGTTTGTAGCTCCCGTTTCTCCATTACGACTGCCATCCATCTCCCACGTTTTCCAGAGTGGACGCTGTTGTGCATGCGCTCTGCTGTCTGACGGGCCGCTGTACGTAGGAGGCTGCAGACCAGTGGGCGCGAGCTTTACTAATTTTATTCCTTCATAATGGCCTAGTAGGAGGGTTGCAATTTAACGCTGAGAAGAGAGCAAGGGACATCGCAAGCTTAGGATGGACCTTTCTACTCGCATGGCTTCCTGTAATAAATGGTTGACCTTGGCTTCAAATGGGGCATGTCGCAGAAAACGCGGATAAGCCACTCTGTTTTTGTGATGTCATAAAAAACAGCTCATTTACAAACGTCTACCTTTTACATTTAAGGGTTTATGTCGCGTAAGAACAATGAAGCTCTGAGAAGTGTTTCACTTTTTAGAATGAGGTGCAATAATTGAAAGGCCAAGTGCAGTGGAGATTGTTTATGTAAATTCAAGATTGAAGAGATTTATTATTGTGCACAATATACAGGTACATGTACAATTAAATTCTTTGCAGATTATATACAATATATATACTGTTGGAGGAAAGAACCTCCTCTGGCACCAAATACATGGATTGCCAGTAAAAATGCATTGTCCTTAGCACAGGGGGCTAGCAGTGGCTAGGTTAACACTAAGGACAAAGGCAAAACATCTGTTGTTATTAACTGGGCGGGTGAATGAGTGACGTTCGCAAACAGCTAAC
>JBBIGC010000013.1:6211128-6226900 GCA_037576955.1 Lepidarchus adonis | reverse complement strand
AAAAAAAGAAACACACACACACACACACACACACACACACACACACACACACACACACACACACACACACACACACATACTTCAAACATGAAATAAAAGGGCATGCAAGTTTGTGTGTATGCCCTCATTTCTGTCTTTCATTTTCCCATGCTGAATAAACACTGACCTCAATATGCTCATATGGGAATGACTTTGATAAGAGCTCACTGCACACTATTCCAGCTCCAGCTAAGGGCTTCCCACATACAAAGCATTTTCAAGTGTGACTCTTCATAGACCCCTTTAGCTGTGCATTTTCCATGTTCATATCAGTCTCTAATCGCAATTTTTGTGTCTGTAGAGCCACCGTCCTCACCACAACATCTCATCTCCAATGTGAATGAGACATCAGTGAACCTGGAGTGGTCACCCCCAGCCTCACTGGGTGGGAGACAGGACCTGACCTATAATGTGGTGTGTAGGCGTTGTGGACCAGACGGTCAGCGGTGTCAGCCGTGTGGCAGCGGTGTCCACTACTCACCCCAGCAGCTGAGCCTGCGCACGACACGCGTTTCCATCAACGAGCTTCAGGCTCATACCAACTACACCTTCCAGGTGTGGGCCGTGAATGGGGTGTCCCAGCAGAGCCCCAGTCCTGAGCAGGCCGTGTCTGTCACAGTCACCACCAACCAGGCCGGTGAGTGTGTGCACACATATTCAGTTACACATTATGAATGTTTGAATTATGCTTCATGCATTAAACATTGCGGTAAGTCAGTGATGTCAGTGATTAAGTGTCCCACTTAAAAAGATAGGAGAGTCGGTAATGTTCATCATAGGTTCATTTCAACTGTGAGAGATACAATGTAAAAAAAATCCAGGAATCACATTGTCTGATTTTTAAAGAATTTTTAAAATTTTTACACAATCCGCATCCAAGTCCCTAATATGATGTGAGAGAAGCAACCTTGGAGGAAACCTCTGTTCGACACCAGAAAACAATCCAAGACAAGACAATCACAACAGCAAGATCAATAGGATGAGGTTTCTATTAAAATGGCCACTAATTTACAGTCTATAAAATGTGAATGCCATTTCATTAAAGTGTATTTGAACCTACACACATGTATATTGTAATAGGAGCATATGAGCATGTTCTCACCTATACTCAAATGATGTGTAGATGTTCATTCTTGTGAACGAATACCAGTATGATACCCTCATATATACTTGAGGAATACAGAGAGAAATTAGTTAATAGAGTTACAGTACAGATGAGATCAAACAGCCAAATACATTTCTCATCACAGCTTGTTCTGAGTGTCAAAGGCCATAACTCTGACAGTAACCAGTGCACATGTGTCAATAAACACTCTTGTGGGTTTGGTTCATATTGGAGAAGAATGGTTACCAGGAAGTTTAACAAGGTGTTTTAATTTTGAGGTAAGAAATGTCAAGCAAGACAGGGCTTTGTGTCTGGCATTAAATGTCTCTGTCTCACCTTGCTCCACGTTATTGTGTCTGTAGGCTGTCTGACTAATGGCAGGAACACCTGTCTTCATGCACTTTAGTCAGACACTCACCTTTTACAGCCCATTCACAGCTGGACCTTTATGACCCTTTCTTCTAAACTGCAGATGTCAAATCAGTTTCCCTAACTGGAACCCTCACTGTAACTATCTGTACCGATAAGCTGAGACTGATCTCAGGTGAGCAGAACGAGGTTATTTCTAAGGCAGTCTGAGCCAACAAGGGCCCCAGGGGCCTGGATTTAATCCTCGCCTTGGCAACAGAGCAGCATCATTGATATAGCCATATAGATTACAGATAAAGCCCATGCTCGCTACATTACTGTGTCAATAGACTGACTGAAATAATAAAGTCCCGTTATGAAGGAAAATAAAAGCTAGAGGGCCGCTGCCTTTTTATTCTGCTTTCTTTCTGTTATAATGGTCACGTAGGGTGCTGTGTGCTGGCAAAAACTGCCTTCTTGTTAAGGGAAAACTGAAACCACCAGCAATCAGCTGTTGCCATAATCGCTGCCATGTAACCCTGGACTAACTAATGAGGGAGGCTAGCTAGCAACGTTCAAAAGGGTTCTCGCCGGTTCTCTCGGCACGACAACGCAAATATCTCCCCGCCTCCGTAATCTTTTATAGCTTTATGGCGCTAATGTGTTTGCCTTTCTGTGAACTGGGACCAGAAACAACTGGAAGAGGCAGTTGAGGGAGAGCTCCCAGCTACACTGAGGCTTTATTCTCAAAGTTTGTGTGTTTTTTCCCCCTGTCTCTTCTTCCAGCTCCCTCTCCAGTTACCTCCATCCAGGCCAAGGACATCACCAGGCATGCTGTGTCTCTGGCGTGGCAGCAGCCCGAGAGGCCTAACGGAGTCATCCTGGAATACGAGGTCAAGTACTACGAGAAGGTGAGGAGATAGTATGAGAGATGTAATCCAGGACCACCTTTTACGCTGCCGGCAGGGGGTAAAGCGGCAGAAAAATCAGAGAGCAAAGCCATGTGGGAAGTGTAGTTCAAGCTACAGCACTGGCAGAAGTCATCATAGTGAACAGCGTGAGGTCGAGCACATCAAAAGGGGTAACGTAGTTCCAATCTGAAGGTGAAGGCCAGCGTCTGGCGGATGGAGAGACAGCATGGGGTGGATGGGGGAGAGAGGGAGGGAGGGAGGATCACTCTTCTTTCTCTCTTCTCTACTCCCGCTGTGTTCTCTCCCCTGCCTGGTTGAGTGATTACAGAGCAGCCGTGGTCAGATTCCATTCTCTCTGTCTCTCACTCTCTCTCTCTCCCTCTTTCTCTCTCTCTCTCTCTCCCTCTCTCTCTCGCACTCACACAGAGGGGCTTGTACTTTGCTCCAACAGCTACAACCTGAACATTATGGGACAGGGTGGGAAAAAAAGAAACCCTCAGTTAAACCAAGTCGCTTTGCTTGCTTTGGTGCAGATCTGACCTTATCCTAAGTGGTCAGAACACAGAAATGAGGCAGGGGATTTCTACACAAGCAACTTCAGGTTACACCCACGGGATCAGGAGCAAACAAAGATGGCTGCCTTGTTTTTTTGAACAACGTAGTTGTGGTTTTCCCCTACAAAAGCTTTCCTGTACTTTTCATGTCAGACCTTCAGCGAATCCCCTTTGTTTGATAGCACTGTTTCATCAGCCGCCGGCTCCCAACACTGTAAACCCAGCAGCCAATCACAGGGGTTGGTTTAAAGGGCGACTGAGTTTCCCTTGCTGTTTAGAAATATGAGTTTCATGGGTTGTGTAAGCGCTGTCAGTGTTCACTCTGCGCATACAGCCCATTTTGAATGAATCCTGGGTTTTGATGTCACAACCATATTTATGTACAGCCAACCATTCAGCCTACAGCAGCCAACCCATCGCACCGCACATATATTTTTGTTTTTTCAATAGAATATAGTTAGCAAATAAATAGAACGTTTTTAATGGGCTGGAAAATGCAATAATTCCTCCAGTAGAGGATGTGGTAACTTACATTGACTTAAAAAATCAACAAAAACATGTTCTTTGGGGCGATGTTAACTTTTGCATAGGATTGCATATGAGTCTGTGATAAAAGCAGCTTGTTAGCTTTTCTACGGGTGAGGAGAAAGTGGAGATTGATATATAAGAAAATTGTTTTTATTCCTATATTTAGTGAGTGATAACGGAGATGCAAGAAAAGAGTTTTTTACTTTGGGTTTCCCTTGTGTGATCAGGATCAGAATGAGCGCAGCTATCGGATAATGAAGACGTCGTCCCGCAGCGCAGACATCAAAGGCCTGAGCCCACTCACCTCCTACGTTTTTCACGTGCGCGCTCGCACTGCTGCAGGCTACGGAGAATTCAGCGCTCCCTTCGAATTCATGACCAATTCAGGTGGGTTTGCGAGAGAGAAGAGTGTGTGTGTGTGTGTGTGTGTGTGTGTGTGTGCGTGCAAAGTATGGAGGTATAAAAGTATAACAAAGAAACAACGTGCTTTAGTTCCCACAGTGTTTGGCACGAGTATAGATTTTCAGGGCCTCTCTCTCTCACTCTCTCTCTCTCTCTCTCTCTCTCTGATGTGTCATTATTAAAGACATACATTTAAACATGGCTCATGTTTTCTTGTTTTCCTAGTGCTTTTTTTAATTGGCACTTGAAGGGCACAGATGCGGAAGGCAACAGACGGATCTGTAGAGAAATGAGAAGGAAAACAGTTGTACAGTTCATGATAGGGATCATAATGAGTAGAAAGATTTATAATGAGACCCATATAAACAAAGCTCTTCTGTGGAAATGAGACAGAGGATTCCTACATGAGCAAATTTAAGGTTACATCCACAGGAGAAAAAGGGAAAAGATTTTAATTTAGCGCTTTTCAGTACTTTTTAGTTCAATCCGATTTGGAAAAGATGATTGATGTTGGAGTTGGTAAAAGATTAGTGGTATTACATGTCTCTCTGTGGGAACTTGCATTAGACACAGTTTGCAGTGGGTGCTACTCTGCTTCTGACTGTAAACAGTGAAAATATCTACACTACTAAATTACTGAATGTCCAGATTTTTTAGCTTTGGGCATGTCATCATTGGTAACACTGTTCTTCAAGTTTTTGTCCATCGTGATTAGTTCGGCACAGCGCTATTCTCATTATCATTGGCTTTTCATGTTGTCTGTCAAAACATGAATGGACATGGATGGAATGGGTTTTATCGACCTTACATCGACTGTCTTATATCGAAACAGAGAAATGTTATATCACGACAATTATTGCCATCGATTTATCGTCCAGCTCAATTGTAAAGACGTTTTAGTAAAAATATTCCTGACTTTGCTTTGTTGCTGTTTTTCTGCCTTCAGTTCCCTCCCCTATCATTGGCGACGGCGCTAATTCCACAGTGCTGCTGGTGTCCGTCATTGGCAGTGTGATTCTCCTGCTCATCTTCATCGGAGTATTCGTCATCAGCCGCAGGTGAGTCACCCCCCGTCCCTGTCCATCAGTCTCTAAATATTCAGCCACAGGCGCCATTCCTCCATTCCTCCTTCTCTGCCCATGGCTCTCGCTGTCACCTCTCCCTCACCTCGTCCGTCAGCCCCTATCACTCCCTCTCTAGCTTTCCATCTCTCTTTTACTCTCTCTCTCTCGTCCCCTTGCTGCCTTTCTCTCACTTTACCTGTCCATCACTCTGACTCTCTTGCGTCCCCTTTCCATCCTCTCTCTCTCACTCTCTCTCTCTCTCTCTCTCTCTCTCTCTCTCTCTCTCTCTCTTCCCCTCATTCTCTTTCTCCCTCCCCACAGTGCTGCTGGCAGTGTAGTGACAGGCGGCTGGCAGCTCAGCCTGATTAGAGCGTCTGCTGGCCCTCTGCAGGTTCTTCTTACTCGCGTGTGTCGGGCTCCGTAGGGAGTGTTCTGTTCTGGAGACCCCAGAGGAGCCAGGGACACACTGGAGACTGTGCATGTGTGCATATATACATGTGTATGTGTGTGTGTGTGTGCGTGTTGGACTTCATCTGAGAGTCCGTCTCAACTCCCACTGGCGAAATGTCACCATACAACTTTTTCCCCAACCCTACTTGTCAAGCCTCACCATCCTCCACAACAACCACTAACAGCTAGCTTTCATCAACGTGAGCTTTCTTTTCTTGTGCCGAACAATTTCAATGTAATTAGATAAATGCGTGTTTAATTAAATGGCCATTACAGTGACACAATGAATTACATTTAAATTCGGTTTGCATCCCGTGTTCTGTCCATTTTAATTAAGGTACGACAAACAAAAGACGATGAAAGCATTTCATTAAATTCAAAACTGTGTTCAAATACACAAACCTGGCATCAGCTGAAAGCTGGATCCACACTTTCCCCAGAACTGGTTCACATTGCTCTGAGTGAGGAATCGTTAAAAGGTCTGTAACATTTCTGTGTACGAGCCTCTCTTGATTCTTTACAATTAAACATTCTGTCTTTGTTATCCTGCTTTTAAGGACCTGTCCACACATAGCTGGGTGTTTCAGAAAAAGAAACCGTGTGCGGCTTCGTCACACTGTGCTCCGTGTTTGTTTGCTTGAGCGAGGTAGTTTTTTGATAATGCAGACACTGACAAAATATTGTCACTCATAACTTTTTCCCATGTTTACACATACACGCTCAGTTTCTTTCCCTCCATTATAAAGAGCACAGGCGTCAGAGTGAGCTTCAGATGTCGCTACCAGTTTCAACACAGACACTGTCACACCCGAGCGGCCACTGTCAACACCGTCGACGGATTTGGACGAGACTCAGTCGGACCAGAGGCTGGTGGGACAACTCTGAAAACAAGCTCATGCTTCCACAAGAGATCATTTTTGCAAGTCAAGACTACACTGCTGTCTCTTTGTGACGTGCTTCAACCGCACATCAAAAACCAAGCAACCGAAATAAGGTCGCCTGTCAGTGTTGTAAAAAAGGAGCTTGGACGCTTTATTATTTAGCTGATGAGTCATGCAGGACTCTTTGGACATTGACAACTTTTGACATCATTTTTTTGTGTTTACAGATTATATTTTCAAAAACATGCTTGTGTGGGCGTGTGCGTGTTCTCAAAAATGCACAGATTCAGCAGATTCATTTCTGAACATGGACTGTGGAGCTGTTCTGATATTTAACAGTGTTTGCACACACTGATATGGGAGCTTTGATGTCAGGTTACACAAAGCTTTGTAATCATCACTGATAACTGCACATTCTAAAGGCTTAACTAACCTAAGAGCTCCACTTCCCTACGTTTCCCAGACTAAGATGAGCATTTCCTTTCTTTGCAGCAGTTGACACTGTAGCAATATCAGCTGTGATAATCAGCTCAGTGCAGGTGGGTTTGCTTTAGCTGGCCTGGGAAAAAAAAACAAAAAAACAGCACCATCTCCCTCATTCACACTCCCAAATACAAATCAGCTTAATGAATGGGCTCTTTGTTTTCCCCAAGCACCCATTAGGCACTTCCTCACTGGTCGCTGTCCAGTTAGAGAGAAGACTACACCTCCACTGTCTCTCTTTTCCTTTCTTACCTTTTTTGGATGGCCTGTTTTCTAGGGGGGCGGCTGGAGTGGTGTGTGTGTGTGTGTGTGTGTCTGTGTGTGTGCCATATTAATAGTTTTTAATCAGTAATAACTTAATCCAAATGTATGTCACAAGAAATGACCTCATGGTCGAATCTTTTTGTGCATCTATTTGCATAAATTTTGTTTTATATTGCTGTATACGTTGATTCCAAACTTTTGAGCAGTAATATGGGTGTGTAGTCATGTCGGTGCATCGCTGTGTGTATGGCCCACGATAACACAAGCAGGTTGTCACTTTAGCACTTGGCCGACACGCCTGATAATCTCTTCATGCCTAAAATAACGAGGACTGGCCGTTCAGGCTGGCTGCTAGTAGCTGGGGGACCACCGCAGGGCTGTTGGATTGGTTTTATGGCATGACGACACTGTCCACTTACACACACACACACACACACACACACACACACACAGGCGAGGCTCTTTAGAACTTCACTGGAGCACTCAAGCGTTAAAGCCTCGCCTCCTGGTCCTGCTCTACCTGTGGATATCTCCCCCATCACGTATCTCTCTCTCTCTCTCTCTCTCTCTCTCTCTCACACACACACACACACCAGCTCTCGCTCCCTCTTTCCTGCCCACCTCAGGGGGCTTTTGTCAACGCCAGACTGCACTAGCAAAACAATAACAACACCGCCACATTCTTCAAAAGGTTGCTTTAGTTCAGCCGCCCCTCGCCACACACTCACCCAGGTGACCCTGCAGCTCAGCAGGGGATGCCCGGCCCCCGCTGCTTCTGTTTGGAGCCTTTATCAGAACTATTGTGCTTCACTGCTCTGGGTGGGCTTCGGCCAGGTGACCCCTAGGGTAACTGGAGCTTTGGGGCAGAGGGGGGTAATTGGTTGTGTGTGTGGATTGGGGAGGGGGGTGTATGTTTGCATTTGGACAGGGTTGACCGTTTCTGTCATTTCCTGTGCCCTTTATGTTGTCATCAGGGCCTAAAACTCTGTGGCAGACAAATGATCATTTTTTTTTACCTGAAATCTGCGTAGCCTATGAAATGTTGACATGATAGCTCACATCTTTGTAAGATAAAGATACTTTAGCAATTATGAAAGAGACAGAGAGGCTGGAGCTGTTACAGTACATTTTTAATGTCTTCATAATTGGCCAATATCAAAATTTGCTGTAATAGAGAGTGATGTCTGGACTGTCATTAAGTGTGGCAGCACACCATTTACAGCCAGAGGAGCTGATTTTAGGTTATTGCAGCGTTGAAATGGAATCCAGAAGTCACCCACATTTTAATTCCAGCCACTGTTTGTGCTTTTCCTTTGAACCTTCATGGAGTCCCCAGAGCTGAAGCGAAAGGCTGGAGTTAGTGGTTTGGAGAAGCACCCTTGAGCTTGTTCCATGCTTCCTCTACAGTAACTGCAGCCCTGCAGAGTTTATGCCTCCCTCCCTCCGCAGGAAGGACAGGTGGCCAAAGAACAAGTCCAGCATACCAATGCCTGCTTCTCTTTTCTCTCCCTCACCTTTTCTCTCTTAACTACCTCAGTGACAACAGACTGCAGATTTTAAACACTGGCCTTTGTTTTCTGTGTTCTGTAGGAGGAGTAAATACAGCAAGGCCAAACAGGACTCAGATGAGGAGAAGCACCTTCACTCAGGTATGGAGGGACTACTGTATACACACATTAGGGCTGCAGTAATGACTATGTTGATTATGAAAAAAAATGTATAATAAAATGACTCTAGAATGTTAATGTAACAACACACATAGTAACAACTCTAACAGATTATCTTTTACAGCATTTGGCGACATACAGGGGCTTTGTGGCCCTCACGCCAATAAACCTAAGCTCAGGTTAAGAACTGCTAGTCAACTACAATGCTGAGGGGTGACAGCAACCAAGGAGTGCATAATAGTTAATCAATCAAGTAATAGTCTAGGTTAATCAAGCTGTAGAATAACCTCTTGGGTACTGTGTGTTAATTAGATAGCAGGAGAGCTGAAGGAAGCAGGGACATCAGAAATGGTGTGAAAATGGAAAGTTTATGTTGTGTATTCTTCATGATGCCCGTCTCTCCATCTCTCCTCTTCTCTCCCACATTCATGCACCTCCCTCTTTCTCCATGTCCACAGGGGTCCGGATCTATGTGGACCCTTTCACTTACGAGGACCCCAACCAAGCTGTCCGCGAATTTGCCAAAGAGATCGACGCCTCCTGCATTAAGATCGAAAAGGTCATCGGGATCGGTAAGAAGCCTCCCTGCTGCGTCTTATTCACAATTCACAGTGTATCCAGAGTGCTCCCCCTCAGCCCAAACAGAGATTGCTGGCAAATAGTATGAACTCTACAACAGGCCCTTTCTAAATTTCCAATAGATCCACAGCATATCAAAGTGCCGTATTATGTTGTAATCTCTTTGTTCTGAGCATTTGTGAATCTAAGTATTAGCACTGACTTTTATTTCAGACAGGACTGTGGTTCAAGCGCATGCTTAGTCTGGACCCTGTTTACAATAGCTTAGGGATATGTGTTCCAAGTCGGCTCCTGTAAATGCCATGACTGCATATGTCTCGTAATATCTGATAGCATGAGCACGTGCCTGTTCTCCATAGGAGAGTTTGGGGAGGTGTGCAGTGGGCGTCTGAAGATGCCAGGCAAGAGAGAAATCTGCGTAGCCATCAAAACCCTCAAAGCTGGATACACAGACAAGCAGCGACGGGACTTTCTGAGTGAGGCCAGCATTATGGGTCAGTTCGACCACCCCAACATCATTCGGCTGGAGGGAGTAGTCACCAAATGTGAGTTTTCTTACTGTTTGAACAAGTATAATAAAGTTCAGCACACAGAGGCTGCTTCTCCAGCCTTTTGCAAGATTTGGACACTGGTCAAGTCTTTATCTCTCAATGCTGGAACTCTGGTTCACCTACTTTGGGGAGTCAACACATTTTGTTCTTCACAGTATCACAAAGGGTTTGGTTTCAGTGCTTTTCCACCGCTCACTTTCTTAATGGCCCAGCCTTGATGCCTGTCTGCTGCTTGCAGCACAATCATTATTTGGCACCCGGCTTTAAAAAAAAATGACTCAGTCCCTTTTCTCCAATGTGATGGAAATCAAACATGTCTTTTATAATGGCCGTTGCTCTTTTCCAGAACAGAATCTTGGCAGACCGCTAGGTCTGACAACACAACTTTTAATATTGCTTTATCGATTGAAGGTATCCGCTTGTCTGCGTGAATTAAACACAATCTTTTTTAAGTTCATCCTTTGCCATAATTCAGACTGAGTCAGTTGTGTTTGTATGAGGAAACGTAATGCACGTTCATTTGTCTGACTGACATTTTTGCCCGAAGCTACTTAAATTACCCTGCAGCGTTACTCAAGGACACTAGGGCTGGGTTTATAATTAAGCTGCACAATATATTGGTTGTAAATGCTTATTGGGATTTTAACTTTTGCACTATTGCCATATATTATGCAAACGCGCATTATATCTAATTACTTTTTTTGTATTGTGTTCATTGAGCATACTGATTGTTTCTGGAGATGGTATCACATTATTTTAGTCAAGTCAGTGATTATGGGTCCACTGATCACAGATCTAGTTCACATCTAGTTTTCACCACTAAATCCGCCCTCATCACAGGTTAAAGAACAGTAGACAAGCGGAACGTTTCTCCACTGTGACGGCTCACTCACTCTGAGTCCTGTCAACAGCCTTGTTGGGAGAAGCAGCCCTGGGACGAGAAAGGAATGTGGGCTTTCTTTCCTTTTCGAAGAGCAGCTAATAGCCATGAGTGGGGATACTGTGATGTAGGAGAGAGACTAGGCACACATGTGGCCAGCCTGTTGGCTCCTATCGCTCTTGTGGACAGCCCTGGCAGATATCCTCTCTTAAGTTATGCATTGAGGAGGACATTGCCAACAGATGGGTCAGAGAGAGAGAGGCAGAGCGAGAGAGGCACTCGCGCTTCTCTTAAAGTGGCTCTTTCGGCATCGGGGTCCGTTTAGCTGCTGTCTCCTGGTTAGGTTGGTGAGAGCTGTTAGTTTTATTAATGCCAGTACTAGTAATGCTCACATAAAAGCTGCAGCCTGACTCGGAGAGCGCTCGAGCTAATTGTTATTGCTGACAGACAATGGCGGCCCCTCCGCTCACAGCCCACATCTCCAACAGGGCCAATTAAATGTGTTAAATTACTAATGATGTTGAAAGTGTCCTGAATAAATAACCACAAAATGCCCCTAAGCTTCAGAGAGAAGGGGGCTGACGGGGTGGAGGGGCTAGATGCCAGCCTTCCCAAAAGGAAGCATTCAGAGACAGGCCTAGTGGGCACTAAATGCACGATTGCAAGATTGCATTTGCATAATGAAGCCACTGCTTTAACACTGCAATGATTTCTCGGAGGTAGAGCGAGGCTGGGTGTGTGCGTGAGACTGTCCTCCATTGTGAAGGCATCACTCTGCTGTCCTCCATCTCAGTAAAAGGGGTTTCTCGTTGCCATAGTGCTCTCTTGTCTCAGCATTGACTGGCAGGTAATTCTGGAATGGAGGCCCAATAGCCCCACCGCAGTGGATGCCTTCATAAACAAACACACATGGAAAAAAGAAGAGGAGGGAAAAAAAACACTGATGCAAATAAGATGGAGGAGAAGAAGTGTGAGAAATGAAGAAGGGGCATCCGCTCAGGCGTTTTCAGGCTTGATTGGGAAGTGTCACTCAAAGCCGCTGAACATCATATTGGCAAAACTTTTCTTTCTTCCTCTCCCTATCCGTTAATCCACAATGGAGCAGGAGACCACAGCGGACGGCAAAAAACGAAGAATTTCTTATTGTGCATAGGGTGTGTTTTCTTTTTTCTACGTTTTTTTGATTAGTTTTTCTGCCTCTGCATTTTGTTTATACATGCCAGAGATGATTACCATTCATGAGACAGCCTCCACGGAGACTTGGCTGAGAGAAGATGGTGTTTGTTTAGCAGATGGGTTCGCTGATTGTTGGGGAGTTATTAAGTAGAGCTGACGGAGAAGAGGGGGAACAAAAGAGAAGAAATGAGGGAAGAAAGCTGTACCAGTGGTGCACCGTAAAAAGGATGACTATGGTTTCTGAGTTATGCGATAGTCCATTTTGCAGTGGGAATATGGCTACAGTGCGTGAACATTAGTGGGGAGAAGTTAACATGATTTCATTTGCATAATGCTGACTGGCCCCTTCTGTGTTTTGCTCATTACTTTCTTATTGCTTTACCATTTTCTGGCAAAAGCAGTTTTATTCTCTAGTGCGTATTTATAACTACTGCAGAAATGTGCTGCGTTATGAGTGAAAGCTGTTTTTCTCACCCAGGTAAACCAGTAATGATCATCACTGAGTACATGGAGAACGGCTCCCTTGATGCCTTCCTGAGGGTGAGTCCACCACTCCTGTTAAAACCTGAGCTCGAAGGTCTGCAGATTTTATTTGATGTAACCAGCTTGTGTTTCTTCGTAGAAGAACGATGGTCGCTTCACTGTCATCCAGCTGGTCGGCATCCTGCGTGGAATTGCATCGGGGATGAAATACCTCTCTGACATGAGCTACGTCCATCGCGATTTGGCTGCAAGGAACATCCTGGTCAACAGCAACCTGGTGTGTAAAGTGTCTGATTTCGGGATGTCTCGGGTGCTGGAGGAAGACCCTGAAGCCGCCTACACGACGAGGGTAAGGCCATCAAAATGTTCCTTGCATGTTCTTTGTGGCTTATGTTGCTTTTAGGGTGTCGGCCTGTGCTGACACACTTTCCCTAGCCTTTTTTATTTTAAACACTACTAACCTCACAGCGCTCCCTTTGCCCCGTGTGTGTGTGTGGGTGTGTGTGATTAACCTTGGTGCATGTGTTTGATTTTGTCTTTTAAAAGGAAATAATGGGAACATATCAATCGCAGGGGGGAAAAATCCCCATTCGCTGGACGGCCCCAGAGGCCATCGCCTACAGGAAGTTCACCTCGGCTTCTGACGTGTGGAGCTACGGCATCGTCATGTGGGAGGTGATGTCGTACGGAGAGCGGCCGTATTGGGACATGAGCAACCAGGATGTGAGTGTGGTGTCAGAATACGAGACATTCAGAAAGACTTGTATTCAGAATGTACTTAATAGAGCGCAGTTTCTAACTAGGGATGGGTGTGAAGCTGCGTTCTACTACCGTATATGACAGCAAATATACATATAAAAATAAACACATAGGCTGAAAATGCAGTTGGGAAAAAAAGGAGCCAGCGTCGTAACCAGGAATTTTCATAAGTCGAGTGCATCATAACCTGAGGACCCCCGTACTCACACAGATCGGATATTGACAACAGGGTGTGGTTAAGATTTTAATGGTACCTCTTACCTTCTTATTTGTACTTTTTGAAGAAAAAAAATTATTAGAAAATAATAAGCATGGCTTCATTTGACAAATCATAATTAGTATCTATCTACTACTGTATATGACACTAAATATGGAAATAAAAACAAACATACTGAAAATGCCGTTGGGAAAAAAGGAGCCAGCGTCGTAAGTCGAGTGCATCATAACCCGAGGACCCCCTGTACTCAGAGAGTCTGTGTGCGTTCAAGACTTTTATTGTGCATTGGACACTATGCCCTTTAAAAATGTGTCCTCAGGGCCATATCAGTACCCATCCCTATTCCTGACCCCTTTTCTCACTCTTTCTCTCTCAGGTCATAAAGGCAATTGAAGAGGGTTACAGACTCCCCCCTCCCATGGACTGTCCTGTATCCCTGCACCAGCTGATGCTGGACTGCTGGCAGAAAGAGAGAGCAGAGAGGCCCAAGTTCAGCCAGATAGTTAACATGCTGGACAAGCTGATTCGCAACCCCAATAGCCTGAAGAGGACAGGTGGAGAAATAGCCAGGTACCAAACTTTATGTGCAATTGGAAATGTAAATGGTCTTCGTGGATCAAGTCAATAAATTTTGACAGATTTTGCTATGGGTCATTTTTCTTTAGGGCTCCTGGAACCCTATTGTCTTTTGTTAGGATTTTCCTACTTCTGCAATTTTTTAACAATTGCTACAGCACGGACACTTGATTTATGTGAGATCCGTAACTGTGTTCCAGTGAACTGATGCATAAGGTTACGCATTTTTATATTCCCCACTGAACCTTTCAGATTCAGTAAAAATGGGCTGTTCCCTAGCACAGCAATTACATTCTCTCTCTTTCTCTCTCTCTCTCTCTCTTTCTTTCTCTCTCTCTCTCTCTCTCTCTCTCTCTCTCTCTCTCTCTCGCGCTCTCTCTCTCTAACTCTCTATCTATTTCTCTCTATTTCTGTTTATTTCTCTCTCTTTCTTTTTCTCTTTCTCTCTCTGTCTCTCTCTCTTTCTCTCTCTCTCTCTCAGACCCAACACAACCCTTCTAGAGCCCAGCAGTCCAGAATTCTCCTCTCCCCTGGGCTCCGTCTCTGATTGGCTACAGGCCATCAACATGGAGCGTTACCGTGATAACTTCACCGCCGCTGGCTACACCACCCCAGAAGCTGTAGTCTCCATGACGCAAGAGTAAGTCATGCAACATTCACACTGGCGTCTGTCTCCCATAGAGTCTAGTTTGTGCTCTTGTGATAAATACAAAAGAATGGAAACTCTTAAATCACAGAGAAAAACATGTTTTCTTGAAATCACACTCCCACCTAAAGCTCCCGTAGTGCTAATTTCCCAGAGGGGGCTCAGCAATCACTGTAGCTGACGGGGAACTCAGGGATAAGATCTGATTTTAAGAGTTAAGATCACGTGTTTGTGGTTGACTGTTGTCATCAGCTCTGCATTTCTTTTCCTCCCTCAAACAGAGACATGACCAGGATAGGGATCTCCTCCGCCGCACACCAGGACAAGATCCTCAGCAGCGCACAGGGAATTCTGTCCCAGATGCAACAGATACAGGACAGGATGGTTCCTGTCTGAGCTGGCAGGATAGGAAGACAAAACTCGAAACATACTTTTTCTTTTCTTGTTTTTTTTGGTTTTGGTTTTGTTTTTGAAAGGAAATCCATTTATTTCATCCATGCACTTTAAACTGAATTGTTGAAGACGAAGAAAAACAAAACAAGAAAAGGAGAAACGAATAACTGAAGATGAAAAGGGCAAAATTACACAGCACTTTTTCAGACAAAGGCACCCAGCCTTTTCGATCGGAGGATTCTCCACCTCAGTGTTGTGAAATACTGGATATGATTCCTGAAGGCTCTTTGGTCAAACCTTTGCTACACGAAAGGAACTAAGCGGGCATCCTCTTTCATTTGCCTCCACCATTTTTCTTTGGTATGTGTGTTAGTATGTAAATACGTAGACATTTTGGATTTATTTCCCTCCATTGTTTTTCTGCCATTTTGTCCATTTTTAGCTGAATCAGTGCACCTGGCGATTAAAAGCAGGAGCTGTAAAATGGCGGTATGAAAGTGTAAAAAAAAAAAAAACATTCTGAGCTCTTTATTTTTTGTTCTGGGGTTTTTGGCTCCATGTGCTTATCATGCTGGGGGAGAAGCACTCGTCTTCGGCGCGTACGAAATGGAACTGGGTCTGGAATCTCTCCAGTTTTCTCCACACTTTGAAATTGAATATCTGTCTCCACTCCGCAATTCTTCTCCGCCGCTCCGCTTGGCTGGGAACTCATGCACACCGCTTGGATTAGAAAACACTGCACTGAGTTTACATCTCTCTCTGTCTCTCTCTCTCTCTCTCTCTCTCTCTCTCTCTCTCTCTCTCTCTCTCTCTCTC
>JBBIGC010000013.1:6198090-6211028 GCA_037576955.1 Lepidarchus adonis | reverse complement strand
TCTCTCTCTCTCTCTCTCTCTCTCTCTCTCTCTCTCTCTCTCTCTCTCTCTCTCTCTCTCTCTCTTTCTCCCTCTCTTTCTCTCTCTCCTTGGTCTCTGAGGCACCACCACTTCATCCCCTCTTCCCTGTTCTCACTCTCTTCCTCCGTCCTCTTCTCTCTCCTTCGCCCCCTCTCCCCGAAGTCCCCAGGCAGGCCATGAAACCCTCACATGTCTCACTTACTGGAAGTTGGGGCCAGGACGGAGCTAAGGTAAGCACAGAGGCACGGGCCCGTCCCACCATTTTCAAGATTTGCTCCGTTTCCTTTCAGGCACCCTGCCGTTATTTATCCACTCCTTAGGTGGGATTCTGACAAGCAGAGATGAGTTACTGGCAGATGCTCGCACCGTTCGGCGGGACGCTTTCTCCATGGATTGGGGGAGGGGGGATAACGGATAAGAAAGAAGCTGTAGCCAAAATGGAGAAATGTGTTTCTCCCTAGTGTCTCGGCAACAGAGCAAAACAGAGCAATTTCTGTTTCCATACTCAAAGGATTACTTCAGTTAATGCTTTGTTTGTGCCCTTGAGTGTTGAAACAGCGAGTCCCGAACGTCCAACTCACTCACTTTCTCTCTTCCTGTCTCTCTCTACAGCATCAACCACGGTACGTCTGCAGCGGAGCGATATCCTTCACCGCCTCAGCGCAGAAACACAAGCCTCATATCATGCAGCATATCGCTGCCTCCACGCTGGGACCAGGACTACAAGTCCCGAGACAATTCCACTGGGGTAGAAGGGAAAACAAATGCCACACAAGCTGAGGAGGGGCTGAGGATTCTTCACGCGATGCCTACAAGCTTCGTTTTGGGTGTTTTTCTGTGTTTTCCGCAGTGCACGTTTGCAAGGCACATTTGAATGCAGACCGCTAGCGCTCAGCTCAGTGTTCTCTACATGTGCTTTCTCTCCTTTCAAGTTGACAGTTTGTTTTGAGAAAAACACACACAGAAGACATACATACGGCGTGCGCTAAGACTACACAGCGTTGTGGCTACTTGCTGGAAAAGAAAATGCCAGAATGGTTAAGTGTTTGTCAAACCACGCTGTTTTTTTAAATAAAGACATTTTTAAAAATAAAAGTTTTTGTTTTTTGCCAACGCAAGGAGACTGCTGCAGCTAAAACACAACGGAAGGTGAATGTTTGAGGATAATAAAGCCGACGGGAACGAGATGTGGACAGTGGAAAAAGGACATGTTTGTATCTTGGATAAACTTGCAGGAACATTTATATAAACGGGGGAAGAGACTCTTGACGCGTCATGTGATTCATGTCAGACGATGTCTCTGCTCTGTAACACGAAGGGTGTTGGTGCGATGCGTTCAGACGCTCACGCCTCCGACCCTATTCCTTTCCTTAACCTTTTTTTTCTTCCTCACTGCTCGCTCTCAGCCTTCAAGGACCTGTTTGGAATATGCAAGGAATGTGGAGGAGGCTGAGATCTATAGAATGTATTGTGCCAAGCTTCTTAATGTAGTTTATTCTGGAGAATCAAACTAACACGTCCAGTTCTCTTATCAGTTAATCTAGACTTATGGATTAACATTGTGCATCTCTCTGTATACTGCCATTTGTTTTTGTTCTTTTCTTTTTTTATTTGAATGAATTTAGGTACATGAAACATGTCATTTATTTATGGTCTTTTTTATCTAGTTTGTAAATTGTAAAATAGAACTATGAGGGGAAAATAAATGATTGCCGAGAGCATTGTAACAAAAAGCCTGGGAAGATTTATGGGAAGGATACACTTGAGCAAGTTCTTCAAAACCACATTGTTGGAACCGACGGCCGTCTGGTGAGGTGGTCTTTTTGCCGAGGGCCTCGTGTTTAGATGGACACAGAAGTGCCATTAGAGGCAAACAGGACGAGCGACCGAGCACACACACCAGTTCCATTCGGGCAGATGAAACACAATGGCACTGGTGGTGTCTGCAGGGCCCAGCAAGGTTTTACTCTTCAATGCCCCCTCTCCTCCCTTCCTGCCCAGGAACAACAGCAGTAACCGTGGATTAAACCCCTTTTAATACAGATCTGTGCTTTTGATCCAGGGCTTATATTGTTCTGTCTCTCAGTCCAGCAAAAGTTGTAAACTTTGAACTAACTTTGGGAAAAATGCCGCTTCAGTAACAGTAGACAAGGAGAAGTTCAGTCTCCAGCACAAACACACAGCAGCAGAGCTGTGGAGAAAACGTAGTGTGTGCTTGATAGTCACTGTTAAGTCAGATCTAACCTTCCATTAATCAGATGCACCTTCAAACTTCAAATTTAGGCAAAACTGCTGATGCCCTGTTTTTTCTGCCACTATTCCTCTCGCCCTTTGCTGCTATACTGCTCTGTTTAGCTTTCGCTGCCCCACTTCTCACCCCATTGCTCCATTTAACCACTTAGCCGCTCTGTTTTAATGACGTTTTACTCCTTTCTCATATCACCTCTCCGGTTTGCAGTGCCATAGTTTTGGTGCTTTATCACTGTTTTTTACCATTTTGACACTGAGAATGTTACATATGACTTTTGGCTGACAAGACCAGTTTCAAGAACCCACTTTGATTTGGTTGGGATCTGTATTTTCCTTTGTATTGTATTGTCTCGAGCAGGCACAGCCAGAGCTCTTTAGTCTGCTTTGAACTGATCTGTATATTTTGCAGAATTACATTTGAATGAACTGCGTCAGGTGGATGAGTCAGAGAAAACTCCTGCGCTCGTCATGTGAAAGCCACTCTCAGATCCTGATGCTATTCCGTGCTTTTGGCAGTTCAGTCTTGAGGTATTTCACACTGCAAAGAGCAAGTGTCTTATCGTGGGGTAAATATATGTTAAATTCAAGCTGTTGACTGAGGAGGATCTAATAGACGTACCTGAAGCAGTGCAATCAGGTTTATTTTTTTGCCGTTTTCATTCCATTTCATCAGCATTTCATACTCCTGCTCCTAGCACGACACCGCTTCAAGTATTGCTTGATTCAGCGTTGGTTTGCTATGAAGCCATGCGGCTTGTGTCAGGTCTGGGGACAGTAAACTGGATGCGTGGCCTGAGCAGGATTAGGAAATGAAGACTTCCTTGTAAACGTAATGTGAGAGATAAAAGGTTTTATTGATGAACATTGTTAAATATCAGTTCTTCAGTGAAATACAGTTCTGTGCTAAAGTCACCTTCATAAATCTCAGCACTGAGAGTCTTTCTGCAGCAAGAACACGAGTTAACATCAGTAAAGCAATAAAAAGGGTTTGATCTTTGTAAAGATGTGTAAAAGTCAGTGAGATGTTGTGTGCAGGTTAGAAGAACACAGGCTCCAGATCTCCTCTCCAGACCTCCAGCCAGCAGAGCCCGATTTAGTGGAAGGAAGATCTGACTCAGGGATTGACTAACACTGTGAGGAAAGATCTGGAAATGGTCAGTGTTTACAGTTATCTACAGTTATACTAATATTAATGTTTATTTGAAAGGAAAAAAGCTTTTGACTATAATTTCCTCAGGTGCCTCAGACTGCACAGTTCTGCATATATCATGTTATGGTTTTGGGCCACGTCGTCCAACTCTAATCCTTCCCTGTCCACACTGGACGTGAGCGCTTGTGTAAACTCCTGCCCTGATTGTGACTAAGTGCAGTGTGGTATAAGCACCACATTACAATGAGAAAAAGAGAGGAGGGAGGGAATTACCCCCCAAAGAACAATCTCAACAATCAGCCAGTGAAGGCAGCTTGCCCGACTGCCCGCTCAGCGCTTGCATTTCGTCACATTTTTTTTCAGCCTTCTCTTTTTCCTCCTCTTCCCTGGCTTTTCCTGTCCTTTCTCGCGCCGTGAATGGGCCGTAATACAGCCACGCTGGCACTGCGCTTACGTTTAATCAGTAAACATCTGTTTCCCCGCAGCCCTCCCGTCCGCGATGATGGCTGATTGTGCGAAGCCTTTGATAAATAAAGCGAGGAAGGGAGGAGGAGGGGAAAAAGGAAAACAAAAGAGGGCCCTCGAAAATGTAATATATTTTTTTTAAATCGTAGAAAACCCCGCCGCGAGCCCGCCGATGTTTTCCCTGCGACAATCACCCTAATGAGAGATGCATGCATTATGCATGTTGTTTAGGCGCCCGCCGACGTGTGGAGAGGAAGCGAGGAGGGAAAGGAGGGAGCATGAAAAACTTCGACCTCAGCTCAGGGAAGAGTTGGCGTGCTGGAAATTAGCAGGTCGTTAACGAGACGGGACGCTTGCTGTGGAAGGAGAACGGTGCGGAAGAGAGGCTGAGTTAGTCTGGAGTGACGCAGGGAATTTAGAGTGAAGTAGCTCTCGACAGAACATTTCGGGAAAACTTCGTTCAGCAGCTTCGCAGAGTGGGGTTTAGTTCTGCAGTTCGTTAACAGGGCTGTGTCCGGTTCATACACACGATGATAGCGCAGTGAATGAACACAGTGAAAACTAGCACAGCTACAACAGTAGCACAGATCATCGACCAAGACAGATTGAAACAAAGGGGTTTCGATACAAACACCAGACAAGGAACACCTGGGCAACAGGACATAAGGATAAAAGTTCCGGATAAAAAGAGAGGGCAGCCGAGGGTGCTGCTCTGGTTGCCGCCAATACAGCCTGGTGGATCACATCTCTACTAGAACTCCATTATGCTAGAACCAGAGCAGGAGCCAGCTCACCGGCCTGCTGGCAATTTTAAAAGACATCGGAGACTCTAGAATCGAAAGCCAATTTACCAACAGGCATCGGACACAGCTAAAGTAGCCGCCGTGGCAACCGGAACAGACTGAAAGGAACCTGTAAGGCGACTGGGAGCAACCACGCTAGTACCGCAGTCGCTTCAGCCGTCTCGTATCAGTGTGGATTACTCCACCAGCCGCCCCCTAGCAGCTGAATTTATTACGTAACAGCCTAGCAGTGGGTTTAGAGGGGATTCGTTTGTTGGGTAGTGTTTTCGTGTCACGTTTTTCGACAGGGAGTGTTTTCAGTAATGGCGTTTTAAAAATGCCAGAATCACAGGATAATATTCAAACAGGAGAACAAAAAGAGGGGAGGCTAAAAGAACAGAGAAACACAGAAAAAATGAAGAAAAGATTATAAATTGAGCTCGGGGTTGGAGAAGAGGGCTTGTGACCACAGGGTCACCGGTTCAATCCCCAGAAAAATGTGGACGGGATCTGTGACTTAACAGCAGCACCAACCCACCAACCACATCCATAGCTGAAGTGCCCATGGGTAAGACACTTAACTGCAAGACTGCCCCAGGGCACAGGTGTGCTCCTGCTACTGGAGTGTGTAGGGGGTAGTTAAGGGCTTCTTTTTGGGTGGAGGTCTTGATGTTCTGGTATTTCTGTATTTCCATAATCGCCTCTAATCTGCTAATCACCCATTCACACGGCCTCTCTAACGGAGTCAGGCCCACTGTCCCGAGCTGCTCCTGAACCGCATGAGGCCCTTTGTAGTCAAACCACTAGGACCACAGGGCAAAGCAGAAGATAAGAGCAAAGCTGGAATGAAGTTACTGTGTTACACAGACTGAATATAAAAATGTTCAGCATTGGTGTCTTTATCCAAGTGTTCAGAAATCTCTCCCTTTCTCTGCTTTAGATGCCTGTGACTAAAAAAACAAAAATGTTCTTAATGGGACAGTGGTCCTGATCGATGTACAACTTGAATTGTATGAAGCTTATATGATTTTCTGATCTGAGGTTGTTAGCTACATGGAAATGGACCAAAACATGAATAAGGATTTAATGGTAATTCATTTGTTATTATTAATTTATTTCATTGTCCCACGTGGAGAAATTATTCTCTGCATTTTACCCGTCCACGGCAGTGGGCAGCCACCGTAGCGGCGCCTGGGGAACAGTAGGAGGTTAGGTGCCTTGGTCAAGGGCCCTTCAGCCTGCTGACTGCTCCCGGGACTCAATCCCACAAGCCTCTTCGCTAACCATCAGACCATAGCAGCTCCTACAGATCCCTATTAGTCTTTTTCTTTAGTAATATACCTGTCAATCATTTCACCAGCTCAATTATGTTCGTTCACGTTGTTATAACGGCTTATTAATAGCATATAACTGATTATTAATGGCATATAACCGCTTATTAATGCCTTATAACTTATTTGATGGCTTATGACTGCTTATTAATGGCTTATAACTGATTATTAATATGTTTAAGGTGTTTTTGGTCTAACATTAACCAAGTCCAAACCATTAACAGTTAGCAGTTATAAGCATACATAAGCTACTATAAAAAGTCTAACTGCTTATCAATGGGTTATAACTCTATAACCTAGTATTTACAAACTAAACCATTAATATTCATTAATAACCCATTAATATGCAATTCTATTTCTTTTAACTGTTAATGTTTGTATTGTGTTGTATCTAATTAATGCACTAAATCATTATTAAGCAGTTACAGCTCATAATAAGCATTTATAAGAAAGAGAATGACTTATTAATGAGTTATAACAGTTCGTGTTTAAAGTTTTAGCTTAGTATTTACAAACAAAACCATTAATTGGCAGTAATTATCCAATAATAGGCCATTCTATTTTAAGTATTAGCAGTTATAGCTCATTAATAAGCATTAATAAGAAAATGAATTACTTATAATTAATGAGTTATGACTTTTGTTTTTAAGGCCTTTTAACTTAAATGAATCAGCGCAATAATAGGCTGTTCTATTTTTTTTAACTGTTTTTTAATGTGGTTTTGAACCATTATTAAGTAGTTATAGCTCATTAATAAGCATTTATAACAAACAGAACTGCTCATTAATTGGTTGTAACTACTTATTAATTAATCTTAGGCGTTTTTAACCTGAAAATATTAATGAATTTATTGTAAACCATTCCTAAACTCGTTACTATTGTAAAGCGCACTGTTCAATATTAATTAAAAGTGAAAAAATTAAATAAGTACAGATGGGGAAGGAGACTTTATTAATAAGGAATCGTACCCACTGGCTCGATTAGCAACACTATGCTGTGGGTCAGTATTCAGGCAATAAGGAAAGCAGTACTGTCATATGTCCTGTTGCAAATCAGGTTTGTACCAGTAAGACTCACTCATGTTGGCCACTTATTAGAAACCCCTCCAATAGTCAAAATCTGTGGACGTACCGTTTCTAGCCTGTCCGTTTCTGAACTTTGGTTCGGCATTGAAATAATATGGTCAACAATGGTCCCGTTGTCCGAAATCACCTCATGATTAATGGGGTAGAGGGTGGCTCCATAAAGCAAAAGATGGGCCACACTGTTTTTTTCCTGTGGCCCATGACGTGGCGTAAAATAATGCTCGTTATTTATTTAGGGAAGTTAATCAGCACCGCAGTCCCAACCTTCGAGTCCGCTCTTTTTTTTTTCCCCAAAGATAGTTTCAAGAATGGCGCTTTAATATGTGAAGTGTGTAAATGGGACTGATTGTTCCAGGCGGTGAACACACACTGTGCTCCGCTCCAAACAGCCCCGCATGATTAATGACGGAGAGATGACAAAGATAATGAGGTTTGCTTAACAGCGGCACACTCTCCCACTGTCTTTTACCAGCACGGAGAGAGAGAGGGAGTCGCGAGAGAGTGTGGGAGCACAGCGAGGAGTGCGAGAAGTCGAGCCGGAGAGCGACGACACGGAGGAGGGCGTTCAATGCAATTAAAATCTTTCATTTGTTTTATCTTCCCTTGGAGTTTCTCCACTGCGGTCGCTTGGCTCACTTTTTCTTCCTTTCTCTCTGAAACCCCTCATCTCCCATCCCATTCGCCAAAGACCTGCACTCACACACTGCTCCGTCCGCCAGCGCTCTGGCCGGGGGTACATTCTTTTCGGCTTACCGCAGCAGTCGGGTCGACCCCGTCCAGGATGGGTTATACACTAGGGGTTGCATAGACTAGTCATGGGAAAGGGCACTGGTGGGCACTGTGGGCTGGGGTGACTAGTCAAGGACGGTGTCTGAAGTACAGCGGAGGTAAAAACTGCAGCGAACAAGCAGGAGAAGGAAACCCGAAGAACTTCTTCTGACACTCTGGTCCTGGATGATTGGTTTCCAGCACAGTTTGGGAGTTCCCCTCTTCAAATACACTCACTGCCCTTGGCTACGGGATGGTTGAACCAGGTGTGTTTGAGCAGGGAAGTCACCAATCTGTGCTGGACCGCCGCCAGGACTGCCGTCGCCCAATCCTGCTCTGACAAAGGTGTCTATGTTGAATTGCACCCTTGTAAGCCAGACCTGATAGGATCGACAACTCCATTGACCTTATTTTCTGAGCAATAACTTGACAAATTGAGTCCATTTTCCATCCATTTTATCCATTTTGGGTCATGGGGAGGCTGTAGCCAATCCCAGGTGTCTATTGGCCCAAAGCAGGTTTCATCCTGGACAACACACAGAGCGACAACCATTCACACCTATGACGAATGTAGTGTAGCCATTCAACCTAAACCAAAAGCCTTTGGGTTGTGGGAGGAAACTGGAGCATCCAGAGAAAATCTGCAGGTATACAGGGAGAGCTTGCAGACTCTAATGGTTTAATTTGAATTTAAAAGTTAATCAAGATGGCAGTCCCTGCGGAGTCATCAAAATTAGGTTTTAATGTGCACAGTGTGAAAACGGCAACACTGAGCAGTCATTGTGGCTGAAGCTCCATCAGCATCCCAATACTCAACCGTCTTTTGAAGCCGCTTCCTCTTAAAACCTGAATCTGAGGTCAATTGGGCCTCGGAGAACAGTAGGATGTTGCTGAATCAATCAATCAATCAGTCCAGATGTTTCTTAATTTGCCATCCATTATTTATCCAACTACCAAGTTCATCTAGTGGTTGCGTTGATGGATGTTCTCTGGATGTTCTCACCCTTCAGCCTCTTTTATCTCCAGTTCTGGCTTCTGGTTCTGGACTGCTAATGAGAATTCGGTTAGAACCGAAAATTAAAAATTAAAAAATAAATAAGAACTTGGCTGCTGAGAAGTTCTACACGTTCAAGGAAGACGAAGGCTTCTCACAGCGAGGCGACAGTACATCAGGGTGATGAATATCTAGGATAGTTAAAGAAGAGTATGAAGGAGATTGGGAGAATAGAGGATCAGACTTTGTTCCTGAGTGTTTGCGAGCACACTGCAGGACTATGCACACACTCTGCCAGGCCAAACCCCCCTACACCGCATGCAAACACAGTTTCTACCAAGCCTTTGTCCAAGATCAATACTGGAACCAGCTTTAACACTCTTATAGAACTCTTTATCTCTGTCAAATACCAGAGGTTTAAATTACGATGACATATCGTTCCTCAGCGAGCTTCCACCAGTTATGTGGGATAAAGATGTATAAATCACACATAGCAGGGGCGTTTCGAGGATTTTAAAACTGGGGTGCGAGCCAAAACATTTGAGGCTTGTAGGGGAGTATGTGGGTCTCCTCCCCTGTTTCATCTACAAGCAACATTTTGAAACATGTTGAAATAACTGTTAAGAATCTTGATGAAGTTCTCTTTATTTTTCTTATACATTTTAAACGATTGACGTTATATGTGGCCCAACTTTGAAGATGTTCTGAGGGTGAATGTATGTCATTTCATTTGAATTTAGAAGTTAACCAAGATGGCAGTCCCTGTAGAGTTATCAAAATGAGGTTGCTTTGAAAATGGCATCTTTGGTCCATGTATTAGCTAGTTGAGCTGTCATTGTGGCTGAAGCGCCATCAGCATCCCAATAATCAACCGACTTTTGAAGTCGCATCCCATTAAAACCCAAATCTGAGGTCAGTTGGACCTCTGAGAACAGTAGGATATTTTAAGCATTTTAAACTATTAGCAATCGATGAGGCATTGCATTGAAGATCTGCTGAGGAAAGGAATGGTGCATTAGCTTGACAAAAATTGTCATTATTGCCAGTATTTTAAGGCCACTTGGATTATTCCCAAGACTGGCAATTGGCCACACTGTAAAAGCTGCTTACAGCAATATTTTATGTCTTTTTTGTGTCAAGTCGGTCAGTTGACCTTCCTGGATGGAGTTCAGGTTATCAATGAGCCAAAGCCTCTTTCTTCAAGACTTCGTCATTTTAATTTGGGCAGTTCACATTAACAAGTAAAGTCAAGTCAATGTTATTTCGATAGTGCTTTTTACAACTGACGTTGTCATAAAGCAGAATCTGTGACCGAGGCCCTACTGAGCGATGGAAGCGGAGGAAAAACTCGCTAAGCTGAAAGAACCTTGGGAGGAACCAAGGCACAGGAAGCCAACTTCCTCAGAACAACCAAAAGAACATGAAACAGTAATAAGATCTTCAGGCCGTCTTCTGAAAGAGACCTAGATTCAAACTTGCAGGAGTTTTTCGTGCATGTTCTTGAGGTTTTAGTGGTTGGAGATACTCCATCTCTTCCTCAGATGATCATGATTGAGCCTGTAAGTTAGTCATGAAGTCTCGTGGTTTACTGGCAGAAGTCATACCTCATGGATCAAGAAGGTTTTGGTTCAGATCCTGAGCATGTAGCCAAATGAGCCCTACTATTCACACTGGGTTCACCTGACAGACAAATCGGTGCAAAAAACTAATGACAGTTTGCTTTACCTCCAGTCTCAGAAGGTTATCAGTTCAAATCCCAATCGGGATCTTCTTGTCATGGTTGGAGGCATTTGTGGAGACCAAGTCCTCCATCAGAGCGGTACTGAGGGAGCGGCTTGAAATATATCGCCTGAACCTGACGAATAAGCTTTGCTATTCACACTGGGTTCATTCGGGTTCAGACTGGTTCTGACATCATATTTGTCAACGAGGAGTAATCTCTCCTAAGCCCTCGAATATTTTCCCATACGTTTGGACTGCTGTGAGGACGCTCCCAGCACGAGGGTTGGATTGCATGTAAAAAATCGAACACGTATCAAGCGCAAAGTCAACAACATCCATCAAGAGGCATCGCCTTGTGTGTTTTACTTTGATATTGGAGAGTAAGAGCTCTGCAGAAGTCTGGCCATGACCCACTGCCCACTGTGGGGACAGGACGGCAGGTGGAGCGAGAGAGAGGGTGAGGGAGAGAAGGGGGTGAGGAAAGGAAGCGAGAGAGAGGTAGATGGATGCTGTGAGGCGTTCTGTCGAAGCGTTCAGCAGCGGAGCGAAGCCATCTGCCAGGTGAAGAAGGTAACGCATGGCCTGGGGTAACACAGGTTTGCCAACACCTGAGCAACCATCCGCACAGGTTCAGCAAATACTGTAGAATCAGGTTTACTTTCTCTTGGGAAAAAGCAAAAAGTGCTTTGCTGAGGAAAAGTTTTTTATTTTTTTTGTTGAGTCTACTTTCCAACAACCAACAGGTTTACTGACTTCTAGTTGAGCTGAGATCAGGTTATTCCTTTAGTTTGCTTTGCAATGTTATATAGGAAAATCCTTCAAATCCCTTGTGAATATGGACCATACGTCAACATATGGGTCTAGAGATGATTGGGCTTCAGTCCTCAGTAGTGCTCTAGACTGGAAGCCCCTTGATAAACCGAAGTTGAGGATAAAGATATTAGCTAGATGTTTAGAAATTTATGGAAATGCTCTATACATCCGCCTATAGTCCACAAACACCAACAAATAATAATTGTAAACCTTTATTGACTGTGTCCACGGTTACTACATAGTTACACATGCACGCATCAACACTGTAACTTACGGAACAACACTGTAACTCATGCAACAACACTGTAACTCACGCAACTACACTGCAACTTGCGCAACAACACCGTACCTCATGCAACAACACTAACTCACACAACAACACTGTAACTCATGCAACTACACTGTAACCCCCGCAGCAACATGGTAACTCACAGAACAACACTGTAACTTATGCAACAACACTAACTCATGCAACTACACTGTAACTCATGCAGCTACACTGTAACTCATGCAGCAACATTGTAACTCATGCAACTACACTGTAACTTATGCAGCTACACTGTAGCTCACAGAACAACACTGTTACTCACACAACAACACTGTAGCTCACAGAACAACACTGTTACTCACACAACAACACTGTAGCTCACAGAACAACACTACCTCGCACAACACTGTAACTTATGCGACAACACTAACTCATGCAACTGCAATGTAACTCATGCAGCAACTCTGTAACTCATGCAGCAACACTGTAACTCATGCAACTACACTGTAACTCATGCAGCAACACTGTAACTCATGCAACTACACTGTAACTCATGCAACTACACTGTAACTCACAAAACAACACTGTAACTAACAGAACAACACTGTAACTTGTGCAACAACACCATAACTCACAGAACAACACTAACTCAAACCACAACACTGTAATTTATGCAATAACACTAACTCACACAACTACACTGTAACTCAAGCAACAACACTGTAACTCACAGATCAACACTGTAACTCACACAACAACAATAACTCACACAACTACGCTGTAACTCAAGCAACTACACTGTAACTCACACAACAACAATAACTCACGCAACTACACTGTAACTCATGCAACAACAACGTAACTCACGCAACAACACTGTAACTCACACAACACCAATAACTCACACAACAACACTGTAACTCACACAACACCAATAACTCACACAACTACACTGTAACTCAAGCAACAACACTGTAACTCACAGATCAACACTGTAACTCACAACAACAATAACTCACACAACTACACTGTAACTCACACAACACCAATAACTCACACAACTACACTGTAACTCAAGCAACAACACTGTAACTCACAGATCAACACTGTAACTCACAACAACAATAACTCACACAACTACACTGTAACTCACACAACACCAATAACTCACACAACTACACTGTAACTCACGCAACAACACCGTAACTCACACACAACCTAATGTATTTGTGTGAAATGGTGATAAACGTGGATACAGTTTATTAACATAAGCTGCACCCGTGAATACG
>JBBIGC010000013.1:6157127-6184247 GCA_037576955.1 Lepidarchus adonis | reverse complement strand
CAGACAGACAGATAGATAGATAGATAGATAGATAGATAGATAGATAGATAGATAGATAGATAGATAGATAGATAGTGCTTCTGACTCTGGTTAAAAATGTCTGGAAATTCATCGAGAGCCTCACTTCTCGTTGTAATGGACAATAGGTGGATTTTTGGAAGCTGATAAGCACTGTAAGTATTGTGTGAAGAGGTCGCTCCTCAGTCCATAGCGGAAAGAATGGACAGTAAATAAAACCATCAGCTCAGTCTAGCCGCTGGATTAACACTTCATTGGCACTGAAGCCTGCGCTAAGCCTGAACCTCTAGCAAGCGAGTGAGCGAGTGAGCGAGGAATAGTGCTTGTAATTCCTGAGGATTTTTGCTCTTTCTGTTGCTTTGGAACAATATGGCGGTTCAGATGGGTCTCAATGCACAATAGAACAGGCCCGCATTAGGAAACCCAATCACGTGGAACATCCCCTCGTCCGTCTGAGTGGAACAGTGTGTGTGTGTGTGTGTGTGTGTGTGTGTGTGTGTGTGTGTGTGTGTGTGAGACTGTATCTTGTATCTTGCCAAAGGAGGGCTCAATGAGTCTTGGTGAGCGGTGATTGACAGATTGATGGCACGGAGGAAGGTGCTGACAGTATGTGCATGTGTGGCCTCAGGAGGTCGCGGGTCATTGAAACAAGCTACCTGAGGAGATAAACCTGGGGCAGATCCTCACAGTACGCCATTCTGACCTGACCAGCACCATCTCTGTGGACAAAGGCACATTAAAAAAAGGTCAAAGCAATAATCCACCCGATCTTTAGCCCAGAATGCTGTGCTTTGTGCGAGTACACAAGGGGAAATTATACCAATCGTGATCTCTGACCTCACCCCTTTGGCGGTGGAAGGAGAGACCGTGGCTCATTGTTTTAATTTCTGTTGATGGTTTGGGACACTGCACTAACGGCCTAGTGAGCCGCACGCCCATCTGGCTTCCAAGAATTAGTATTGTAGTATTGTAGTATTGTAGTATTGTAGTATTGTAGTATTGTAGTATTGTAAAGCAACCCATCCACATTTAAGAGTCTGGTTCATTATTGTCAGTTTGTGATGCAATCTGTTACAATGTGATATAAATTTATTTACAAAATGGTATAACTTATTGCCAGTTACATGGAAGAATTTACATAATTTACATAATTACAATTTAAAAAGTTTTGGTTTAAGAGAAGTTTTAGGGATTTAGTACAGTACAGTACAGACACATTTTACATTTACAGCTTGTTCAGCATGACATATACCAATCACCAGTAAATATATTTATAAAGGTTCTATTAACATTAAATTCCCACCAGATGTTGCTAAGAAACCATCCAATCCTCACATGCAAAGAAATCAAATCATAGATATTCATACATTAAGTTATGTGTAATAAAACTGAATGACACAAAGGGAAAAAGTACTAAAAAATGAAAAAAGGAAAGTACAGAAAGGCACAAAAAGTCATGGCACCAGCTGAAATCTATCAGTAATTAGAAAGCAATCCTGACACTCAGTGCAAATTAATATCAACTGGTTCCGTCCCAACTAAAGGCCGATAAAAACGCATCTCATTACCAATGTGTTGCACAAGAAACATCTCATGATTAAGAGCTCTCTCAACACTGTTGCAACATTATTGTTGCAAAACAAATGATGGCATTGGTTACAGAAGTATTTCTAAACTACTGAAGGTTGCAGTGAGCAATGTTGGGGCCATAATCCAAAACTAGAAAAAACATAATTTTAACATAAACTGGTTACAGCCAGGATCTCCCCACATGCTTTCACAGAGAGGAGTGAAAAGAATGATCAGAAGAGCTGGCCAAGAGCTCTATATAATTTTAAGTTATTATTTTGCTAAATAAGACCTCACTCAACTTAAGTACATATAACATTATGTAATAAAAATAATAATATTGATATTTGGAAATTATAATTAGTTTATACAGTTAAATATTTGTGTATATAATTAAATGTGTTCTGTCAGTAAGTTTAGGACAATAATATGCAAGTAAATCTAATTTAAATTAAAAAATGTGTGAATTGTTATAGTTACTTTGAAATGGATACAGAATATCATATTTATTCATAATTAAAAAGAAAATTAATAACCCTCTTTATGGGAAGGGACTTATCAGAAAAGTCTATTTTTATGTTACTGTTATAATGAAAACACATTTTAACAGAATTGTCTATGTCCATGACAGGGGGGACATATTATATGGTTTGCTCTCAGAGTAATATCCCATAATTAACAGAAATATGTGTGGGAGCTCGGCAAATGTATATTATTTATCATAGGACATAAAAGAGGTGCGTCGTAGCAGTAGAGTGACGGAGCAGTGCAGAGCCGTATTCCAGCATCAAATAAATGGGTTTCTTCTTCTACTTCTCTCTTATTTGCCTTCGAATTTATTAATCATATTTTCCAGAATATGAAAACCAGACTGTGAGGTTATACTTAGTCAAATTAATCATATGCGCCATTTAGACAAGACCAACTCTACAACCGCTTTTATTTTACACACCGAGAGTCTGCGTATTTTTGTGCATTGAGGACGACCATGACAGCTAGGCTAACTGCTAACCAATGCTAGTTCTCAGCAAACAACTTGTTTGTTTCCGGTTTCCAGTGGAAAGTGGAGGTAAGCAATGGCGCTTTCCATGTTCCGCGTTTTATCCTGACGTATCTGATCTGTCTTTGCTTTGTGCTGCTTTCCTAACTGTTCATTGCTGCAGTAAACAGTACATTTAAATTCAACTAATCATTTGGTGATGTGGTCTTTTTGTACTGAATTATACTTTTAGTGAATGTGTTTTAATGTTTTTAGATAGGACGCTCCATTTAAGCAAACCACACCCAATACCAGGTTTGCTAAATCAATGTATAAGCTGCGGCCTATCGTTGGGGAAGTACGGTATTCAAAACACGGCATCCTCTGTTGAAAAAATGTTTCAGCAGAATTTTAAGGATGACAATATCGTCATCCTTCCCACTGACAAAACAATTGTTACACCACCCACTATTGTCAATTTATTATACAATCTGTTCCAATACAATTTAGACTTATTTACAAAATGATGTATGTTGTACATTTACAGCATGTTCAGGATTTGGAAAACACTCTCAGCCGTAGTGACGTACATGGGTGCTTAATTTGAATTCTTTCTCTAAAGAGAGGTTAGCAGCTTCCTGGCTCATTACACATCCCACTGGGACGTCCGAAATGACCCTTTATTCAAAACAACCGTTCTGTAAAAGCAGAAGGAGTGAGCTTGCTGTATGAGTGACAGGAACAGGCATGCGTGTGCGCGTCCGTGAAGCGCCAGTTATACCAAACAAGCCGAACAAATTGAAATCCGTCATGAGACCCATGCTTCCTGCATTACTCACTGCATGCGAAAATTAAACCCATTGTTGTTCATTTGCGTGTGTTTTTGGATTTCATTCCCTCTCTTCACCGAAAGCATCTGCAGACGTCTAGGACACTGCAATTATCCTCTGTGTTTCTGATAAAGTGGCCAGAGGGAGCATACAGAGCAATATACACATGCTAGCCACTTTATTGGAAACACCTCCCTTCTGCGGAGAGTTCACTCACCCCTCTTTCTTCCTGCCAGTTCTGGGGATTGAACCAGCAACCTTCCGGTCACAAGCCCTATTCTTCAGCCTATGATTGGTGGATATGGGAGGAGGAAAAGAGTTCATTCATCCAACATTCTTTCTGCCAGTCCTAGGGATTGAACCAGCAACCTTCTGGTCATAAGCCATCTTCTCTAACCAATAGCAGCCTAGCTTTGGAAGAAATGTTTAGGTGGGGGGAGCTCAGTCGCCCTACACCACATTCTTTTTGCCTGGGAATTGTTTTGGGAATCGAACCAGCAACCTTCAGTGCTCTTCTCCAACCATTATACTACAGCAGCCTATGATTGGTGGATTACGGGTGAGGTCACACACCCCAACTACATTCTTCCTGCCAGTCCTGGGGATTAACCTAGTAAAGTTCTAGCCCTCTTTTCCATCCCTTAGGCCATCATGCTTTCAACCTTTAGCTCCAAATTCTGGCACCTGGGCTACTGTGGAAAATTGTGCAAATTCTGAGACCCCACAACATCACGGCTTCTCTCTGTCTGTCATTTTGTCTTCAGTGCCATAACTATCCTCAATTATGCCTGTGTACAGTATGTGTGCTGGAAAGACAGCGGGACAGGGACAGAGGGAAGGAGAAGTGCTTGAAGTGTCACATTATAGCATGGATCCATATAGATTACACTCATTCGAATGTGTCCCCAGAGCGGGACGGGTAACCTTATCTGGGGAGCGCTCTTTAGCTGAATGGGGAGATGTGCGGAAGCCATTGTGGAGTTTGTGGCTTGCCTGTTTGAAATGCTAGCTCTTTGTTTATGGCTCTCTGAGTGTGAAAGCATGACGCTGGATGGCATTTCGGTCTATCGGTGATTCCAGTTGCACTGTAATTGAATTCGGGCATATGAAAGAGCAAAAGAAGAAGAAGAGGGAAAGAAAGAAGCCAAAAGAGAGATGTTAGTCCAGGATGGGACGTTGCGCGTCTTTCATTAAGGGTAATTACCTGCGCCGCACTGTTGCACAGAGGAGTTCATTTTCGGGACCCAAACTCGTACAGAGGAACACTCCTCATGCAGCACCGGAGCATTAAAAAGCCATTACACTGTACTTATCTCACACAATGGAGAGAGAGAGAGAGAGAGAGAGCGATAGAGAGAGAGAGGGAGAGAAAACACTCCAAAAGTCAATTCAAATTATTCATAAGCTGCTTTCTAATCACAGCCCGGTTCCACGGCGGCGCTTTCCAAGGACGCTGCCGTGCTCCAATCAAACACAACTCAATATCGCAAGCAGGAAGTGTGAAATGATGGATAACGTGATCCAACACAATGCACACCCTGCAGGGCCTCGGGGTATTGCTTTGTGACCACTATTTCATTTCAGCTTTGTAATGAGTAGCTAATAAGCGCATGAGATGCCCAAATGAATCTGCCCGGATGGCTTGGTATCTTTACTAAAAGGTGCCGCCAATATATGCCCACCGTATATCCAAGTGCTCAGCTGCTTTACATGGATGGATGTTCCCAGATGTTGATGCACCTAACACAGCTTGTGTAATCAGCACAAAAGCATAACCAATGAAGCTTAATTTATAACCATTTATCGTCCCACATGGGGAAATTAACTCCCATACCAGGAAGTGAACACACGTACCCATAGGAGTGGGTAGCCACAGTGCCTGTGTAGCAGCTGGGGAATCTAACCCACTCACAAACCCACTTTTTTAACTATTAGGCCACGACTGCCTGAACGGGAAGCTCTGGGAAGCCTAGGGTCACTATGCCTGATGCCAGGTTGAGGTTAAAGCTTCCAGAACATTGATCCAACACTGTAGGAGGAGTTGGGTTTAGGACTAAGAACTAACCACCCAACACCAGCACCTCACAGATGGTCTGAATGCAATCAAACCTTCTCAGGAGTAAAAGCCCTTCATCTGTGACACCCCATCCACCATTGCCTGGAAATTCCTGACTAGCACTACGCTACCAAGTGCAGTTGCTATGAGATAAGATCCGATAACCAGCAGACTGTACACTTCTATAGTGGCCCTATAATGTAAATGGAGGCCATAATGTGTATGTTTACTCAATATGTTTCTGCATTCCTTGTAAAATCCACTCGGTTAAAGCTCTTCCGACAGGCACTCGAGGCTTTGAGGCGGATAAGAGGCAGGCTGGAATGTCAGGTAGCTGATGCGTTAATGGGGGAGCATGAATGCAATGCCATGAATGCAGTTACATTTGAAAGGCCTTGGGCCATTGTGCACTCTTTAAGGCCAGCCTCTGATCGTCAGACGATGATGTGTAGATCCCTGTGCGGGCACGGAGATATAGAACTGGGAATGACAAGTGGAATTAGTGAGGGATCTGGATGGTAATCCCATGTGGAGGCAGCTAGATAAGGTGCCTTCATGTGGACTTAAACACAGGTGTGCTAGAGTGTTCAGGCTTCACGCACAGCCGAGCTAACGCATGCATTGATCTTCTCTTGATGGTTTTGGCAGCCACTCCAACATTTGAGGCCCAGATGCAGCTACAGCCACGTTGAAAACATGGGTGAGCCTGTACCTTCCATTGGGTTTTAGGACAAACAGAATCAGCCAAAACATTAAAACCAGTAATAGAAGTGAATAACGTTGATTGTATCGTTACAAAGACACCTGAGGTCACCAAGGGGTAGGATATAGCAGCCATGTTGGTTTTTGAAGTTGATATGTTAGAAGGGCCCAAAAATGGTTATACGAAAGGGCCAGCCTGGGGACTTGTGAATGACTGTGACTGACCTGATGCATCAGATGGGCACCAGTCTGTAATCGTACCCCTACAGCAGAAAATATGGTGGACCTTATGAATTGACCAGACTTGTAACGGTCAGAAAACAACTTCATGTCTCCATTCCTAACCACTTTGTCATGACCTCTGAGGTCCGGAAGATACTTTGCCCCATGTGCATATTATTTGATGTGATTATTTAACAATCTGCGATTAAATGTCCCTTATTTATTCACAGTTATTTTACAACATAACATGACATACAGATCAAGCAAGAAGTAGAGGCCAATGTATAAAATACAATACACAAGATTTAGGCCATAAATGTCCTTCCTATTTCAAAAAGGAAAAAAAGAAAAGAAAGAAAAATAGACTGAGAAAAGGGTGGCGCCAGTTGCCCATAAAAAAGGCAACAATTAATAACTTTTTATTTATAAAGCAATAAATATACAGATAAGAGATGCCATTAATTGCATATCTACAGAAACAATAAAAGAACATATTTTCTGTTCTCAAATAAACTGACCAGATTCAGCTGCTGCTTGAATGCCTTATGAAAGACCAAATTGTGACTTTCTGAGTAAGAAATGTACAGATGAACTCCAGTAGTTTGCCCCCAGCTCGTTCGCCAAACTCGCCTCTCACCATGAAAGGCTGCAGAACAGTTTTCCTTCAATGTTATTTACCTCGTTAAGCTGCCATCCTCACCTCTCTCCCTCACCACAATGTCTCAGGCGTATGCATTTCTCCAGCAATAGCTCACCAAACTTGGGTCTGTGTTAGCGATGTAGCCTCCGTGCTTCTGCTGCAGCTAATGCTGCTAATGCTACAGCTGCTGTTTTCTTCTTATTAACTCATGTCCAATTAACTCATACAGGTAATGATCCTGCGGAGGTTTTATTGAACATTCGTGCCCGTGAGCAGCAGTTATATACCAGTTACCTTTCCTTGTTACCTTTCCCGCGTCGCTAACCCACAATCTTTCCAAAACAGACTCCAACTCCCAGCAAGCAATGCTCTCTCCACCACTTCTCCGCCTACACCCCACATCTCACAGCACAGTGTCTCTCGTTGGAGTCCAGTATTAGAGTAGGCGTTCAACTGTATTCTACTACTGTATATGACAGACAAACAACAATATAAAGAGCCAGCACCATGACCACAACCCGCCACCCTGATCTCTCGCCACATTTCGGGCCCAAAGGGGGCAAGCTCATGGGATTTGACTGTAGCTCAAAATCAGATGATTTTAACTATATTAAACTTGGTGCCGCTTTACAATAAGACTACTAAATTGGTTATAAACTGCCTTTAAAAAGCATAAATATGCAGTTATAGAAATATGAGGGTGTTATAGAAATATAGTGATGTTATGCTACAGACACCGCAACGCTCAAACGTTTTTATAATGAAAGAGCTTGAAAATTGTAGAGGTTGTGATGTGAGTGTGACCTGTGAAAATACAGCACAGAAGCTTTAAAACATCTCATCCATCCACTGTCCGTCTATTTCGGGTCGCGGGGAAGTTGGAACCGATCCCAGCTCACTATCAGCACCTTGGACAAAAGCCCAATCCCTCATAGGGCAACACAACCAAGTCAACCATTCACACACATGAGCAGTGGAAAGGAAGAGAAACCTGGAGGAAACCCAAACAAAACCATCTGAAAACACCTGATCCAGAACCCAGGACCATCTTGCTGAGAGGCGACAGTGTGCAAGATCATGCCACCTGGAACCTTTTTAAAACATTTCTGAACTCATTATAACCCACTAATAAACCCAGCATAAGGTTAGGCTTATTAAGTGTTACATAATAATGCTACTCTGTAGTTATAATTCTATATTTTTCCACAGTAGAGACAAATGCTCATGCAGCCAATGTCACTGGTCATGCTGACTGTTTGTGTTACATTCTCCAGATCTCCCCTAACTCTGTTTCAGTTCCAGATCCTGTGATTGCCTTCAGGAGGCCTTGGGGGTTTGTGGCTGCTTCTGATTGGCTTCTTCTACACCTGACAGGATATAAGGTGACATGAAGAGGAAGGGGGCATAACGACCAGAGTGGTGAGTTGCTGTTAGAAGAGCAAGCAAGGGGAGAGAGATGGAGGCTGCTTACACTTTATTGTGTTATTTTGTTATTATAGTTTATGTGGTGAGTAGGACGTTGCTGCCATTTGCTTTTTTATTTTTGGGTTTTAACCTGTTAGGTTAGGGAATTAGGGAACGTTTTGGTTTCTAGGTTAGCTAGGTTCTAATTTGAGATCATGGTTTTTGTTATTTTGGCCTAGGCAACCTCTGAGCCTCAACACCACTGATATTGGACGATAAATTGGTACCTTTGTTTAAACGGCATCTTGTCTCCCCATTTTTATGTTGTGGCCTGACCCTAGACCGGGTCGTAACAATTTGTTTTCCATGAACGACCGAATGGGAAACTCTTGGGTGGCCTCATCTCCAGTCCATGGTAAAGGATGGTCCAATGTCACCTATGCTAAAGGAGATAAGAAAGGATGGATTGTAGCATTGCAGCCCAGATGCAAGGGACAGGTCTTCATTATCATGTTGCACTAATGTGTCGAGTTACAAGCGAACGGACCACTTTCGAGTTACAATGCAGTGTACTGATCATCCAACTTGTACACTTTAAGAACCTATTAACTTCAAATGCTCTGTTATAATTAAGAGCTGCTATCACATATGAAGATATTTACCCCATGTTAAGCTTCTGAAGCAATCCGGTTGTCTCGATACAAGATGAAAAGGACATGCTGCCTTTTAGGCCCACTTCAAAGATCCGTGTCTCAAGGATGGCACATGAAAGTGTAAGCTTGCTTATGGAAAAAGAAAGAACAAACATCGTAGGATCAATGATTTCCCTGCTTCAGTTCAGTCAGATGGCTAATAAACCTGTCAAGCCAGAGCTGGTGGATTAGGCAATAGCAGGGGCTGAGAGTGTGATGCGTTGGTGGGGAGGGTGGTATAAGAGCGTCCAGACAGTAATTCTCCACACCTCATCAGGGCGTGATATTACACCACTCCTGTACTTGGGAATGGCTCTACTGTGGCACCAGCTAATCAGGCACCCCAAGGGGGTCTGCTCTTGCTGACGCCACTAATCCAGACCGCGCCACGCTAGGCGCTAACAAGCACGCAATGCCCACACACACACATATGCACTCATTCCATCCTTTCCTGTGCTGGCCCACCGCAAGACATGGCCGGCTGATGGCTGATGATTATGGCACTACTAATCCACAGCTCTTCAGGATGGCCACATGGACTGCCTCTTGATAATGCCATGAAATGACCCCCTTAGGCAGAGGGGGAGAATAAACCCCCTCCACTGCTTATCTTACTGATAGGGTGCAAGTGGGGATGCATACGTAAACAGGGGTGGTACGCGTAACAGGCCGTTTAATAACATGTGCATATTTAAATGTTTATCTGGGCTCGGCAGACATCATACACCTCTGGAGCCCAATCTCGGATGTATTGTCTGTTCAAGCAGGCCCCTGCACTCCAGACTCGACTGCATGGGTGTAGAGAACCTGGCATAGCCTTCCAGGGCAGTTTCAGCCCAGAAACGCCAAAGACTTTGAGCCAATCTTCAAATTTTCTTGGATTACAACTTCCAAGACACTCAAGCTTGGTAATCAAATAGTGTTTCTTCCAGTTCTGTGCAGACTCACTTATTTTCTGTAGCAGCTGTGTTGTAGGATCAGTCCCAGCAAATAAGCATTAGAAATCAGTGAAGTGCCCATGTGAGAAATTGTTAACACTAACATGTTAATTAGAGGTAGAGCTGTAGACAAGACCACTTTTGTCAAGACCCAGAAAGTGCCCAAAGAGGATTAAGCCCAAGAGATTTAAGTCGAAGACAAGGCCGAGTCCAAAGGGGCTTGAGCTCAAGTCAAGGTAGAATCTAAAGTAGTTTGAGACCAAGTGGAAGCTAAATTCTATATGGTTCAAGTCCAAGTCAAGGCAGAGTCCAAAGAGGCTTGAGTCCAAGTTAAGGCAGCATCCAAAGAGATTTGAACTGAAGACAAGGGTGAGTCCAAAGAGGTTGGAATCCAAGTCAAGCCTAAATCCAAAGCAGTTTGATTCAAAGTAAAGACAGCATCCATTGAGGTTTCAGTTCAAGTCAAGGGTGACTCCAAATAGGTTTGAATCCAAGTCAATCCCAAATCCAAAAAATTTTGAGTCCAGAGTTCAAAGAGGCTGGAGACCATGTCATGAGCATGAATGCATCATGAACACTCATGAGTTTCAGCAAGCATGTGATTATCTACCAAGCATCAAGTGTCTAGATGAATTTTTAAATAATTAAACTAAATCCGACTTCTGAACAAGCTAGAAATCATGAGGAACTATGTAGGCTGTTTTTCTGGGGGTGGTCTGGTGCACGACTAGGATGGACATCTATATTTCGTCAAGCGACTTTTTTATTTATAGTGTCAATAACGATGGAGAAATGTAAACAGCAGATGCAGTCTTTTTAAAAGGCAGCTGGGCAAATTTGAATATTTAGCAAGACCAATGGCCAAGGCCAAGAGAAGCCTGAGTCCAAAAAACAGTGGGTCTGAGATCAAGTTTTCTTGGAGTACATCTTTTAAGACACTGAAATCCACAAAGATTTGAGTCAAAGTCAAGACTGAGTTCATTGAGGTTTGAGTCCAAGTCAAGACTGAGTCCATTGAGGTTTGAGTCCAAGTCAAGACTGAGTCCAAGTCAAAGGTAAAAATAAAAAAGATTTTGAGATTGGACTCAAGCACTACAGCCTTGATTTTAAGACAGGATTTTATAAGAACACTACATAAACAGGTACAAATAATACACTACCTTGAAAACTGGTCTGAATACGCAGGAATTATGGAAACAATGAGAAGAGTATTGAGAATAGTTCGGAGAAAAGAGACAAAAGAATGTTGATGGCAATGGCAGAGCAATGAAAGCAGTTTAGTATCAGTTTACAAGACTGTGCATTCGTCTAAGAATTTTGCACCTCTAAGATAACTAAAAAACGATTGTGCCTCCTACATTCTTTGTCCTTAACAGAGATACAAGACAGCATATTCCTTCTCTCTCGCCTTCCCTCTCTGTTTCAGACGCATAGCAGTGAGTTAAATATGGCTGGAATGTTGCTCTCTGTGGATTTCACCTTGATTGGACGTAATGACAGAATGTGTAGCCCGAGTGCCCTTGCCATGCTGAGATTTCTACACTCTCTCTCCTGGAAAAAAACGCCTGGCTGGGCTCACCTCTGATTGCGAGGAAGGGCTCGGGTTACGCTGGTTGGAGCCGGAGGAAGAGGAGCGTCCGGGCACAGAGCAGGGGGCTCTCTGGGAGAGGCTGGCTCAAGGTCAGGGGAATCAGACAGGCAGGTGCTAATCAAGGCCTCCTTTTTCGCTTCTGATGGGCCTGGGTAATGGAGGCTTCATAGCCACACTGTTTTCATCTTCTCGAGGAGCAGCATGGGTCATGGTGAGTTAGGAGGGTGGGGGTTTGCAGCTTGCTTGCAGGATATGCAGGATATAAACCTTCAACCCAGAATCTGACCCACATGAGGTAGAGAAACCTCCAAGAAAGTGAGAACAACTTGCTATTCGTGTTGATGGATGCTCTGGAATTTCCATTGGGAGTTATTGATCCAAATTTTGAGTAAACTGACCATGTACACTTTGATGTGTTCCCTGCTAGTACCTGGCTAGTTAACAAACCCTTCTTGGGTGAAGATAAGCATTTTAGAAGAAGGGAAACACATTTGTGAGAGTGAAGTCTGGTCAGCTATGCAATGTTTTTCTCCGTCATTGAAGCTTTCTTTCCTGTCGTCCTTTCTTTTCAATATTTTCCCATAAATCTCCCAGCATTTAACACTCGTGACCATAGACGAATGAAACACCAACCCTCGTCAACCAACAGACCTCCCCCAATCGACAAATGAAACACCTCACTTGCAAAAACAGATGTATCCCCTTGTCCTCCCATGTGGTTGACAAATGATAGTCGTCCCTTTTAAGTCCAATGTCAAAAGCTGTGATCCTGGGACCAATGGCTCAGTGAGGCTTGCCTATGTGCTCCACAGCAGCTGCCAGGTGTAGCTAATGCTGTACTTTCCGAATACATTACAGTGGCCAATGAGTGAGATGCAGTGTGAAACTCTTCTCTTGCCACTAGTGGATCCAAGGCCTTCTTTTGGAGTACCTCTGTCCTGTCTCTTCTTTCCACACGAATTAACAATCCCTCCCTGAGTTGAAGTGGGGACAAGCAATGGCGACAATAAAATGTGCAGGGGAGTTGCCTGGAACCTACGTAAACCCATGCCTCTAAGCCTGAAATGCCCTTCAGGAGTGTTTCTGACATACGTCATATGGAACACATTCCCCCGTTCAGATGTGACGTGATTACCGAACATCAAAACAGGCAAGACATTACGAAACCCTAGCGCTGGTGTTTTCTATTTCAGGGATGGACCCCTTTCCCCAATGACCTACGATTACACTTCGCTTCAACCCTCCAATCCCATCCTTTTAACCCGCCGGGGAGAACGAGAAAGCAGAGAGAAAGCTGCCATGTTCTTCGCCAACAAGTGCATCATCCACCAGAGCGGCTGATGTCTTAATGCAGGCCAGACTGACTTGGCCGTGCCAAAGGACGTTAAAGTAATGGAGAGGGACAGTGCAGAATCTATGCACCAAACCAGCTTTTGATTCTCTCTCTCTCTCTCTCTCTCTCTCTCGCTCTATTCCAGACTCCACCAGCGTCCCTTATTCATGACGGGCAGAGCGAGCAAGAGAAAAAATGTAGCGGAAGAAGGAAGGATAAAAAAGCCCACTGAGGCCTGAGAAACAAAAAGGCGCTTCTCTTTGAAGCCGTTTCATGTGTAGCGAGGATAGTGCTATGCTCTGCTGTTTTATTATTTGAAGTGTAGGTAGGAAGAGAGAGAGAGAAAGAGAGAAAGAGAGAGAGAGAGAGAGTCATGCTGACCTGGACTGCCCGGCTGGATGAAGAGCTGACTGATGAAGCACTGCATTTCGCTGATGCCATTTAGCCGCTAATGAGGGCCACTCACCTACACACCTGCACATACACACGGGAAAAACAGCAGGTGCGGATACAAAGGTACCATAACGGCTAATAACATGGGCTTGTTTCTTTGAGGGGAAAATGCACCGTAAAAACATGCACCACCTTGCAAATATTTGGAATCCCATGTTATAAAGCCAGATACTCATGCTTTATTCAATATTTAAATATTTTTTAGGACAAATGATTGATAATATACCTAAATAATTATATTTTTATAGACTTTTTATGTCAAATTCCCCCTCCAATTTATTTGTCACCCATTAGACCGATTAGTTCTTAGCCACACTGGCTCACATTGCATACTGAGTGATGGGGACCTCTGGGGCTTTCTTGAACTCATGCCTTGATATTATATCTCCACTTTTTATGAAGCATTCATTCAGGTGAACAAGCTTGTCCCTGGTGTCGTTAGACAGCTCTCTGGTCTTGGCCATGGTGGAGGTTGAAGTCTGCCTGTTTGAAGGTGTGGACTAGTGTCTTTTATACAAATAACGAGTTCAAACAGGATAGAAGACCTTAATCTCTCATCTTTTTAAGTGGGACAATTTGCAGAATCAGTGGCTAAATACTTTTAGTTGAGTTTGGTGTATTATTTATTCTTTTCTTTATTATTATGTATTATTTTGAGTGTAAAAAATCAGCCTGTATGTGAAATATATTCCATATTCTTTTGTTTTTTAAAATGTTTTTATTATTATTCATATGAAATACATACATGTAATAATTTCATGTACTCAACAGCATTTGTTTGTTATACATTTTTGCATCTGCCATGACAATCTGATTAACTGCTAACTTGACACCTGTACAGATTTGCTGGTCACTCTGGTCCCGGTGAGGAACGTCCAGTGGATGCCAGCACTTACAGCGATCACTCACCCTGTTCATGTAATGAAGTGTGTTTCTAATCCTGGCAGGGCCGTTGTAGGCTGACAGAGAAGCCTGTATTCAGCAAGTGACCTGCTGTACACCTTAGCAAACTTCCTCCTCCTACACACACACACACACACACACAGTAAATGGAAATGTTCGGCTTCTGCACAACGACCAAAAGAAAAACAGTTATTACATGAATGCACTAAACAGTTAAAAACCACATTAAGTGACTTGTTAACATCCTCAATCCAGACATTCCTGAATGATGCTCAGCCGAGCTTCTTATTCTCCTAACAATATGAGGCATTACCTTAAATCCAGACTCGCGGATAACAGCTATTAACTGTAGCACACCCACAATAACCACACACACACATCCACCCACCCACACAAAGACACAGCAGCATATAAGAGAGGCGAGGCAAGGCGGTCATTAGAGAGGGAGGAGGAAGCCTACGACTCTCTCATTGAGGGGGGGGGGGGGGGTCAGGGCTGAGTCGACCACCATGGTGGTCTTCATAACACAGGCAAACATAAATATACACCGAAGCATTTCCGCTTTGCTTCCCTTCTTCTCAGCGACGCAACAAGGTTTTGGTTTCCATCAATGATGCATAAAGAGCTTTTCCTTGACCGGGGTGTACGGCGTTGAAGCACTTGAGCATAAAACATTTGAAAACAAGCGTGTGGAGAGTCTACTCTATTTACATACATGAAATATACTAATTACACCCTCAGATTTAAGAGGCCGAACTCAAGAGTTATTGAACGCAATAATATAATTATACTAGTGCTATCAAATAGTGCACGTTTACACATGGTACATTTTTTACAGCTACAGACAGAAGTCTGAGAACAATGAAAGCAAATCTATATCCCAAGCAGTACAGTAGGGCAGCGGTTAGTACTGTTAGTACTTTAGGAAGCGGACCACAAGGGTGGCTGGGGGTGGCACCGGCTACCCTTGAAATCTGTTTGCTCAGTTAGACTAGCATTTCAAACGCTAAGGCCGAGCAAAAAGCCTCCGTTTCAAAGCCTTTTGCACTACTGCACAAAGCATAACGACAAAAAAGGGGTAAGTAAACAGTCGTTTGCAATATTTAGTATCTAATGATTCGCAAATGTTAACTTTAGGTTGACAAGTAAGTTGTATAGCGTTAGCATAGCACCGCTAAGGTATATAAATTTCAGCTACGCTAAGCTAAACAGTTAGCCTGCACGCTAAGCCAGTGAAACAAACATTACAGTTAGCAGCCTCAAGCTTGAAGGTTTTTTAAAAAATATTTCTGAAGAATATTTTAAGTAGTGCATTTAAATAAAATTTTAATTTTAGTGTGCCACCCTTCTATAGTCTGTGCCCCTGCCTATTTTTTCTGTAAATCCAATTCTTAATAAAATATCTTCTCTGTAATTTATGGACACAAACTAGTTTAGCTTGGGACTTCACACCCAAACCATAATGATATTTTATATCCACTTTTGGTGACAAAAACCTTAGAAATGAGCCAATCCATTAGGTGGAATCCAAGAAACCATATTTCATAGACGCTACGAGGGATATAATGATCACTTGATGAGTTCTGCCGGCACGCTCTATTAGGAGCGCACCACTACTCGTTCTCCAGCAGAGCTTGGAAGACCACTGGAAGGCTATGGTAAAAGTTCTTGTCCTGTGAGAAAAACATGACGCCATGCTTTTATTGTATAGGAGCATAACTGTGACTTTTTCACAGTTAAATTGAAGATCTATTTTGGTGAAAGAGTTTGCACACACATACACACACACACAGCAACACTACTAGTTTCTATACCACTTAAGATCAGTGTATGGTCATGAAATTGATACAATCGTTTCGCATCTAAAGCAAGGACATTATTGCACATGTGCTTCCCAGAATATTCCGCAGGGGAGGATTAAATCGGATGCTGGACTTTTGTTTTGCTGGGACCCCACACATCTTTGCTAGTGTTTGCTCAGTGGCTTTGCGAAAGGCCAATACACACAAACACACACACACACACATACACACACACAAACTCTCTCTTTCAGTGTTGGTCTGTTTCTGTCTCAGACACACATTCAGTATCCCACACTGACCAGCATCTGGGGGTCACAATAGACAGCAATCCCCATTGAATGACCCCTGCACAGGACAAAGCTTTTGATTTAGTGCTTTTTATTTTGAGCTGCCCAGTGGCCATACTCACAATGGAGAACAACAACCTGTTGTCTACAGGCTGGGACACTCCCCCCTCTCATCAAACCACTGCTCTGAGAGTGACCTGCCTTATCTGTGTGTGTGTGGGAGTGTACGGATGAGTCGTTTTAATGGGAGTGTGGGAGAAAGAAAAGTCACATCATTCTTGAGACAATAGGTATTGTTGTATCTCTTGCTGTCCACAGATCTGTGAGCTTTTCCAGTGTAAAAAAGTACCAGTGATGGGTAGTTTGAAAACTAACTAGAAAAGAAAAATAATTTGCTTTAACGTCTCAAGTTTTGTTGGCAATTGGTTGCTAGAGTTTTCATAGAGTTCTGAGGGGGTTGCTGAGAGGTATGGTATTGCTTTGGTGGTTCCAGGTGATAGCTACGGTGTTGCTGGCTTGGAAAATGGTATTCCAGGTGGTTCCTAGGGTGCTGCATCCAGGTGGCTATGGTATAATTGTTGGCTCGATAGGGTGTTAGTACCCTAACTTCTCATTTCACAGGAATGCTAAAAGTTTTCAGGGTTTTTTTCAGTGAGAGGGTTGACACGCTAGCTCAATGTGATGCAGAATTGAGCAATGGTCAATATCGTTTAAATGTCAAGGTTTCTACCCCAAAAAATTCTAAAATAAAAGTTTGTATGACCAAACAGCAAAACCCCAGTGGCTCTTTCTCGCTTCCATTCGTTATTAGGATCAGTAGCATTTTTTGTGGGTTTGTAGGACTGGGGTGGAGGACTAACAGGAATGTCTCTGGTTTGGAGAGCCTGTTTGTGACGGGGCAAGCCTGCTAGAGATGACTGATACCTTTCGGAAAAACTAAACTTACCAAAAGCCAAAACCAGCACTACTGGAAGAAGAGGAGTGGTGTCTCTTGCTTGACTTTTGTTAGAGTTTGGATTCATGTATTGAGGAACCCACAAGCAAGATAATTTGGAAAACTCTTTCCCAAACCAACTGGACTTCGCATTCCACGTCGGAACATCACAAACCACACAGCAGGGCAATCCTGGAAGCCCAAAATGTTGTCAATGGATGAAATGTCTGCATAGCTGTCCAATTGCAACCTCCAAGGTACAGCACATCCCAGTCCTTGGCCCAAGACCAGCATCTAATATGTCTGTTTCAGTAGGGTTAGCTTTGTTCCAGTCAATGTAATGTGGCTCTGGACACCAGATACGCCTTTTGGGTTAATTCGTACATGCATCTAACTGTCTGGGCCAGGCCTTGGGGCTCGAGCAAGGGCTCCAAATTCTAGGAATACTAGTAAGAATTGCCAGGAATGTAGACCCGTGAATTCAATAGGGTTTCAGGAATGCAAAGTAGAGGAGATCCTTGACATGATGATCATTCAAATAGTAGAGATGCTTTGCGTATCCCAGTCCAGGGCTATCCAAAGATACTAGCCTTGCTTGAAATGGCATTCAACACTGCTGATTTGACTGTGTATCCTTGACACATTAGACTGAAACGCTGACCACTTGTTGGATGAGACATAAAACCACAGTTTCACTTGCTTGCTGCCTCCAGCATGGACTCTGCAGGAAGGGTGTGTTTTTCCCCCTGGTTGTGCTCTTCTTTTCTCGATGTAAAGGTCAGGTTTTAATAAAAAATGTACCTGTCTGCCTATCCCACTCGTCGTCTTTTTTCACTCTCTGTGATATTCCCCCATCACCTATCCCCACATTTCCTCTGCAGCGTTGAGCTCTTTATTCAGTGCTGCTGACAGCCTCTCTCAATCTCTCTGCACCATAGCCCTGGAGGGAACCCCAGTCGAATGGATGTATGGATGAGCAGCGTAGTCTCGTTTTCAAATTTCAAAGCCTCGCAAAAAAAGTCTTCTCCTTCTCTTCTTCTCCTGACCACTCATTCCCTGCCAAGTTGAGCAGGATGTGCTTCTAACTCTCCGATTCCATGGATATTACCTTTCGCTGGAACCTTCGCATCAGTCTCCATCCACTCAGTCCCTCGAGGAGGAGCGGGTGGAGCATGTTTACCATAACCTTCCAAGCCTTTCGCTTCCCGAGTTCTGCTGGAGAACGAGCAGTGAGAGCGTGACAGCAGAACGGTGCGAGATCCTCATCAATGGATCATTATCTCCCTCGTAGCGTCTTCTCAGATTCCACCTAATGGATTGGCCCAGCACTGCATTCAAGTAGAAATCGTGGCGGTGGTCACCTCTTTCTTCTCCTACATATTGATAATAGTCTTCAGTTTTCTGAAAGTTTCTTTGCCTTGCCTTCCTCAGGGAGTCATTCCTGGCCCTGACGCTCTCATTAGGCGCTAATTAGGCAGCTGGACTTACAGTTCTGCAAAGCCGCTTTGTGACTCCATATATTGTGAAGAAGTGCTACAGGAATAAGGCTGAATAACAAAATGAATGAAGTGAATTGAATAATGGACCATCATATTTGATTTACTTCTCCTTTAGCTTCTTTATGCCCTCGTATCATTTATTTTTCATGCTGGACCCCTCCAAAGCCTATAATTGACTGATTCACCATGTGTTCAAACTCCCACATGTGAGTCCCAAAGCAAGGCGATGCAAGAAAAATGTATTTATGTAGCATATTATCATACAGAGTTCATCCATTGGGGTTTACAAATGGTGAAAAAGCAACAGAATCAGTTTATTTGGCCAAGGATACAAGGAATTTGATTCTGGCCAATGGTGTCTCTCTAGGACATTATGACAGATAATATACAGTGGGGTTTATATATACTAATATACACAATATAACATGCACTGAGTACACTGAGCTTGTTAATTAGTTAGATCACACAAATTACAAATATGTGCCTAGTGTGGGGCATTGAGGATCTGGAAACATTTCAAAAGTTTAAGAACATTCTACAACAATTTAAAGGTTCTACCAAGACTGTTTAAATTACATCAGTATTGAAGAATCATCCTCTGTTATCTATGATAATAAAGATAAAAAACAACAACAGTATTAATTAGAAGCTTTACCATATTTCCCCAACGATAGGCCGACCCACATTATAGACGTCCCATTCTATAAGCCGCAGAAAATACTCATTTATGTTTTAAAACTCTAAGATAAATCGCCCCATGTTATTAGCTGCAGCGTTACTGAATTTACTGACCTAAAGTAGAAGCATCTAATTTGATCTTTGGTTTGACATCACTAATCACTAAATCACTAATCACTAAATCAAATGCAGTTCTGCACCAGTAGTGACATTATACCGTAGTTGAGCATAAACAATTAAATTGATCAAATTTGGAACTTACTGATATCAAACTTTCCCAGCCAACAAAAAACTTTTCCTTTTATTTCTGTTAAATTGAGCTTTTTCCAGCTTGTATTATACCCTAGGATGTAATGTAATGTAACAAACAGCTGAAAAAGTTTAAGAGACGCTGAATGTGCTGGAAATTTAGTAACAGAACATCATCGCTGCTTTGTGTTGCTTTTTGAACTGTTCATTGCTGCAGTAAACAGTACATTTAAATTCAACTAATCACTTGGGGATGTCGCCTTTTTGTACTGAATTATACTTTTAGTGAATGTGTTTCTGGTGATAAGAATTGAGAAAAAATGTAAAATAAACCAGGAAAACACACAACACAGGGGAAGAGCACAGAAGCAATATTGGCAAGAGAACAACAAAATAAGGGTTAAAACATTTGAAACTGGGATTGAAAGGTCAAGATGGAGGAGAGGATGAAGAGGCTCTGTGGGGGTTCAGTCCAGATTTTAGCTGCCACTTGAATGGAAAAAAGTTGGCACTTAGAAGCTATAAGTAAACCCTGCATGAACAGCCATCTCGAGTGGTCTGAACATGAGTGGACAGCGGGATGCCTCACATGTGGAGGGTGTTGTGCAAGTTTTCTGTTCTGGCCTTAAGAATCCAGGCTGTTATGAGGAAAGTGTAGCTCTGAAGCATATTGAGGAGCAGGACCTTGAAGAGCCTTTTGCGATAACATTAACACCACTGAGAGGTGAAGTGAAGAATGGGATGGGGGATGGGATATATTTGGAAACAAGTGTACAGTCAGTTCAAGGTGAGTAAGGATCTGAGCCAATCTGAGAAGTGATGGATAAGGCAGACCAGTGGGTCGTGAGGGGTCTTCCAGGTGTGCACTAGGTATTACTAACCAAAAGTGATCCAAGGAAGGAGAACTGGAGAATCAGCAACATGGTCAGGGGCACCCAAAGCTCACTGATTCATACAGGTACTGAAGGCTACCAAAATGTTCATAAAAAGGGGTCATAGCACACAGTGTACCACAGTCAGAGCTGTTTCAGGAGCATGAGAAGATCTGCTCTATATTAGGCAGGTGGTGTTAATGTTTTGGCTGATCAGTGTGTATATATACATCCTGAAACCTAAGGCTGAACTCTAACAGCGATACATTGAATCTTCCCCAGGTCTCATTAGGAGCTGGAACAGTTGGTGAGGTGTTTCTGGGCACTGGACCCCAGGCAATTCTTCTTCTTGTTCAGCAACAAAATGGCTTAATCCGAGCCGTGTGACCGGGTTCGGAATCGCGGGCCCTTGAAATAGAGACTCAGCTCTGCCAGGTTCCTCGCCGCGTTGGCAGCCAAAGGAGGGTGGCCGGTCCAGACGTGCAGGGGAGCCAGAACCTTTTCCATCTGCCTAGAGCTGTGTCCCGCTGTCCCATTGCTGAGCTGCCCTAATTGAGTGCTAGTACCTTCACAGTCCTGTGACTTATAATGTCCTTTATAAGCAGTACATTCCCTACAAACACTGACGGATCATGATACGGTCACTAGCTGAAAGCAGAACAACTAGAACTGGAAATGTAGGAATGTTGTAAATTGGATGTTTAAAGCTAGCTGTGACTAGCAGCCTGCAAGCTTGCATGGAAGGGAGCAGCGGTGGACAGTAACTAAGTACATTTACTTGAGTACTGTACTTGAGTACAGTTTTGGAGTATGGGTACCTTACTTATTTAAACAGAGCTTTGAAGCCAAGGGTTTGGGGCAGGGTCCTAACCACGAATTTCTGTAAGTCGAGTACGCCGTTAGTCGAAGACGCCCTATACTTACATAATATCAAAAGCTTGTATTCCAATACTTCAACTCAAGTAAACATTGTATAAACAACTAAATAACCTTCATTTGTAGTGGAGTAACATTTGATCAGGTGTATCTAGGAGTTGACAGACACTTTCCAGTGATCGTGAGTCTTACGCACAACCATATTACTGATCTGTGAACTGGATACACACACTTCAGGATCTCTGAATGACAAAGCCCCAGATCATCCTGTGACGACTACAAACTACATCTTGTGAACTACATAATGAAACATTTATCATACATGGAATGTCTGACAGCAATGAGCAATGTTCTCTGATCTGCACAAAGAAGATATAGGAACAGAAGAAAAGGATTTGGATGAATAAATGGATTGATGAGTTCTTCAAAGAGAGTTGGAGGTTCTATACCTTTTGCCAAAACATTAACCCTTGTTCAGTTGCCATGGTTCTACAATATTATCTTTCTACTGCTGAGTCACAGCCGATCTTGGGTTTTTGTCAGAAGATGGAAATCAAGGCTAAAGCCTTATAGTCTGAACAAGGCTTCCCAGAGCCGTGTACATTGTCCATCTCTGGAAAAACATCTAGGCCTTTACGCAGGTCATCATTTTGTCATATCATGAGATGTTTAGGACATAGCTGTCATAACACAACCGCTAGGTCAACATGTTTGGTATCTTCTACTATGGTATCATCTTGTGTAAGCCCTCACATGATCCACACATTGCTGCATTTATCTGAAGGCCTTTGATGGCATCTGAGGTCACGCTCTGAAGCCAAGAAGGTGAGACCTGAGAAGGGTGCTGACGTGTCAATCAGCAGGACCAGGCGCTGGGTAGACAAATGAGGTGCTGTTGCAGCCAGGGTTGGGGGCTAATGCGATTACAGTGACTCTTAGCAGAGTCAAACCTCAACTCTCTCACACATAGGTCATACATGGGCCAGGCCACGGTGCCCCCCCCAAGCCTTCGCCATGGGAATACCCTTCTCGGTGCCCTCTGTGCCTCTTGTTTAGTCTCCAAATCTTCAGGGAGGCAAGCGGGTAGCTTCGAGCAAAGCCCGGCCCATGAGACCCTGCGTGGGACATGACAGGGAGAGGTTCTGACATTAATTAGCAGGCCATGGCGGGCCGTGAAATCCAATAAGGCCATGAAATGGAGCGCATGTACGGCAGGCAATGGGAGCCATTACAGAGGACGCCTGTCTGCCACTGCAATGTCTGAAGGGCGACCCCGGTGCTTCCTGTGCCGCACGGTGAGGCACAAACAGAGAGTAAGGTTACTGTCCTAATATGAAACAGACAGAGCAGTGTGTGTGTTTGGGAAGGTGTGTGTGTGGGTATAAATATGTGCATGGAGGGTAGAATCAGACCACCATACCACCAAGATAATGACATGCTCAAGACTTGTGGAACTGCCCTGCAACAGTCCCCCAACGCTAGTGGCAATCTCTGCTCTATTTTAATTTCTTTTTTGCACTTACTCGGTAATAAGGCAATTGTGGTTTCCTCCAAAGAACAATTAGGGAATCCGTGCCAGGAATGAAAACCAAACAATGATGGCAATGCAGGCCTACATTCCTTGCAGACTAAGGGAGAGTGGGGCAAAAGCTAACATAGGATAAAAAAAAATAACATCAACATGTCTCCTTCTCATATTACTACGGAAATCTCATTCATACTCATCATCCATTTCAGGTAGGGGGCAGCCAGTCCGAGCTGATTATGGGCACAAGGCAGGGTTCACCCTGGACAAGAGACCAACAGGGCAATGCAGAGACATTTTGATGGTGGTCTGACAGGTCCATTTTGACTGGCATTACCATGAGTGATGTGTAGAAAGGAAGGGTCATCTTACCTACCAGATAATAAAAGCCTTAGTAGGGCCTGCATGGTCACCAGATGGCTCCCATGAACACTTGAAATAGGTTTATTTATGATTATGTCAATTAAAATGATAAAACAACACAATATTATGTGAGGTGCCTGGCGAACTGTACTGTCTTAATTGATTCCTCCAACCTTGGTGCCTAATTGTGGCAATTACAGATTAAAAATGATCATTAACAATTATCAGACCAGATAAACCAATCAATAAAGAAGCTGCGTGACTAAAATTGGTGGTCATCCACTCAGTGGTCACTGAATTCTCTGGGCGTCTATGCTAGCTAAATCTGAAATAGCTATAAGTAGTGACCACTAGACTAAATGGACTACATAGGGCCATTAGATTTTCTAGACCTTTTTCGCGCCATGGACCGATTTAATGTCAGAAAATATTTTCGGCATTTAAGGTGTCCCTGATAAAAAAAACAAAATAAAATGATACGACTAACACAAAAACTGTGGTATTTTGTAAATATAATAAAAAAAAGTGAATCCACTGTGTAATTATGTAACTTTATTAGCAGCGTCTTCCTGAAATGTGCTAACAACGTTCGAGTAATGTCATCCTCTGCCCCTCACGCACTCTGGTTGCTATGGTAACACATAAACAGTCCTTTCAGAATAAGTTTTCAGTGCTGTTGTGGTGATCTCAGGGTTTTCTGCCATGACTTTAATCCAGAATACCGGCAAAGTTGAGTCTCTAACACACTTAGATGCTATGGATTGAGATCATATTTTAAAAAAATTAATTTTGTACGGCCCGGTGGTTGGGGATCACTGCAGTAGAGGGTGTGCTGTGTAGCAATCACTGATACGCCCTAATTAGCTCTGTTAGGAGCTTTCTAGAATTTTTTTTCATGCTACTGGGTGACCATGACATAAGTAGTCCCTAGTTTTTGCAGAAGTTACGTACCAAAACTGCCTTAGAAAGGTGAAAATCTGCCATTTCCTCGGACGCCACCAACAAAATGCTTTTTTCAGTTGTTTAAGCCCTAAAATAGCATTAACACATTCTAGACACAATTAAATAAACAAATAAAAAATTTTTCACACATATAGCAAGGTAAATTTTGTGTAGAATTTGTAGAAATATCACGTTGAAAGTGAGTACTGTAGAGAGTGGTGAAGACTGCTAAAAAGATCACCAGGACTCCACTGCCCTTTCTGCAGAGCATTTACCATCAAAGAGTCAGCAGGAGAACAGCCTCCATCCTCAAGGACCCAACACGGTCTGTTCACACTTCTACCCTCAGGCCGGAGATACAGAAGTGTGAAAAATAGAACTGCAAAGTTCAAAAACTCATTTTTCCCACTGCCATCAATAGTACTGAACCTACTGTTATTGTTTTTGCACGTGACATTTGCATTTGCTTATTGCACATACTAGAACTGGATTGCACAGCACCATTTTTGTCTTGTAAATAGCCTGTATTGTGTCCAGTCATCTTGTAGATATCGTGTAAATAGCCTATACTGTGCCCTATTATCACTTTTAATATTCTTATTGGCATTTTGTGGACAGCAACAAAAGTATTTTTCTTTGTAGGAAAACACGCATTCTGCTGTACATATTGGAAGCGTAGCATATGCTAATATTTTCAGTACTGTATGTATGTGTTACACTAGCCTAGCCTATGCTTTTTCTTATACTGAGCTGCAATATGCTGGGGTTATTTGCAATAAACAGATGTGTTTTAAATAAAAATCTGCGAATAGCTCGGGATGCAAAATGTGAACCGTGACATAGTGGGGGACTACCGTATCCTTAACATTACTTTGGTAGAAGATGTAGATAAGCACTTTAGATGAGGGGTCCCCAGATCAAATCAGGCTAGGGCCCTGGGGAGGCCCAAACCTTTGCTGCTACCCACCCAGAGAGCAGTCACGCACCCTAGGATGGCCAGCCCGGGATGGCTGCAGCATTGTTCTGGATCGAAATCTCAATGGTATGGCCAATGTTTAGACAGTTGTACCACTTGGTATCACAAAACAGTTGTGCAAAATGTATATCAGAAATGTCATGTAAACCCACTTTAATGATACTCGCTTCATTATTTGGTGCAGCATTCTCTTCAACAGGTGGAGGTGGAGAGTAGTGCAGTAAAAGTGACGAATCTGTGCCAAGTGAAAATAACTATTTTAAACAAAAACAAACACATTCATATGCAAAAACCAAGGAAAATCTTCATCCAACTCTCTTACAGATCTCAAACTGAAACCACATGGATCCCACAGTTGGTGTAACTTATTCAGAGCTGGGCCTTTCTCCCCTGTCCTCTCTGGGTGATGCATTGGGGAAAGGCTGAGCGTGAAATTTGGTAAGAGGCGAGACAGAGATGTTTGGAACTGTTCTCCTGTCCATACGTTCAAGTTGGACAGGCCCGAACATTCTCGAAACTTAAACAAATGCGGTTTTCCCTGAGGACCGAGCTGTTTGGCGTTGCTTTCACTGTTGTATGAGAAACATCAATGTGTGTACTTATGACTTATAATGCAATCCGCGAACTTGGACGAGGTAGTGTTGGGGTTTGTCCCGAGACAAACTTCACCACATACATACAAAGTTCTTCACCTTCTTTCTACAGTCAAATCATTCATTGCCTTTTTAAAATCTTACACTGCCCTATAGCAGAACTTTGGTCCATGGCCAGACTGCTCTTGAATCAAAGTTCAAAAGGAAGTGTACTCCTTGTTCCTATGGGGTCAATGAATTTGTTCTGTTATGATTTCATCTGCCATCATTTTGTAGTCTGTGGCGCCACAGGGCAGAACCCGGACAGATACAGATACAAAGAGACTGAAACCAGGCCCAAGGGCTTTGGACCAAACACTCTTTGAGGACCTTCCTCAAACGTCCTCAAATTCTTCCCATGGGAACGGAATCAAGACTGACTCTGACTAGACTGAGCTCGCTATGGTTTTTAGGAGAATTTAGCCTTCCAGAGGGAGAAAACAGTTCAGTGCTAGGAGGTGGTTTATGGTGCTGGTCACCAGCCCTAACTCTGGAAATCTGCCTTCCTAGTTCAAACCACATTTTGCCACATCTGCTCAAGCTAATTATAGATTGGCAATAACACTCAATATTCCACTTACTCCATATGTAGTCAGTCAGGCGTGTTTGATATTTAAATGTTTCATCAAAGGTGGAGTTGTGAGGCTTCCAAACAAATACCAAGTCAATAGTTATCACCCCAATCTTTTCTCAAAACTTCTTTCAGTCTGATTCAAATGGATTATGTTATGTTACCGAGGGGCTCTAGTTTGGCATGATTCTCTAACCATTTGCCTTGTCATTGGGAGATTGTGACTACAGTTGCTGTTGATGCTACAGCCATCCTCTGTCGAGAGTCCAAAAGAACAAAATTGCTTGAAAAAATGCGTTCGTTTCACATTTCCTTCTATGTTGTTTACATCGTTAAGCTGCCAACCTCACCTCTCGCCCTGTGCAACATGTCTGGTGTATGCTTTTCTTCATCTATAGGTCGCCAGACGTGTGCTACTGCTACTGTTACTGTAACTACTGCTACTGCTACTACTGCTGCTACTGCTACTGCTACTGCTGCTGCTACTGCTGCTGTTACTGTTACTACTGCTACTGCTACTGTTACTGTAACTACTGCTACTGCTACTACTGCTGCTACTGCTACTGCTACTGCTGCTGCTACTG
>JBBIGC010000013.1:6138728-6155274 GCA_037576955.1 Lepidarchus adonis | reverse complement strand
TGTTTGTCATACACAGTACGATATGCAGTGACATGCTTTGACAGCCGCCCGTGACCTCCAGATATAAAACACAATCTAAAGGCAATTTATATTTATTGAAATAGAATTTTATAATTATATATATATATATATATATACATAGAATATATCCATGTCTGGATATTTTATATATATATATATATATATATATATATACACACATGCAAGCTGATATTTCACACACAAAGAATAATAACAAATATATATATATATATATATAATTGAAAATAATAATAATTAGATATTATCAAGAAAATGAAATAATCACACTCACATTTCAGTCACCTTTGGGGAGCTAGCAAAGCTAAGCAAGCTAATAATAAAGCTAACTTGAACCAGGAACCACATTCCTGAACTTTGGTGTGAAAGCACTTAAAATGGCCAGAATGTTTTCTTAAGCAGTGTTACAGCGGTAATGTCAGATTTAAAGCAGAGTGTGGACTTCTGGGAGATGTAGTGTATCGGTAAGGGCCGTAGACTATTAAAGACATAGTTCAACAAAACCTTTTCCCCAATTTTTCCTCTTTTGTGTTGTATCAGAGTTCTACTCTTGTGCATGAGATTTTCTACAACCGTGTTGGAAAGTGTGTGGGACTGGAGTTTGTGTGAATGCAGTAGTGTGTCCTGCAGTGGCGGTGAAACATGCCAGCTGTCATCGTCTGCTCTGAATTAAAACAATCCAGCACAGAGGGAGGAATTCCATCCCTGTCAGTGAGCTGTCAGTGCATCACCAGGACCACTCCTCTGTTCCCCTCCTCTCTCGCTCTCTCTCTGTGCTCTCAATAATTTTCCCTTTCTCTCACACTCCCACACAACCCCACCACAACACAACAAATTTACCATTATGTTACATTACCTTTATCTTTCATTGTACTTTTTATTCAGCTGGGAACTGAAAAAACAAATTGCCGCAGTTCTGCATGTGAAATTTCCGCCCATTCGTTCTTTGTAAAAGTTTCAGCTTCATACATTTTCATACACAGAATTTTTTTTTTACTGCTGCCAGATGAGTCCACTTTGTATCTACAATGCCACATTGTTGTAGCAAATGCTGAATAAGGCCTGACATTGTCTCGCTGAAATAACCATGGAGTTCCTTGGAGAGTTTTTCCAATCCTGCATTGGTGAAAATAAAGACTTGAATCATGAAGCACTGAATCATTTCCTAATAAAACTGAACTGATTCAATACAGAATTAGAGTCTTCGCGTTAAACCAAATTTTCTACTGAAGCATAACTGAAGTGATTCAGACATTTCCTGACCAATAGTATTTTAATGTAATTATTTAAATAATTAAAATATATTCAATTTTAATTTTCCTGGTGAAATTACATATTGAGATTACAGATCTGAATCATAATGAATGATTATAATTTCATCCAATCATTGTGAAATCAGAGCTGCTGTTAATACTCAACCATTGCAATATTTGACATGACTGGAGTGAGGTCCCCTCCCCCCTCATACACAAGCGATTCGCAGCACTGCAGTAAAAAAAATGTGTGTTTCAGCAAACACACTCCTCTGTTTTGCCCATTAGCATCTGTTTGTGTAGGAACTGCAGTGTATTAATAACCGCTGTCATATAAATTCATATTTGACCTTCCCGTTCCCCCAGAACAAATGTTTCTGAGCCAGAGGAACTGCAGTGATTTATGGGTTAAGCCATTCGCATTGAGCGGCTGTAATCATGTCATCGACCGAATCAAGACAAATAAAGCAAAGAACACACATTCCCTCGCTTATTTTGCATGCTTGCCTTTGAAAGTGCCACATTTCATCCGTTTGCCAATACTCAGCCCATACTTCCCCCTTCCCCTACCCCCTCCCCACTCTCTCGCTCTCTCCTTCCTTCCTTTCCTTCGCTGACATATGTTTATATAGCGAGTATTTATTGTGCGTTTTCTTTTGTCGAGTGCTGGTATATATCACCGGCCCTGGTTCGAGTGATAGGAGGGTGGGAGGGGGAGGCTATCGGCACGATTGATTTGTGTTGTTTCTGTCCTCCAGCGGCCTTCCCCGTATGAACACCAACACACTCCGGATGGGGGTAAGAAAAACAGTGGAACTCCACATTCAGTTACTGTGTTCAAGCACAAAGGCGATAATCCTTAAGCGCTGCCTCCGTTTCTTCCCTCATTTGGGACGTGTCCAGTTCAAGACATAGACCAGATGATGTGGAATCATGGGCTTGGACAACTTCAAGCTGTGGATACTGCCATTTTATAGCCAACGAACACCGATCAGCCACAGGAGAAGAAACATCTCATTACAGTCAGTGTGGTGGATAGATTAGGCAGTCAGTTCTTGATCAGCAGGTCTTGTGCAGTGTTTAAGGTGTGCCTACCAAAAGAGCCCTGCCATAGGCACCCAAAGCTCACTGATGCCCACTGTAGAAAGTTTAGGTGGAAGAAGTGAAGTTAGCCTAGCATTTGTCTTTAAAGTACTATTATATTTCTAACTAAGATCCACTTTCATAATCACTGTACATGGGTTTAATGGGGTCATATCACTGAAAAATGTCAATTCCACCCTTTACCTAACCACATACTAGCATGCTAGCCTAGCTACTAAGCTATAGCCTAAGCAATACTGATTAGCATTAGCGTAATACTTACCTTCTTTTAGATATATGTATATATTTTAGAATATGTCATCATAGACTTTCATAAAGTCATTCAGGTAGATAAAGAATACATTACATTAATAATAAAACGAAATATTACACATAGATATTTATTTATTATGTAAAATGATGCATTTGATAGCCTGCAGGGTCACAAAGTAACCCAGAGTACTATTAAGTAATAATAGGCCTTAAACTAGCTTAAGAAGTAGACTAGTTTCACTCAGAGTGATCTTTGTAGGCCAAACACTCCTGGAGAGAGTAACAATGGTCTTGAATTTCCTCCATTCATGTCTGATTGTGGACTAGTGGAGTCCAGACTCTTTAGAGGTGGCTTTTTTTTTATCTCTAGGTCTCTATGATTCTGATTTGTTTTGTTTTGTGCTTTCATGTTTGTGACGCTATTCTTTCACAAACATGTTCTGAAAATCAGACTTTGATAGATTCCGTTTTTATTAAAAAAAACATGGTGTCTACGTAATTCTGATTATCACCCCATTGATTGAAAAACCAAGTTTTACCTTATCCTATAGGCTTATATATTTATGCCACTGTTAAGGTACATGTCATGGTTTTAAAAAATCTTTTTCCTCAATCAATTACCAAGTATAACCAATCTCTTTGGTTTATTTGAGATACTTACCAGGTAGAGATACTTTGATCATGGTGGTTCACCCAAGGTGAGGCTTAGCCATTGCACTTGTTGTGCCGACCTTTGTCAATTCCCCAGATGTGGGAAGCATGGTGGTTAGCAACTTGCCCTTGTGATCAGAAGGTTACAGGTTCAAGTTCCAGCCCAGAAACCACTGAGGAACCCTTGAGCAAGGTACTGTCCTGCTACACTGCTCCTTGGGCTCCCAGCAGAGGCTCTCGAATACTCGTCCAATTCTTTCCACAATACGTACACACACAAACACACGTATACTGTATCCCACACACACAGCCCTGTCGTTTTCCCAATTGTGCACAGGCCCCTGGTGGGACGCTGGATTTAGGCGCCAGGGGATTGGGCAGCCAGCCAGCAGGACAGCATTGTGAACATGACTGTGCACATGACAGCTCTGTGGGGCAGCGTGCGGCTCCATGTGTGTGTGAGCGCCCGACGCTTGCTGTTCCACTCCTAATCAGATCATCCCTAGGGTTTGTTTGATTGACACATGCTGTCCCACCCCCCTCCTCTTTCTGTGGGAAGCATTGGCACAAGCTGGTCTTCAAAGAGTGTGTAAGCATACGCGCTTTCTCCGGACAGCAGCTTTGGCCCTGTCCATAAGTAATTAAGTATTTTTGAAAACGGTGATTCTCCATTTTCTTAAAAAAAAAAAATCTCGTCCACACAATGTCAGAAGCCAAAGCAACAGGTGGCGCTATATCCCTAAATTGTCTAGCCTTGTTGGGCAATCAAAAGCCTTGGCTGAGGGGAAGTCATTTCTATTTCCAGTAGGTGGATGGAAACACACACGGCCCACAGTGTGACGTCCAAGGAGATGAATCACACCATTTTTGACAAAAATCTTCATTTTTCTTGTCCACACGTTCAAAAATCTTTGAAATCACTGTTAGCACTGGTCTGTTTGTTCTCTTATTCTTTTCATTGTTTCCAAGTTCTACTTCCTAGGGTCCTTGTTTACATTTATGCAGTCATGTGATCTTTTGCCCAAGCTTAACCCCGCCCCTTCCTTATTGAGTCTCTTTCCCTGGTGTCCTGCTTCTTGCCTTAGCATATACGCCTTTTGTGTTTGACCTTGGTCACTGTTTTACCTGCTATTAATCCACTGTATATCTCCGTATATCTTTTTATGCAGAAGATATTCAAATCTCTATTTTCAGAGACCACAAACGCTGTTTAGGTGGAAAAAGGACAAAACGCAAAGAAAAAGCCGTGTTTTCAACAGTACTCTGGGTGTCGGGGCCTTAGACATAAATCCAACCCTGTGTTGCTCTTGACCACACGGTGTTTCTGTACGTTATTAATTTTCAATAAAAACGTGTAAGTGTAAACAGTAAAGACTGACATGCAAGACAAATATAAACCATAAGTCATACCCTACACATGCAACACAGTGAATAAACGTTATGATGAATCAGGGCTTATGTCATAAATATAAAATATGGTGGAAAAAAGGATAAAAGCACAGGTGTTCTGCATCTTGTTTTACTATATAAATCCTTGTGGTCGGACCTGTTGTCTGATCTCTGGTTCCACCTGCTTTTCCCTCACTGTCTATGTGTACATGGTTATGCTGGAGTACCCGTCTTGGTATTGGAAAGGTCTTACCAATGGCATTGTACTGTACATGATCATATTTGATCGTTTTAGCTTGGACATACATCTAAAGCATGTACAGTCATGTGAAAAAAATAGGGCACCCTATGAAAGCCATTTTGTTTTTGTAACATTCTTAGACATAAGGATATTTCATCTCAATTTTAACAACACTGGGAGATTTAAGTAAACAATTGAAACTTAAGAATAGAATTTTCAGAAATGTCTATAAAAGGTAAATCTACAAAAATGTCATTTCTGGTGAGGAATAAACAAGGACACCTTCACCTCTATTTCAAGTTAAAATGACTCAAATCACACACAGTTGTAGCACATCAGGTGCACATGATAGGAAAATTACTCAGCATTTTAGGAGGTTTGCCCTAATTAAACCTCAGACATTTAGTTTGGTGTGCTCCTGACTGTTGAGGTGAGAGTGAAAACCATGATGAGCTGAATTGGATCTAGTCTTTGGAAATGTGGTAGATCTCTGACACTTCTAAAACTAGTAACTAGTGGCTAATCCGACATCTGACAGCTTCTGAAGACCTAAACAATGGAAGAACTTAGCTTTATCTACCTGGATACCATAAATGGGGAAACGGCACTGGTGGGTGTTTCAAAAATGGAACTGTATACAGTAATAAGCTAAAAAAAAAAAAGAATAATCAAGGGATTAAAATTGTATTGTCATGTGTAAAAAGTAAAGTGTACAGATTACAAAGAAATGTATACTTGAACGCCTCCTTTGCTGATAAAGTTAACAAAATTCTAGCATTTGGATAATTATATTATTGTAAAAACAGTCAATAGACTTAAAAAAAATATTGACTAATCTTGATAAGTGTCTGTAAAAATTAATATATCTATATAAAGTTATATTATTAGTCAATGAAGAGTTAATATATAATGATGTATGCATGATTGAACATAATTGGGATTAATTTTTAAGATCTAAACTGTGTTTTTTAGATTGTTGTAGTGTTGAATCAAGAATTTTTAAGAGAATACATGTTATACACTGTATGTATTCGAAAAATTCAGAAAATGAAAAATTACAGGACTAAATTGACCATTTCTAACTTTATTTAATTTAGTGCCTTGATTTATTGATATGTTTAATATAATAGCACAACAGTTTAATTTATTACTTCAATAAAAAAAAAAATTTAAAGTGAAAAAAATTTACTTACACTTTTAATGTAGTGGTCTAAAACAGCCACATCCGAAATATTAAGTAATAATCCAACACCACTTCTTATTATAAGTCCACAATATTTGCATTTTCTTCTTAACTAAAACTTTAAAAAGAAACATATTGAAGTGCAAATTAAAATTTCATAATGTGGAATATTGATTTTAATTATAGTCTTTAGAAAAATTTGTACTATTTGCAGCTTAGATCAGCAATATAATATTTTTTGTACCGTGTCGAGAGTAGACAATTTTCAAAACCAATGCTGCAACAAAAACACACCCATGAGAAACAAAGCAGCAAATGTGTTGTATAAATAAATACTTTATATATTGTACATTACATGTGTTAGTGTTGATAATAAAATAAAATTGATTTCCATGCCTTGTCAATGGAGCTACAACTAAATCCCCCCCAACCACTGCATGGCTTTTCACAAACTGGACTCATGCAGATCGGTGGAGAACTCCACAGCTGCCCTCCTAAATGGGCAGGAATTGGTCCAAAATCAGATCCTTATTGGACTTTTCATGGGATAAAGTCAAGGCTCGGGTCAAACAGACTGACCTCAGGCCGGTGTGAATCTGACGTCTAGTGTGTAGGACAGAAATAACAGGCGCACAGTGTTCGGTGGGGTTTTCCATTACGGCAACGTACTGTAAAACTGTTCATTCTCAAACGTCTTCCAAGGGAGGCGAGGGAGGCGAGGGAGGCCCACTTTGCTTGTTCTGCTTGACGATGAGCAGACTCAGGCTGAGCCCATTTGATCGATCCCGCTGGGTTTGGTTGAACATCTGTTTTTTAAACACTCCTACCTTTACTTGAAGAGGCAAAGCGACTCTACAGATATGTTTAAGTGGAAGAATCCACACCACGTTATGGCCACCATGACGTAAGCTCCAGTAACTATCTCCAGTAATTGTCAGCTGTTTTCTCAAGCGCTGTGCAATAAGGAGAATCGCAAAGGAATGTAGTGTGTGAGGCGGATGGAATCTCTGCTTTTACGAGCTTCTCGTAACAGGCTGTTGTAATCGTTCTCGGCCTATAACGACCGTTGCATCGCAGCGTGAAGCACTTTGTTCCAGAAAAGTACGTTTTTCTACTACACTGCTGTAAATAAACAGTGACCCACGTTGAGTAAGGGCAGCTCTTGACATTCCAGGCTTGCTGAAATGCAATTGTGCAGCACTTTAAAGAAACCAAAATGGAAATTGGGCCAAAATTGATGTTTTAGCCATGGCTGCGTATGTTGGAAACATCCTACAGCAGTAGCCTTGAGTCTTCTCAGTTTAGAGACAAGGAAGCCCTCCTCCAAGACAAATAAGATTACAACTGCTTTTAGCTTTAGCAGGTAGCTGAAAAAATGCATAGAAAGATTGATATCACTGCTAGGAAATATTTACAAATTACAGAAATGGCTTGTCCGAATGCCAATGTAAAATTATATATCAATGTACGTCAATCAGACAGCAGGAGAAGTGAAGAATATCGGAATTGTTCTAAGTGAGCACTAGACTGGCTAACTGGCTAACTAGCTAACTGGCTAATGCGTGATTCAATGGGTCATGGACACCCAAAGTTCACTGATGGAAGCAGGGGGTGTGGACTGATTCCAAAGGGGAGCTCCTGTTGTACCTGGCTCTGACAGAAAGGCGACAGAACACAAAGTGCACCACGGCCAGAAGTGTTTCAGGATTAGGTAGGTGGTCTTAATGTTATGGCTGATTAGTGTATCAGTGGTGCTTATTTGTGAAGCCTTCCAGATGTTCTAGATTTCTGATTAAATATGGTCCTAAAACCTCATGGTTTAAAACCTCCTAAAAGTTTAAAAGATTAAAAAAGAGGTCAACAAAAAATGATTTTTTATTTGGTAGAATCACCCTGCAGCACAATGAAGAAACCTTTTTAGGTGCAGATGTTTAAATGAACATCAATGGGGTATCGTATTTATTGCCAGAGTGGGAAGGACAAATTTTATTGTCCAAGGAATGGTGGGAACAATATGAAACCAACTTTGTCATAGACTGGGGCACTAGCCTTGCCAAAAAAAAAGGCTGCTATGGCCCAATGGGCCCCTAAAGCCCTTTCTCTGCACATGCCTTCCATCCTCTTTGGTGATTTCCCTGCTCAAACACACCCAACATTTATTGTTAGGCTTAGTGGGTATGTCTGACGAGGGGTACTAGCAAACTGTGCTGCCCTCTGACCCACCCTATGACATGGGTCACCAAGTTTAAATTCTGAGACTTACGTCCCACCTGACGTATAGAATTTAGTTGTTACGTCACTGTTCCCCCACACTCCCACCCCATTAAAAAAAATGTGAAGTTTAACATTGAAAGTGAAAGTGAAAGTAGATAGAATAAAACACTCAGAAAAAGGCATAACAGAGCCTCAGGTGGGTGAATGTCTCCCTCTGGTGGACTGACAGAGGAATGGCATTACACACGTTGGTCCTTATTTAAAGGAGTTTCAATTTACGCCACACTCGGGGGAACGGAACCACGACGTAAATCGAGGACCCCTTGTAGAAGTGTCCAGCTCTGGTCCTGGGACCATATGCGTTTTCCTTATAAGAAGCATCCCCAAGCTCAGTTTTTCTTGATTTTAGCAAAAAAAAAAAACTGAGATTGGTGACCCTTACCCTAGCGTCCAGCACTGGAATTGTAGGACTTCCCTGATCAAGCACTGTTCATCGCCAGGTAAAGTGAATGTGTTTGAGGAGTGGAACTACTCCAGGGCCGACTTTGGGGACCCCTACTCTTACCTCCCTGTAAATGATATGGATTTTATTTTACACATCCATGATAAGAGTGGAATAATAAGGCTTGAATGCTGTCTGCTGTTAGCAACAGAAACACCTACGCACGTCTCACACCAGGCGATTATGAGAGTGGACACATCTGCGTTGTAAAAGGCCTAGTGGTAGACCTCATATAACCCCATAATCTTCACAGCTAGACATTTAGGAAAATGTCAATTATGACCATTTAGACCATATCTCACCTCAACCCAAGCGAAGGAACTCAGATAGCGCTTATCAGTGACTACAGTTTAACAAGAGCAAAGTAGTCCCTCAGAGATGACAGTGATAATGGACTACTTTCACAGTCTGAGTATTTCCTACGAGCGCACACACACATTCACACGCTACCATCATTTCCTTAATGGGACATGATGCCAGCGTGCAGTTAATGTGCCATATCAGGGGCTCTCCGTGTCACATGCTTAAGTGGCCCGTGCTCTACATCGCTTTAAATTGCAGTTTGCATGGAACATTGTGCTGGTGACTAAGCTGCTCTAAATGGAACCAGATTTGGGAAGGAAGTTCAAAAGATACAGAAAAAAGAGCCTCCACCACTCATTACACTCTCCACCCATGGCACTAAGTCCAGCGCTGGTCACCTTGGTCATAAGTGGTTACAGACTTCCAGTGGACTTCCCTCTTTTTTCTCAAGATCTTTATCGACCGATTCTGGGTTAATGGAATTCTGGGGTGAGAAGAGTGGCTTTTTAACCACCACTGGTCATCATGGTGCACTTACAGACGGGACAGTCTTGTAAAGACAACAGCCAAACAGCTATAACATTGACCGGGACAGCCTCAGACGTCCCATGTAGGGGTGGGTTGGTGAATGCTTGCTGAAATGGCCACAACGGTCCAAATCTAGTACCCGTTGTATGTATGGAGGGCAGCCGTAGCCCAATGGTTAGAGAAGTGGGTTTGTGACCGAAGGGTCCCAGGTTTGATTCTCAGAACTGGACAGCTGAAGTGCCCTTGAACAAGGCACCTTACCCCCAATGGTTCACCATGTATGTCGCTCTGGATAAGAGCATCTGCTAAATGCTGTAAATGTAAAATGTATGTGTCATAGCTCCATTGTATTACCAAAGTATTGTTTTGTGGTTGGTTACTGTCAGTCAGGTGACTCTTTCCTTCTAAAGCTGATGGTCCCAGGACCCTGTCTGGGAGACTGGGAGTCGGTGATGCCATAGCCATCTGTTCCCAGGAGTCCAAGAGAGCCCAATTGATTCTTGGTGGGTAGGGTTGCCTTCCCCATCCCCCATTACCTAAGCTGATAGTATATACCAGAATAGGCCGGCAAGGACTCTCCTCCAAGCGTGTTGAGGCTCTATGGATGAACCCAGCCCAGGTGTTAGTAGAACACTTCTTAACCAATCAGATTATGCCTTTGGAACTAACTGTTGCATAATATCTGTGTCTATGTGAAATTGTCCCCACCTCTTTAGATCAGAAATGCCTCATTTTTCTTAGCCTGTCTATGCAACAAGCTAACAATGCGGCTACAGTTTCCCATGTTGGTTTTAGCGTCAGTCTCCAAGAACACAAGACTGATTGTGTGTGAAAGTGACTATTTATCATCATGAACACCTCAACACACACACAAAGTGCAACGAAATGACCTTTAACCCATCCACATGTGGAGCTATCAGCAGCACCAGGAGCCACATAGCGGAACCTTGGTGGTATCAGTCACACGTTCAAAGTCCTACACCACTAATGCCTACGAACGTGTGTGTGTGTGTGTGTGTGTGTGTGTGTGCGCGTGTGTGTGTGTGTATGTGCTGAGACTATAGAAAAGATGTCCAGGAGTCCATACTGTATTGGATTACTGCTCATACTGTATTGGATTACCCTTATTATTGGAAGACCCTTGATGACCTATGGATGGACGGTCGTTTACACTGCATTGGCAATGATTACCAGGAAGCAGGTGATGGCCAGCTGCACCTTCACACTTGGTCTGCTGAGAACACACACTTCACACACTTTCCTGCTGTCCAAACAGAGGCAAGAGGCAAACAGATGCTTTCAGCCGGGCCCTGGGCGCCGGAGATTCGGACACTTTATGTGCCATTGCAATCGAGATGATTGCCCCATTAAGGTACAGTACAGGACGAGTGTAGTAAATTGCCGCCCGGCCTTGTTTGGGTAACAATGTTTGCTGTGGGCAACGGTTAATAAGTCACACAGCTCTGCGTTAAGGGAGAGAACAAGGCCACACATGGATCTAATCCCAGCACCGTAATCACGACAATCAGTCTGAAACAACATGCACATGCTCCTCCTTTAACAGCCTTAGCCTGTGGTAACCGTCTCTCGGCATGACTGAGAGTCTTTGTCAGGACTCAGATCCGAACTAAATGATCCGAAAGGGATGATAAATAGGCAGAGGGGGCCGGGACGCGGCGGGCGAGGGATAAGGGAGTGCTCCGACACACAAACGTGGTGTTAACACATGAGGAAGGCCCCTCGGACTGTTTTCCTCCACGTCTCTATACACACTCGGCCGCTGTGGGTTCACCTCGCTTGTTAGGAGGGCACTTCTCATTAAAAAGTGCTTAACCTTCCGTGTACACTCTCTCTCTCACTCTCTCTCTCTCTCTCTCTGTCTACCTATCTGTCTCTCTCTCCACCACCCGCACCAACCACCTCAGTCAGTTCCCAAGCACTGCCCCTAGCCCGAGGTCACTTTTCATGACCACAGATTCCAGAAAGAGAGAGAGAGAGAGAGAGAGAGAGAGAGAGGGAGAGAGAGAGAGAGAGAGAGAGAGAGAGAGAGACATTCCCAGCAGATGTCATAGCATATTCAAGGAGTTAAAGTGAGATACAAGAAAGGCAGAGAGACCTGCACTTATTACTATGCACTTACCCCAAATGCATTCATAAGGCATTATAGTCATGAACAACAGATATTACACTGAAAAGCCATGTTTAGTATACATTAGAAATAAACATAATTCATGAAAAGTAGAAAACACTACAGAAAACATACTTTTGTGCACATTTCAATGCACAATCACCAATTCATTGCTGCTTTTAACATAAAAATGGGAAAAATGGACCAGAAATGTCATAGCACATTTTATAGTGTGTTTCGCTTTATTGTTACAGTTTTGTCAGGTTTCTAATGGGATTATAGGAAGTATGTGTAAGTTATGTGTAAGTTCACAAATGTAAAAGGTTTATATAGAAGTAGAATGAATAAAAAAAGCAACAAAAACAGGATCCCAGACAGTTCTCACAAGCAAACACAAGGGTATAAATACTAATAGAATAGTTCAGCAGGGCGGAGCAAGCAGGAAACTAGAAGCAGGTGTACAGACTAACGTGGGCGGGGCTACAACAGGATGGACAGGGATTAACGTCCGGACACTGTAGACCAGGACTCACCAGCCGTTCACCAACAGAGATACTTCACAGGTACTGAGTCATACGAAGGGCGACCGGTTTGATACACGCTTCTTAAATAATAAATTTGCTGAGTTTACCTGTAGTTATATATTATTATTATTATTATTATTATTAATGAATAATGATACTCATCTATGAGAAGACACTGATCACGTTTATATGTGACCCCTGCTGTAGACAATACAAAGGCCACTGACTGCAGCCATTATTACATTTATTTCTTTTTAAGTGTATCTGAGCACCCTGAAAAGAACTCTATAAATAAAATGTATAATTATTATGGATGGCATTGTGCAACGTTGGGTATTGGCAGATGCAGTACTGTGCAAAAGTATTAGACACCTACACAAATGGTTTAAAGCCATTTCTCTCAGTCTTTCTGCAGAGAACACTAGTGAACATCACAGTAAAAGCAACAGTGAAGCAGTAAAAAGGATCAAGAGTTTGATCTTCGTGAAGATGTTTAAAAGTCATTGAGATATTGTGAGCTGGTTAGAAGAACAGGTTTGGTTCCAGATCTCCTCTCCAGGCCTCCAGCCATTTCATGGATGTGTGAAGCTCCAGCAGAACTTGACGTAGTGGAAGGAAGAACTGATTGAAGCCAAATCAAGGATTTGGTGGCAACTGCAAGTAACACTGGGCTTCCATGAGGAGAGGCCTGGAGATGTGAAGCCAATGCATTCACACTTGAAGTCAGGGTTTACTGTGTTATTTACAATTATACTAAAATTAATGGTTGTTAGAGGAAAAAACGTTTTCAAATTTATTTTCTCAGGTGTCTGAATGTCAGAACTGATCAGCATCAGCAGGTGTTCTTTCATATTGTTTATGTGAAACATACCTTTATGTTTATGTATTGACTTCAGTATCGACATCTGCAAATATGTAGATCAAAAATATAATATATTGGAAAGTCTCATATCACTGCACCCCTCGTTTATTATGACTAAATAATGGAAAATACAAAAAACAACAAAACAAGAAATATATATGGCAAATTCAAGTCAAAATCAAATACTTTCTTGCTAAAATTGTGGTATTGGTTTAGCATTTGGGACTGTGGTTCCCATAAGTTCCTGAAATTCTTGAAGAGGAAATATATCAAGGCCTTGAAAAATGTGAACTATCAACGTAAATACATTTGTAATTGGAAAGTGTTTAGGTCTGATCATTTTGCGCAATAACCTTTTTAGGTTAGGCCTTTTTTATGATGGAAAGACCTTGAAATGTCTTTAAATTTTATTTTTCAGAAGGTCTGGGAACCCTGTAGAGCTCCCACTTTCAACAGTATATCAAACGGTTTGCTTCTGAGAGTTGTGAGGGCAAGATAATTTATGCAAAATTACAACGTTTTTATTGGGGCTGGTGAATGCTTCTACCTCAGGAACGCATTGGTGTTGCTTCTGAAGTCTAATTCATACCACACCTTTTCTAGGAGATCTTATTAGGACCTCTTGATGTCAGACAGTCCCCCTTTGTCAACATGTCCCTTTCCAAACACCATAGTTTGTCTGTATGTGTGTCGTGGGTGGTAAAGTCAGGTCAGTTCTTCCACCCCCAAGGCTCAAACTTTGTCGCTTGATCTGTCACAATCTTTTCCGACTTCGCCCTGTGGACGTTCTGCGGCCCAGCAGGAAGCCAATAAAGCGTAAGTATTTAATTACGACAAGCCTAAGCAAACGCTTGAGTGGAAATTGTGGCTTTTTGGATGAATTGAGTTGAATTTGGGGGGGAGGTAAAAGTGGCCAGTCATAAAACCCAAAGCAGATGGCCACCACGCCCCCCACTCCTGCTTTCAGATGAAGACAGAGGATTTTTCATGTTCTTGCATCTCCAGAATGTCCAGATTAGATGGGGAAGTAGCTTGGTCTCCAGATCTCCTACAGTGGCAGCGTTGAAACCAGTTTGCTTTCTATTTAGCAAAAGTTGTGTTACGTGGTGAGGCTTCACAGATTTGACACATTTTCCTCACAAAGAATCTCTTATAGAAAATTTTCTTCCCAAGCAGATCTTCTTGGGGAAACAGGCAAGCTGGATTTCGAGAATTTTCCAGTCAGATTCACCAGCAAGGACTTTGGCCCACAAATATAAAGCCTTTTGTGGTCCTGCTGTATTGTTTGGTTTTTTTTTTCTCTGGCCACCAGGGCCGCGTCTGAGGTCTATCCACATCAGGAGCAGAGCTCATCCATTGCTACAAAATAGGTGGACCATAGGAAATAACCAGAGGCACACAAGGATCTATTTTTATAAATCAATTATTATTTTATTTTTTATACAGAATTGTATTCCTCTCCCCTCGCCTGTAATACATTTGAGAGTCATCAAAGCTAGAATGTATCAGAAAAAAACAAATAATTTAATGAATATCAAATAAATCATGAAAGTAAATCAAACTTAAATTAACCCCATGGTTGGTTGCACTTTAATCCAATTAATGTAGCTACAGCGTCCTCCACAATTTGTAGAGGTGCGTTTTTATTGCAGGAGTATAATTTCACACTGAAAACAGTAGACATTTAAATCCATCTCTTAAAAAAAAGTGTGCTGCAATTAGATTTTAAAGATGAACAGACTAAAGAGTAAAAACGTTTAATTAGTAAATAATTACTTCCTGTTTCTCTGGGATATAAATATGATACAGAGCCTATTGCTCTTGGCGACTCTTATATGGGAACGACAAGAGAACATGCTGTGTTGATAGCAAGTGAAGTAAAACATTAGTGGTTAGTGGTATCTTTGGGTCAGAAAGTGTCTAGACAACCATGCGTTGCTATCTACATACGAACAACCTGTTTGGGAGACATGTAAGGAAAAATTATTTTCTTAATTCTCACAAACAAACGACTGGAGTTTGTTAAGCGGTACGGTGACTGTGCTTTAGTCAGATGAGACTAAAATTGAGTTTATTGGCAAAACATTCTAAGTGTGTCTGAAGTAAATCCAAGGATGAGAATGTGGAAAAGCACCTCATGTCCTCTGTAAAGTATGGTGGATGATCTGTGATGCTGTGGGGCTATTTCTCCGCTGATGATGGGTCATCAGTTCTACACAGAAATGGCTAAGCAGACACAAAATCAGGCTCCTCCCAAGACCGTCTCAGAACCCAGCAGGACTTTTGTTATTTTGTGGGTTGTGTGTAACGTGCTGGTTCCTTAACGAACCCAAAATGCAAAAGCGTAGCAGTTGACGCGCTATAAGACAGACAATAACACTTTCACCTACACACCAGCTCAGTGGCACAAGCTTCCTCAGCCGAGGATCTAACCCCATTCGCGCACACGCAGAGTAGATGCCTAAACCAGAGCCAATGACGAGCAAAATCCTGAAACCCCACCGCTTTTGTGTGTGTGCTGCTTGGGGCTTTGCAAGCAGGGTGTCCGGCGAACGCCTGACTAGATTCCCGGTCACCAAGAAGCTTTTGTTCGCTACTCTGTTTTATGTATCTTCCTTCTCTTCTCTCTTTCTCTGATTATTCTCTTTATTCTTTCTTGTTCTGTTTATTTCCCCTCTCTCTGTCTTTTCTCTCGTTGCTGGGTGTGTGCGCATTGTACACACACACACACACACACACACACACACACAGCAAACACTTGACAGAAAAGTGAAGAGGAGTTGGACTCAATAAATAAAACTCGGATTACCAAATTACCGGCTGGGAGAAACCTTGTTGTCTTAGTTTTACAACAATGACCCAGCATTGAGTGCTGGCGTGCTTACATAGCCCCTCTTACAGGTGATACTAATCACCGCTGATCACGCCAATGAGTGTTAGTGACGGGAGCACCAGCGCGTGCTCTTACTCTCCGGCAGACACCCGTGCCCGCTGCAGAGGCTTGTCTGCCCCCTCTGGCCTGGCGGGGTACTGCGGCGTCTTGGTGCTCGCATGCCCGCAGGCGAGCCCATGTTACATTGTGAGCTTTGTATAATAGTGTAAAGCCTGTCACTGCTCAGACCATCAAATTAGTCTTCATGGCTGTTGTCCCATAAGGAAGCCTCTTATGCTGCACAAGAGGACATGGATGTCATGAAATATCACATGGTTCTAAGTATTTAGACCCTTTGCTCTGTATTCAGTAGAAGCTCCCTTTCAATCTACTACAGCCCATGAATCTTTTTGGGAAAGTTTTTCCTACCTGGATTTCAGGATCCTCTGCCATTCCTCCTTGCAGATCCTCTCCAGTTCTGTCAGGTTGGATGGTAGATGT
>JBBIGC010000013.1:6126057-6136351 GCA_037576955.1 Lepidarchus adonis | reverse complement strand
CGTTTATTGTAGGAGTTTTTCCAGTCTCAAGTACGACCTGAACGCAAAGCATTTCTTAGCTAATGCGAAAGATACCGCCCAGACACTGAAGAAGTGCCGGGGAAGAGTAGTCGTCGTCACACTACTGTGTTTGAGTTTGAATAATCTAGATTAATCGCAAGATTACAATGAGATTAATCTAGATTAAAAAAATTTATCTATGCCCATCTCTAACTTTTTTGACAAAACAAGAAAGATGGCTTACAGTTTTGAGCCAATAATCCAACGTGCGCACCACACACACACACACACAGACACACACACACAGACACACACACATAGACACACACTTGCATGTTCGCTCAGACTCCCACATGCTGAAGCACGGCCCATATCCTTTTCAAAGAGCACGGCTAGCTTTTTCTCCCTGACAGACAGCGAAAACAAATTGGGCAATCAACTCTTTAGAGGATGGAGTCGTCAACTTTTTTCTTCCATGACTAGTGCATACCAAAGGCAACCCAATCTGTTTGAGCACAGCCTGTTATAAAGCACAATCCTTTTTATATTGTGACCCTTCCCTGGCCCTAGCACACACTGCTCCCTGGAGAAAAAGGCCCAGATCATTATCTCACCCAAATCGGTGTGTGGAGGGGTATATGTGGATGTGTGTGTGCGTGTGTGTGTAGTGGTGAGAGGGGGTGTCTGGCCCCGGTCCATCCACATATAAATTTTTCAAGCCCAAAAGCGATACAGCATGCGAATTAATAACCGCATATTTTGCATCGTCGGGAAAAGTTTGCTTGCGCTGGAGCTTGCATTTTTAATGCGGCCTACGCTGGGGGAGAGAGGTTTTTGGGATGGCTAAAGGGGGGAGGCAGGTTTTTCAGAGTCTGACTCTGTACAGAATATAGGGATACCCTGCAAGGGGCATAATGAGCTTATTAAAACATGACTATCCTCACCATACATTTCTAATGAACACCAAACCAGCAAATTCCACTGATTTTTCAAAATATCTGCATAATTCAATCGCTGAGAAACAAAGTCATTCAGACTGGTTTGAAGTGAGATGTAGCATTGCTGACTCTATATTTCTATATTGTGGTGGTGAGACTGCTTTCCCACCAGAGGAACCTTTTCAAAGAAGAAGTTCTTAACTTTTGTGTAAGAGCACATTCTTTTTTGGCAAACTATTTAAGCGTCTACTTCAGGGTAGGTACTATCTCAACACAATTAGTGATGATAGTGTATCATGACAGGTCCACATTAAAGTAAACCCCTTTGGTCCAGACAAAAGTGTGCCACCACTTGTCCAGACGAAAGTGCACTGCAACTGGTGCGCATGAAAGTGTACCCTGAGTGGTCAAGATTAAAGTGTACCATCTTTTGTCCAGACAAAAGTGTACCACCACTGGCCCAGATGAAAATGTACCACCACTGGTCTGGACGAAAGTGTACCACCACTGGCCCAGATGAAAATGTACCACCACTGGTCTTGACGAAAGTGTACCACCACTGGTCTTGACGAAAGTGTACCACCACTGGTCTGGACGAAAGTGTACCACCACTGGTCTAGACGAAAGTGTATCACCACTGGTCTGGACGAGATTGTACCACCACTGATCTGGGTGAAAGTGTACCACCACTGGTCTGGACGAAAGTGTACCACCACTGATCTGGACGAAAGTGTACCACCACTGATCTAGACAAAAGTGTACCACCACTGGTCTGGGCGAGACATGGCCAGGCAAAATAACACCACAACTGGTGCAGACAGAGTGTCTCACCACTGGTCTGGACAAACGTGTCCCCCCACTGGTCTGGGTATATCTGTACCACCACTAGTCCAGATGAAAGTACTGTATTACTTGAATGGTCTTCATAAAAGTGTAGATAAAAGTGTCCCACCACTGGTCTAGACAAATGTGTACCATCACTGGCCTGGATCAATCTGTACCACCACTGGTGAAGACAAAAGTATTACTTAAATAGTCTACATTAATGTATAAGACCATTGGTCAGGATCAAGCTGTACCACCAATGGTCCAGATGAAAGTTTACCAAATCAGGTGCAGGTAAAAGTGCACTATGATCCATTGGTGTACAAAAAAGTGTACCATCATTTTTCTGGCACATTTCATACAGGTACATTTACATAAACCTCCATCACAGATGTTCAAAGATCAGGAGATAGATTGAGGTAGTGAGAGATGTAATGTCTCTCATCCCATATACCTTGCTCTCTCCCTCTCTGCTCAGCAACTGTCATAAATTCCTTACATTTCTCCTTTTTCAGACATTTCTAACAGCAGTTCCAATATTTAACTCTGATTCTGGCCACTCCTTTGATTAGAAGTGTCATGTTTCACTGCTGTAGTTGAGAAGGTGCTCTCAGATGTGGTGCTGAAGAGAATGATAGACTCTATTGGCTATGAGCAGATGAAGATCTGAGTGGGTGATGCCACTCTTCAAAATTATATGGCCATAATGGGCTCAGTGTTGGTCAATACATGATTTTCCCAATTTGGGCCATAATGACAGGAAAAAAAATCTAAAACAAATAAGAGCTAAGTGAAGCAATGAGTCCAATATGAAGAGAGCTGCATTTCCTTGCGTGCAGGTGGTTCTTTGAGTTGAGATCGGGTAAGTGGTTCCATCCATATGGGTTCTGCTCAGTAGGGGTGATAAGGTGCATCATGTCACGGTTGGTCTGCCTCCCCATGATGTGGGCAGCAGAGTGAAACAGGATTGCTGGTACCTCAGAGTAGTTCAGACAGAGAGAGACTGTTAGATATGTTCAATATGTTATATATTATTAACAGTGATGTACATTGTGGTCTGAGTGCAGGAGCTCCAGCAAAACTCTCTATGACAGCACAGTTAAAGGGAAGAGCAGGGAGGTAGCACAGACATGAACTGTCTGAAGTGTTAATTATTGGACTGTCTTAATTTAAATTTGCAGACTGAATTGTTTGTCTAATATGTTTTTTTATTATTACAGTAATATATCATATATATCAATTACTTTATATCATAAAGTAATTGCTTCTTAATGCTTGTTCTTGTAGCAGCCTTTTTTCTGGTAAATTTTGCAATAGTACTAAATATAAACATAGGGTTGTTTTTGTTAACCTCAATAAAGGTGGAAAATAGGCTGTCCTAGCAGTGTTTGAAGCTTTTTATAGCTCAGCAGCCGCTACTTCCATGCTAGTTTAAATACTACCAAATTAGTTTGACGTCATTTATGCTTTAGTTTCCGTGCAAACCGTTTCAGTGTACTTGTGTGGTTGTTATACCAGGGAGCTAAGTTTTTCGCTCTGATTATTTTTCTTTTCAGAGGAGCTAAATCATCTATGGTACAGGAGTGAATCAATTCTAAACATTTAAATACTTTATTGAGTTCCGAGGGATCTGACACTGATCCAGTCAAGGTTGACAGCTCAGGAAGATTAGAAGTAAATTTCTGAGCAGTAGATGATGTGAATGTGCACTTGTGGTGAGGTACATGTGTTATTTATAAGATGTAGTTTAAATGAAAGATAATGGTCTGAGATGACCTCAGACTGTGGAGCTATAACTATATTGTCTATACAATTAACGCTTTATCTGATGAAACAACTAAATTTGAGATAAAATCAGCAAAATAATTTAGAAATTCTGAGTAAGGCCCGATAATTATTATAGCTGACTGTGAAGATTTATTTTTTGTGGTTATGGAGAACTTCAAAAGATTTAAACTTGCAGTCATTTATAGCTATAACTTAAATGTCACACAAAAATCTGACCACAACACCTCCTCCTCTGCCAGACGGATAAGGCTGGTGTAGATAACAATATCCAGGGGGACTCACCTCGTTTAGTTCTACATATTCATTAGGTTTGGTCCAAGTTTCTAATAAACCCAGTATATTAAACTTCTGATCAGAGAATATTTCATTAACAACAAGGGATTTTGACATAAGAGATCTAATGTTTAACAGTCTTAACTTTAGAACAAAGCTGATGGCTTTACATTCAGTGCAATCTGTCTTTATAGTGATTAGGTTTTTAGAACAGACTCTTTGAGAATTTCTATATATTATTTTAATATGGGGAACAGACACAGTCTGAATATGTTGCAACCAGGGTGATGGGCTCTGGATTGTCACAGAGACTATGTGCTATACTGCAAGAAAGGAGAGCAGCACCTTCCTGAGTGGGATTGATACCGTCCTGCCCTAGCAGGCCAGCTTTGCCCTCAAAAAATCTCCAATTATCTATAAAGCCCACATTGTTTTCTGAGCACCACCTGGACATCCAGCAGTTCAGTGACCAAAGCCTTCTGTAGGCCTAGTCGCTACACTGTGTTGGTATAGAGCCAGAACATATTACGGCATTGCCTTCGCTTCATTGCACACCTCTATTATGTTACTCTTAGTAACCTAATTTTTCTGAAGGCATATATCATTAGTTCCTACATGGAAAGCTATTTTTGAGTACCTGTGCTTTCCTAGGACCCTGAGATTACCTCCTGTGTCCAGTGCTCTGGCTCTCAGGATACACCTCACTAATGCTGCTGGTACCCCTAAAGGCCTGGCTAACTTCACATGCCTCACAATAGAGTCTCCAATGACCAGAGCTCTTTCAGGTTTCTCAGTAGGTGCTTCACTAAGGAGAGCAAACTTGGACTTGGACACGTGAACTGGTGGAGAGTGGTGCTCTAGTGGGTGAGCTTTAGAAGCTTTCCATCCCTTATGCTGCCGATGCACAGTCACCCATTTGCCCCACTGTGAGGGTTCTAAAACTAGAGCTCGGGGGCTACTAACTTCTCCTAGGGCACCCAGACTCCCTACAGTGCTCCACTCCCTCTCACTATCCCTCTCTAAAATCTGGATCCGCACCTCTAACGCTGCTATCTTCGCCGTCAGGGAGCTAACTAGAGTATCCTTGTTGCATGCAAAATTATTACTAATGACGGAGGAAGAATAACTAAACATGCTGCACTCAATACACTGGTAGATATGCTAAAAGAACGTACCTTAATCCTGGTACAGAATGGAATGTAAAGCCTTAAGTCGTTGCTGTTGTAAATTACCAGGTGTGGTGTCTACTAGCGTATCTGGGACCTGAGGTGAACTGCTTTGTTGAACTGTGCGTTTCTGGTAGGTGAAGGTGAAGGTAGGCCTGTGTAGTTGGTATAAGTCCAGCACAAAACTAGAGGAACAAACCTGGGATTAACCTACAATCGGGATTAACCGGGAATGCCATGACATCTTTCTGTCATCCCAGAGATATTAGCATGCCGTTCTTTTCTGACTCGTCTCATCGGTGTCCTCTGTGTATCTGTACTCAGAGTGAAACCGGTCTGTTATCAGTTAGCATGCTAAGCCATGAATAACATGACCACGTCCCTGGTGGTTGGAATAAAACAATGTCTTTTCAATTGGACTCTCTCTCTCTCTCTTTCTCTTTCTCTCTCTCTCTCTCGACCTTGAGAGCTCAGATTCGTGTTGCGGGGATCAAGGCTGAGGTGGGGGTGGGGTTTGGGGGGTTGATATCTGGCGTGAGCATAGCCGTAGCGGCCTGGCAGCGATGTTATCTCCGGCTTCAATAAGCCCAATGAGCTCATGTAATTTAGATTAATAAGGGGGGCTTTTCCCTGCTTGGAGCCCTGCCCAACAGTTCCCTCAAGCATCAGGGATGAATTGACTTTCTCTCTTTCATTCTGCTCTTCTCTCATCTCTCTCTCTCTCTCTCTCTCTTTCTCTTTCTTTCTCCTTTGCATCTCAATAGCCACATTCCAAGCTCCCATTTCCCCCTTCCCTTTGCCCACAGACCCCTCTCCTCTCATCTGCACCCTTGTCTTTTGAGAGCTTGCTTTGTGGCCACTTTACCTCCAAAGAATGTCCGTCCTGCATGTATCAACAGACAAAAAGAAAAAGGCAAGTACTGCCAAGAACATGGACATTTCAGAGCTCAAGAGGGTGCTCCAGCTGTGCACCTCCTGGGAGGGGGGGGGGGGGGGTCATCTTTGACCTTCCGTTAATCAGACGAATTGATGTTCGTGTTCCCGAGGTGTCATTTATTGTTTCTTCAAGTGTGAAAATGAAGCTCAGAACTTTGAGTCTACCTGTTGAACCTAACGACTTAAAAGACCACAGACCAGAAATGTTCCCAGCGATGCAGTCGAGACCTTAAAAGCTTACGATGTACGAAGCATCTGGCTTCCTGTATGTGATGTAATAGGATTCTTTAGGCAGGTATTTCATAACAGATATTATGGACAAAACATATTGCTAGCATCACCAATACCCTCTCACATGAAATATTGTTATGATTTTATGTAAGTATGAATGTATGAAGCAGGCTGGTGATGCTGTGGTTAGCGCTGTCATCTCACAGCAAGAAAATCTTGGGTTCTATCCCCATGGCGGCCAACTCTCCCCGTGTGGGTTTCATAGTTCTGTAGTCAGCTGGGATCGACTCCAGTTTCCCTGTGACCTGTCACTGATTTAGAGAACGTATGAAGCAGTTCAGTATTGTACCAAGGTTAATAAATAATAAAGCTTTTAAAATTCTCTTAAAAATTTGGCTATAGTATTCATTTGAAATAATTTTTTTCTGAAATATTTTTTTTATTTTCTGTGATTCATGATAATCAGCCCTACAGCACAGAAAAATATTCTTTAATAGTCTTTAATAAACCCTATGTGGTTCAGCATTGTGGTTTGATTTTGTCCCATTCCTCTAGACAAACATTCAGTTTAGTCTTTAATTATTTTGGTGTTACATGATCATACTTTGTAATGTACATAATTTTTCCAGATTTAGTTCCGATATTAAATTATTTTCCAAACCATTTAGCCAATCCAAGCAAACTATAGAGCCGAAGGTGAAGCCATGACAGAGTAAGCAATCAGACCCACACTTACACCTGTGTGCAGTTTAAGTATGCAGTCAACCTAAATCACAAGCCTTTGGACAGTGGGAAGAAACCGGAGCACCCAGGGCAACTTGCAATACTTGCAAAGTAGATATTTCATCAATTGGAGGAAACACTATGAATATGCAAAAGCATTTGCTCACAAAACACGCGATAACGTTAAATGAAATAGACAAATATATATATAAAGTAAATGTGTTTAATTGTAGGCTAAGTCAGGAAATTAAAGTAAAAATACAATAAAATAAAAATAAGAATCGATAGGAGAATCGATAAAGAATCAAATTGTTAAACAGAATCGAAAATAGAATCGGAATCGTGAAAATCTTATCAATTCCCATTCCTACCCACCACCATGCTTCACAGTAGGCTTGGTGTTTATGGGGCTACATTTTCCAATGAGTACTCTAAACTAAAACAAAAATCAGAATACTTTGTTGTTCCATCTGCCATTTTATGACTTTTTTATTTAAGGTATACTATGAAACACATATTGTAGAATACTGGCCCAACTAGAGTATGAGCTTCAAAATGTAGGCCTCGTACAGTAATGTTCTAATGACCAATGCAAATCCAAGCGTTTGTTCAAAGGTCAGCGATTACCTTGCTTTATTTAACTCTAGTCTGTGTACTGTAATTACCATGAGCAGGCACCAACTGGGATTCTGCAACAATGCTATATCCTGTTTCACCGCTGTATGGGAACTCCACGGGTTGATTTCAAGATGCCTCTATGTGAGCCACCAGGGATGGAGAACTAGTCTTGAGAGAGAGAGCAAGCACATATTTTACTGTTCAGCGTTCCACATTCCACTCTGATTGGAGGCTTTGTAAATAAATCCCTGTGTGAGTGAACGAGTGGGCCTTGTCGTGGACCAGTGTGGGGAGGGCCAAGGAAGACCCTCGGGGGGCTCTGAGCACACCGTCTGCTGAAAAAAGAGATTTCTTCTCTGGCAAGGAAAAAAAAGAAAGACCAGGATTAGCTCCAGATCTGGAAGCTGGCTATTGTGAGGGAGGGTGAATAAAATTGGATAAGAAAAACCGACTTTATCATCAAATGTAACCTTCAGCTCATTCAGGAACAAGGAAGATGTTGAACACTCCATGATTCTTATCCAAAAAAAGAAATGAATTCATCCTCCCTTTCAAGATGTTAACATTCCAACGATTGATACCACATTATCTTAGAACAACTCTTTTATGGTGCCAGCCCTGTGATTGGTCACTCTGAGCGAAAAACTGAGCTAGAGAATGGACACTCAACGTCCTCTCTGGCTTTCACTGTATCTATCATGACTTGGAATTAGCTGGATTTCTTGCTGGAACTTCTAACTTCTTTTTTGAAAAAACTCATTGAATACCGCAACAATTTGGGCTGGAAGAAGGTCTCTTGGAAGCTTCAAAAGTGGCCTCAAATCTTTTACATTTATTCATCTGGCTGACCATTTCTGTCTTCCAAGGTACAGGAACAATCAGGCATTTTATCTGTAGGACTCTGAAGTGAGTGCTACTATATAGACCACCACACTTCCTTTTAGTCAGTAAATAGAGTGGTGAGTGCTACAACATGAAGCTTGAATGAAACATTACTATTATCTCTGCAGTTCCAGGCTGAACTAATGCCTGTTTGACAGTTTTAGGTGCTGAGGTGGATGCGGAATAGACGTTTCGTGAATATAGCGAGAGACTCAGCAGTTCTAATGTTGCTTGGCAGCTTGTTCCACCAGTGAGGGAGAACAAACAAGAGAGTCTGAAGTTGTGCTTAATTCTATGTGGGGATGGAAGCGCTGTTCCCCCTCTGATCTGAGTGATCTGGAGTGTGTACAGGCCTGGATCAGTGTTCCCAGGGCGCTGATCTGATGAGCATCCTGTAGGCAAGTTTAATTCAAATCATTTTCATTTCTATAGCGTTTCCTACAACTCATGTCGTCATAAAAATGTGCTTCACAAAAATGTGGGTCTAAGCCCCTTGATTGTATCTGAAGGTAGACCAACCAACAGGGAGCTCCAGTGCCAGGAGGTACGACCTGATCTTGTGGATGTTGATTTGTGAAAATCATGCATTTCTTACTGGCAGCTTCCATCTTACATTAACGTCCGTTTCATATTCACATTATATCTGGAAATACTTTAGTTCCATTGACTTTTTTCACTAAAGTGCATCCCCAGGGTGATCAAATGAGATCAGATTTTCCATTGACCTACTTTTCCCTTGTTACCACACAAATCACATGATAAACTTAGACACTTTTATCGCAAGAACACACTTGGTTGGGAACAACTGCAGCTTTGCGCATCTTTATCCTCTGTTTATGTAACTGTATACACACATGGAAAACACACTTCATGTACACCTGCGTTAAATCATCAGTTCCTGAAAGCATAAGGGAAGTTTGAGTGATCTGAATCGCAATTCAATCACCTTGCATCCTGGGTTTATACCTGGCTTTTTTATGTGGTCATGTGAAATCAGATAAAAAATTTATAAAATCTAATGGGTGAAAACATATTTTGATACAAGATGCGAGCAGCCTCCTGCCCATTATTCTACCTCCACCAAATTCTACTGTTATGCATTCTGGAAGGTAGTAAAGCATGTTATTTAATTATTGAAGAATATATCAGTGTATGATCGGATCACATACTGTATGAATGAAATTTAAAGGTTTAACTTAAACTCAAGTAATTGCTCATGTTGTCTGTTTCAATTCACTTTTCAATTTACAATTCAAAATTTGCTGGTTTATAGGAATATAGGAAAGTGTCAGTTGGATCCTGTGTAGTTCGTATCCTGTTTACATACCTTATCAAAGTTTGGGGAAAAAACACCTAGTAAATGAAAAAAAAAATCTAGTGGTTCATTAGCCAATATCTTTTTATGTCAATGTTCAAACTTCTCTACATTTGACATGATACATCACCATCCTATTCTTTTGAAGTCCACCAAGTTTAGAGAAATTTTGTCCAAAGGGGGTGGGGCAGTCATAACATATGTTAGAACAGAGTAAATTTTCTAGCAATGCTCAATATGGATATATGTAATTGTGTGAATGTGTTACACTGTTCTTGTCCCTACAAAACTCTACAAATATTGCAGGAAAAGCACAATCTATTGCACTGGCTCCACAGAAACAAATATATTCATTCTACAAGAAGGCCATACACCCACTCCTTGCTTCGCTTATATGGGGGAAAAGGTACTTCTATCAGTCCTTTTGGTCTCTCTCGTTCCTTTACCACTATGCATAAAAAGAGAAGAGCACCTCTTGTGTCTATGTGACTCTCTCTCTCTCTCTCTCTCTCTCTCTCTCTCTCTCTCTCTCTCTCTCTCTCTCCCTCTCTCTCTCTGAGAGGTTGTTGTGCTTGAGGTGTACCATGAACATGCCCTCC
>JBBIGC010000013.1:6111609-6122553 GCA_037576955.1 Lepidarchus adonis | reverse complement strand
TATTATTATTATTATTATTATTATTATTATCATTATTATTATTATTATTATTATTATTATTATTATTATTATTATTTATTATTATTGTTACTATAGTTAGAATAAATAGTATTATTAGTATAGTTAGTGTCATTAGTATAATTATAGTTAGTATACTTAGTATAGTTAGTATCATTAGTATAATTTAAGTAATCGGTATCTTTAGTATCATTAGTTTAGTTAGCATTGTTAGTATCTTTAGTGTCATTATTATAGTTTGTATCTAGTATTATTAGCATAGTTAGTATCTTTAGTATCATTAGGATAGTTTCTATATTTAGTATAGTTAATATTGTTAGTATCTTTATTATGTATTATTAGTATAGTTAATATCTTTAGCATCTTTAGTATATTTAGCAGTGGTGGACAGAAACAAAGTACATTTGCTTGAGTACTTTTGAGTATTGTACTTCATCTGAGTAGTCGTTTTTGGAAACTTTTAACTTTCATTTCACTATATTTGAAAGACAAAACTGTGCTTTTTATTTGACTACATTTATGTCAAGATTCTCGTTACTTGTTACTTTCCGAGAAACTTCAGAGAACGAGTTGATCCCTGCCTTTCAAAATAAACTGGACTGCGCATGTGAGACCTTGCTACGTAAAAGACGAGTGAACTGCAAGCCACAGAATACACTACAGTACAGGAAGTGTGGGGTAGATCACATATCATTAAAAAAAAAGTTATTAGCCAATCATCTATCCCCACTGTGGTGTTTGGCAGTTGATTGACATACAGTACAGCCAGTCTTGTAACAAGTGTCACCCCGCACACACAAGCTACTGCAAAACTCCAGCTAACAAATCAACTAGTTAGTGGCTTCCAATTTATTTACCCCTAAAGAAAGAGTCTAAAAATGCGTACGGGAACTGGACCAAGTACGAAATCAAAATCTGACTGTTGCAATTCCATTTAGTTTAAGAGTTTAATACATAATTGGAGTAAAGTAATGGCCAAATTAAAATGTAAAAATTTAAAATAAATAGGAAATTGCTATAAAAAGTAGTACTTTCACTTAAGTATAATTTGACTGTATGACTTTCCCTGTTTTGGAGTAACATTTGACTAGTGGAACCTGAACTTAGGTACTAGATAATAACCTTCTATGTAACCACTTCTGTGTGGAGTGGAAATGCTGTGTTTGTGTGGGTTTCCACCAGGTTCTCCAGTTTCCCCCCACTGTCCAAAGGCTTGTGGTTTAGGTTGACTGGCTACTCTAAACTGCCAATATGTGTGTGTGAACAGTTGTCTGTCTTTGTATTGCCCTGCAATGTGTTGGTCTTATGTCCAGGGTGAACCCTGCCCTGGCCCATAATCAGCTGGGATTGGCTCCAGCTTCCCTGTGACCTGAGATGGATAACAAGCTTTGGAACATGTACTGTAGTGCTACTGGGTAGAATAAATCGTCATGGTAAACACATTTAATTTGTAGCCAAAAGACAATAGCTTTGGTCCCGTTACATTAGTCCAGTCAAATAATAAAAATGTTCTCAAAAACGTAAAAGATTCAAGGCCCAGAGCTGTGCAGATAATCAGATATCTGTCTCCCGTCCTTCAGGCCAGAACACTGCAGATGGAACGATCAGGAGATCTTTGCTTAGAGCTCAATTAATTGACCGTACTGATGCTTTTCATTCCAGCCTGTGGAGCGCCTGAGACGGCCATAAAGAACAATGGCGATGTAATCCAAGCCCCAGGATGCCTGCAGGTCCCAGTGTTGAAATGTGCTGCTGGCCCACTTTACCCCACCGATAGAGCCTGATGAACAAGAGGTGGCTTTGTTGTGGAGAGAAAGTGAGTACGAGAGAAGGGGTGAGAAGAGGGAGGGGTCAGGATGTCACATTAAAGGAATATTTCACCCAAATTGTTAGGAGTTAAAACGACTAGCGCAATCGACAGTTTTATTAGCGTAAACAGTTCGTTCAGATTGGCAGTGTTATTTGTCAGCTGGGGGGTGGGGGTTGTTTTAGCTGGAGGTGGGGATGGGTTGGTTAGCAATTATATTTTTATATTTAGGGTTGGATGTCGTGGACCCACAGAAGTGAAAAAGTATTTGCCCCTTTTTGCATGTGAGTATTTGTCACACTTACATGTTTCAGAAAATCAAACAAATTTGAATACGAGACAAAGCAAACCCAAGCAAATACAAAATGCAGATTTTAAATGAATTCATTTATTTAGGGAAAAATGCTAGCTACGTGTGTCTGTGTTTAAAAGTAATTGCCCCCGAATCTAATAACCTGAAATGTGACAAATATGCCAAAAACAAGATAGAAGAAGAAATCAGTGGCAAATGCTTTATCACAGCACTGTATGTTGCTTGCGTCCCTTGGACAGATCCAGTCTTTTTCTAAATCGTGTATTAGTTTTTCCACCTTTGTCCAATTTTAAATTTGTCATAATAAAGTCATGGGGAAATGTACAATCTTCTTTGTTTGGATGAAAATAAGGGATTTAAAATCTACTTCTGGCCAATCAGAATAGTAGTCTGGCTGTTAAATTGGTTTATGTTCATTATTGTCACTTTCAGCACTTTGACTTCTACTTTGGTGTGTGAATTGGTGAAGTTTTGAGAAATTGAATTGAGATTTAACCACGTTTTCAAAGACACTAACCCAAACTCAGCAGAGCCCCCACCAGTCGTGTTTGGTTTTCCATTAGGCGACAGAGCGGAAGAGAGCCATGTGGAGCGAGTTAGACAGTGCAGCTTCGGTTTCACTCCCAGCTGCTATTGTTTTGCTCCACTGTTCCTCATGTCACAATGTTTGCGCCTTAGCTGCATTAATATTTTCCTAACACATCAGAACGTCATTTGCTACCAGTGTTTTTTCTCAACTGGATGGCATCCTGATCCAGTATTTCAGGGATGTTGTGACATATATACACATGATTGCGCTTCCATTTATTTTGCCTATTGACCATGAGGAAATATTGCTTAATTTCACTGTAATTCCATTTTAAACATATTTGCATGCTGAATTTAAAAATGCAATCAATTCAGCATTATTCACAAATATTAATTGCACATTTTCACTCAGCACCTGTATGATGTAAATCTAAATAAGTGTTCATCAATTATTTTCAGGATGTATTATAATGAAGAAAATATTATACTGCACTCAACAACCATAAGCTCATCTAAGCAGCTGGTCGGAATCAAAAACTAAAGATTCATGACTCATACCAGACTGTATTAAAGCCATAAAATATATCTAGACACTTGCTGCTTATGATTTTCACTGCCCGAAATGTTAATAAAGAAATACATTTAATGGGATAAAGAACTCTTGAATTCAAGATCTTGAAGGTCCAGAAAGATCCAGTCCCAGTCCTGCAGACCTACCTCACTGTTTCAGGTACTCTCTGCCTTGATCCAACTCATAAAGTGCTTGAAAATGAGCTGATTGGAGGAGTAGTTTAAATTGTCCAGATAAGATAAGATAAGGTAACCTTTATTGGTCCCACAAGTGGGAAATTTGCACATTATCAGGTCTAGGTGTGGGAATTACTGTGCAATGCTTTTTGGAAGTTCTAGATACATCACTGACTGAATATGAGCAGCCGACTGGTCAGGTGTGCAAAGCAAAACCCCCACATCACTGCCAATGATCTATTAAAGGTTTAAATGGCATGGAAAAAGTGATGCAACAAAACATCTACATAGATGGGTCATCAAAACTATACCTGTGTAAGTATGCAGTGCAATGCAACCAGAGGGGTTTCGGAATGATGTGGTGTGATGGGTCACTGATACTGTGGTCTACAATCCAAGTAAGTGTTTAGTTCAGGAAATGTAGAGAGACAAGGTCTAGAAATGAAAGCTGACTTCAAGAAATGTGTGGAGGCTCTTGGTATTGTTGATGTCACTTTAGAAATTCAACATATTGTTATTATTTTATTATTTGCATGCCATATTGTGTAACTTAACAAGGGGAACCTACAATTTTGTTTACTGTAATCAGTGTTGGAAAACTTTACAGTAGAAAAGCTACTTGGCAGGAGAACAATATACAACAATAAGCCCAACACTGCTGAACAACATCAATTATTTTACAGTACCATCTGTCAGGGGTGTAAGATATATTTGTTCAGTTCTTGAAGTTGATATGTTGGAAGCTGGAGTGTATAGATCTGTGGACCAAACTGTGATGGCTAGAAAATCTCCAGAATAACAGGTCTTGTTCCAGGCTTGGAATAGTTACTACCTACCAAAAGTGATGCAAGGAAGAACAGCTGGTTCCACAGTAGAGCTGCTGGACCTACAGACCTACAGAGCTATAGGGTGTTAGGTCATTTATTTAAAAGAAAAGAAAAAAATAACTTTTTGGGTTGAAATTCTCAAATTTCAGTTTTTTCAAAATGTAAATAGAATGAGAGAAGGCAGGTAGGGGGTTGTTTTTTATGTTTTGTTCTGACAGTACAACTTAAACCAGTGCAAAATTAACATTTTTACTTAGAGAGTTGATGGTAATAATGAAAATGTTGTTTTTAGTTTTAATTAATTTAATTCTGAGAATTAAAGCGTCCTAGCTGGACCTTTCAAAGTGTAACAAACCCACTGGCTTCTGGGTTCCAGTAACAGTGGGGAATGCCTTCTGGGGAGCAAGAATATTATGCTAAGCCTTAGTAATGAGTGCAGTCTGATCTGACAGCCCAGCAAGACAGCACTGTAGGGGATGGGAGGCCAATGCACACACTGCAAAAATGTGATGAGATTCATAGGCTTGCAATCGTATTATCAACAGCAACGAAAGAGGAGGGTAATTGTATAGAATGACACACTCATGAGAATGCATACATTTGAGACCCCAGATGCCCAAAACTTTGTTATACACCAACATTCGAAAGTTTGGAATAACTGTTGTCAGTGGAATGTAACTCATCTGCAAGTAGATACAAAACCACACTAACATGACACTAAAACTATGTAACTTCACACAATGTATAGTTTGTACAATAAATTTGATGAACAGCCCTGTAAATGAGAAAGAAATTAAATCGATAAAGTAAAAATGTAAGAAAATGAAAAATGAAAAGTAAGAAAGAAAGTAGCAAAGACAGAAAAAGCAAAATAAAAGAAAGAAAATCAAACATACAGTATGTGATATAAAGGTAAGACAGCCAACAAAGAAAACAAAATGTAAGACAAAAAGTAGCAAAGACAGAAAAAGCAAAATGAAAGAAACACAGAAAAGAAAGAAAGAAAAGAAAAAAGTTAAAGGAAAAAATGTCAAAGCAAAATGAAAGAAAAAGGGGTGAAGAAAGAAAAAAAGAAAACCAACAAAAAATTAAGTAACTGGCAGAAAAAGCTAAATGAAAGAAAGAAACACAGAAAAGAAAGAAATAAAACCAACAAAAAACAAAATGTGTGAAAAAAGTAGTAAAGACAGCTAAATGAAAGAAACGCAAAAAGAAAGAAAGAAAAGAAAAGAAAGATTTGAAAATAGAAAAGACAGAAAGAAAGAAAGAAAGAAAGAAAGAAAGAGAGAGAGAAAGAAAAAAGAAAGAAAAGGTCAAATCAAAAAGGAAAGAGGGGCAAAAATATAAGAAAGAAAGATAGAAATTAAGAAAAATGGGAAGAAAAAAGGGAAGTGAGGTAATGACCATTTAAAAAAATAAGAAATAAAAAATAAGAAAAGTAGCCAGTTTTTTCAATTACATTGTCCATAAGTAGTATGTAAAATTTACACAAAAATGAAAAGAAATGAAACATCAGAGAGAAAGTAGATAAGTAAAAGGAAAACACGAGAATAAGGAATGACAAAAGAAATAAGAGGAAAGAAGAGAAAGAAAAGTAGTGTAGAAGTCAAAAACTGTATTTCAATGTTTATGAATTCATTAGAGTGATTTAAGAAGCTGCTGGAGAGAGTGACAAAGATAGAGAATTAAAGTGAAAAGAGACATAGAAAGAAAGAAAGAAAGAAAGAAAGAAAGAAAGAAAGAAAGAAAGAAAGAAAGAAAGAAAGAAAGAAAGAAAGAAATATGACAAAATTAGGATAATGAAAGGCTATGAGTAAGGGAACAGAGAACAGGAGAGACCAAGATAATTATGGCATCATCTGCTGCATTGCACGGTGGAATGTTATAAATTCCTGGATCGCAGTGATCCAGACCAAATGTAGCGTCTGCCTCTAACAGGCAGGATTTGTTTACATCATTTGATCTAGAGAGAAAATACATAACTCTTCAACAGTCAGACCAATGTGGAACATTAAACACTTAAAAAGCTCCAACACCTTCTATCTCTCAGAGCAACAACAGACGTTAATGGCAGATCTACAGTATATTACAGTCTGAGTTTTATATTTACACTGTTTTACATTTGAAAGACAATCAATGAGTAATTCACACAGAAAAAATCAGCACACTGCCAAATCAATGTTCACTTCAGAGCAGAACCCATGCAACAAAGAAATGCACACTTCCTGTTTGTCAAGTAATGTCTTCACTTTGAGCAGCTACGGCACGTGTGACATATACCAAAGCAAAATCGCCAAAAGAGTTAAAACTTTTACCACAACAGTCAGCATTCTGTAGGCACTGATACTTTAATAGTTTATTTGGATTTCAGAACATTTGTGAGACAAAACTGAAATGAAACATTACTAGCATTATAAACACGTTAGCATTAGCATTAGACTCGTCTAAACCACTGGCCTAAACCTGCTGCTCTGAAACTGCAGCTTTGCAGAATTTTAGTGTAATGCTGGTGCATGAGCAAAAATCTCATAGTAAACTTAAATATAACTGTAAAACTCCCCCACTGAACTCATCTTCTCATTGGCTATTTCTTCCCCAAAAAATGCCTTGCAATTATTCTATTTCAGTTGTGACACCTGGGTTAACTCGCCTTGTAATTTCCCATTTTGTTGAGAAGATCTGCCAAAAAGCAGTTGGGGAACCCTCTCCTAGAGCACCATTTTCCTCGAGGACTTATTGGAAATCAGAATGTACCCCTTTTCCAAGAGGGGCAGAAGTGGTACATTTCCAATTAGTTGAAATTGTTGTATTTAAATTTTCAGCTTAGAAGGTCATAGAGGCGGCATTCAAATTTGACATCTTTCAAGACAGGTGTACCAGTAAGACTGTAAAGGAATGCTCTGGACATAGAGCTTCTCTAGGTCTTATGCTGAGTTTATTTTCATTTGTATTGTATTAATTTATTATTTGCAATAGAAAAGAAACCTTTTTAGTATTGTTTTGCATAATTCCAAAAATACACTGTAGAAAAATCCCAAATTTGATATATGTAAATAAAATAAATATTATAGTTTTTAAAATGTAAAAAGCGGAAGAATTCTGTTAAATTCACTCTATTTGATATAGAGTATTTATTATATATAAAGTATATAAACATAATAAATGCAGATGAGAATGTTGGTGGTTCATCTTACACCAGAAAAAGAAAAAGTTTTGGCGGTAATTTTTAATTGGATACTTAACCTCATTGCTTCCAACTTAATAATAATAATAATAATCACAACAACAACAACAACAACAACAACAATAATAATAATGATGTTGTTGTTATTATTATTGTTGTTCTTCTTGTTATTATTATTATTTTTATTATTTTTGTTGTTATATTATATTATATTATATTATATTATATTATATTATATTGTTATGTTATAGCAAACCCAATGGCATTTTACAAATAAAAATACACCTAAAAATTAGTGCCAACTTTTCCCCTATATATTTTTAGACCTTCTCTAAAAGCCTAGCTGGACCGAAAAGTTAAGTTCCCGTCTGTCCCTTAATACTGAAGTAAAGTGTCATTCTCCACAACTAATACTTCAAAGTATTTTCCACTCGTGAGAAAGCCCTGCATTGCATGGTGTGGTTATTCTGAACAACAGCTTTGTACACATTAAATCCCCTGACCGTCTATGGGCTCATCTATATTTTAGAAATAATTATTGAATTAAACAACAACATATGTATCTTAGCATGACAAGTGAGTCCAATCTGAAACCCACACTGAAACCCATTAACATATTTTGCCCTCCCAATGGCTAATTAAGTCATTAGCAGTTTTGTGCAAATGGGTGCGGAAGAGTGGACAGCCTTGGCGGGGGAGCTTCCTGCCCTTTTGAATGCATCATGTGTCCACCAGTTAATGCATTTATGCCTCAGTTCAGGGACAGTAATTCACACTGGCAGAGAGAAATGTATAATGTAGTGGCATGACAAATGGAAGTGACAAGCAGCAATAAAGGTTAGCGAGAGCTGGGAACTGCCGAGAAGTCACCAGCCTGGCCTCTCTTATGCCTGCCTCTCTTATCTCTCTTTCTCTCTCTCTCTTTCTCTTTCTCTCTCTCTCTCTCTCTCTCTCTCTCTCTCTCTCTCTCTTTCTCTCTCTCTCTCTCTCTCTATTTATTCTTCTCCTGCTCTTGATTTCTCTCTGTCCTTCCCTCTTAACTGGTGGCTTGATATCTGCCTCTTCCTGTTCTTCAGCCATCCAGGGCTCATGGCAGCCACTCTGCTCGTTGACATTCGGCGTCATGACCCGGAGATGGTTTTTCAGGAAGCTGCAGGTCACCAACATCTGCTTCGTGTTTACAGTTTTTCAGCTTTCCGCAAAATGGATCTCCCAGCTACTCAACTCTGACTTCAAGGTCGACCTCAAGCACAAAAAAGAGCAACTTACTTAACGATCCAGCACCTTCCAAACTGATCGTCCTTTAAGGTTTTTGCTGGACCCAAATTATGGATAAAAATCTACATTCTGTTCCATTTTCCCCCAAATTTACACATAATTAAATCGTTAAAAAAATCAACCAAAATGGTTTGAGTTGAATCGCTCCATTTGAGAGAAACTTGACAGTGATGATAGGAATGAGAGTTAGGATGAAAGTTGTTATATGAAATGGTTATGAATACATTGGTGAATGCGAATGAGGCATTGTTTTACAAATTGGTTTAGAGATTCTGAGGTTTTGGTTCTTAAAGCATATTTATGTATTTGTCTGATAGACATTGTGACTCCTGGTTCCATTTACCACCACTGTAAAGTAATCCATGGGACTACAGTGTACATAAATCTAAATTATGTAGAATTTGTTAGAATTTTACAGAAAAGTGGAAAAAATACAACTAAAAATATAACTAAAGATTAGCTTTGGACAGGGAATGGCGGAATAATTTGGCAACACAATTTAAGAGAAAATTAGAGACAGTTTCATTAAATTTTGAAGCCACTTAACCTCAGTGTAGTAGCTGCTGGTGAAACATAGAAAAATACCCTGGACAGTTCATTGCAGGGAAACTCTATACAGCTTGGGAGTTGAACCCAGGACCTTCTTACTGGAACACCTTTTCCATCAACAGGGAATTGGCGCCAATCTGGTTTGTGCATCGAATTTTGAACTTTTTTAGAGAATTTTGACCAAAAATAGACCTAGAAGTTTAGCAAACATTTTCTACGTGGAAGATGGTTGGTGTGTCATCAACAATGGAACATCTTGAAAATGTATTTTTGGAAAATCAATGTCGTCCTCTCTTTGGATGACACGTTCTACTCATAACTAGTGGAAGTGTGGGCTCATTAGATCGATGGTGGCAAGTTTCAAAGATTCCTGAAAGGAACCTCTTCAAGAAGCCATTGCTTGATGGTGCAACTCCAAATTCTCATGATCTCAGTTTCCCTAGGGACAGGTTTTTTCTTTTTTTCTCTGACTCGGATGACTGATGCTTCGGATGTCATTTATTAAAGAAACAAACCAACAAGACACATTTGGTTTGGCAGGCAAAGGCATTTACTCAGTGTCTGACATCCAGCGAGATGTCCTTCCTATCCTCATTGCCTTACACTAACATATTATTTTAACTTATGTACATTTAAAGCTATCTCTCGCTCAAAGTCCATCCATCATACTGCCTCTTTGGCTTGGCTGGCGCTGCCAAAGTTATGTTTGGATCGATATGAAATTCTGGAGGAATTCGCTGACCCCAGAGGAAAGGGCCACGTTGCAGCACTCTCCTCTGGGTAGGCAATGCTGGAACCAAGGTGTGGTTGAGAACCAGGCCTATGCAAACAACTTTTTTACTCCGGCAAGTCTGCTGTTAAACTTTTTTCTCTTAATGAGAACACCTTCACTGCTTTACTTCTGCTCTATTGTTCCATTTCCTTTCATTAGGCCTTCATCCTGGGCATAAAAACTAATACTCTCCTTGTCCCCTCTGATAAATCGCCTCTTTAACTAGAGTGTTTACATCAAATGGACAGGATCTGAACGCCCTAAGACTTTCAATGGATGTTGTAATATATGGCTCTGGATCATTCCTTGCAGCGAAAGCATTTTTAGCTGGAGTGTTTCATTGTTATCAAAGTAAAAAGCTCTTAAAACATTCAGCCACTCAACCTCACGTTTTCTTTTCCAAACCCCTGTTTTAACGAGGTGAGGAGAGTCAAGGAACATTAGCCAGGTACTGTAGACCTTCTCCGAAAAATACAGAGGCTGGACGCTCATTCTGGCAGCTTAACGAGTGAGATATTCCAGAGCATGGGGGAGGGGGGCAAGAATAAAGAGGTGGACCCAGGACAAGCGTGGAGTTTGTAGCGTTGAGGGATTTAAAGTTACATACTCGCAAAACAAATGAATTCACTGTACCTCCAAAGGCTGTAAAGATATAAGTGTAATTCAGAAAAGTGATATCCCCTGGAACGAAGTGAGCAGAAAAGAAAAACGCCCCTGAACATTAGGGCAGTAAATGCTTGGGGTGCTACAAAGTTTCAGAAAGGAAAGTAAGTACGTGGAAAAAATGTGCAAGTCCAATGCATAAATCCTTAGAATGGTTCTGTCACTACTTTACTTTGATTCAACTTAATGCTGCAAGCGTCTATTGTACCACAGTAGTGTTACCAAGAGAAAAAATATATATAAACCTATAAACCTATA
>JBBIGC010000013.1:6067875-6079908 GCA_037576955.1 Lepidarchus adonis | reverse complement strand
TTGTTTTTTGAGGGTGGGTCTTGTGGGTGGGGTTTGTTGAAGTGCTCCACCCCCCTCATGTGCCTGCCACGGCACAGAGGTGTGCGTGGTCTGCTGCTGCTTGTGATTGTGGTACAGAAAAGCCTGTGTCTATTTTAGGCCTGTACTGTAGCTTTGCACCCTGCGAGAGGGTCTGTGAGCCAGCCTGCTCTGCCCCCCCATATCTGCAGGCTTCGTCCTGCAGCTGTGAGGAGGAGATTTGCCCCTCCCCCGTGAGTACTCGTCAAGAGACACACTATCTCTCTCACTCTCAGTCTTTTGCTCTCTCTCTCTCTCTCTCTCTCTCTCTCTCTCTCTCTCTCTCTCTCCCTTTCTCGTACCGGTCGATCATCTTCCTTCACCCAGTTGCCCTAGGCTTCTTACCCTGTCTAAAGCCCCCACCCCCACTGTAGGTCAATAGACCTCCTTATGGTTTGATAGATCTAAAATGTTTTTTGTCCCCCCACCCATCCCCCCATTTAGTGTATTGTACAGCAAATGATAGTACATTGTATACCATGCACTGTACATCGATTTGAGCATTTGAACATTCGTGTGTAACAATCATCACTTATACTTTTTCATTGGCTTAAATCGGGGGGTTTCTAGCACCTTCTTTTACCAGCTTTAATCCACAAAGTGCAATACCCTTGTGTTTGAAATTGCCATAGATAGTAGCGCACTAATGGTTTCTGGCAATTATCCCGAATACTTAGCACATAAAACTGAACATATAGGTTTTTGGCACTTAGCTCAAGTAGTAAACATGTAAACATACAGAAAGATGACCGTTTGCATGATACACTGAGTTGTCAGTTTATTAGATCATCCTGTCTGCTGGCTTTTGGCTTTCAGAACAGTATGAATTAGCCTGAGCAAGGATATTAATATGTAATTATTTTTTTATGAACCAATAAGTGGAATTTATTGTATTTCCATGATCTGAAACAATAGTTCTTTATGTAGAGGGTAGCACTGTGAGTAGCTGTAACAGGCTAAGCAGGGAACAAGCTATCACAAATCATTATTGCTGATTGTTACAGATGAAACAACTGGTTACAGATTTTAATGCATTGGGCTTTTATTAAACAGGTAATGTAAAAGGGAAGAAAAATGGATCAGTTGTCAGAACTATCTGGAGTTTAATCGAATGTTTCTGTAAAACACCAGTGGTTTTAAATACTGAAAGCACCAACAAGGGTTCACATTTGCCACTGCATTAGCTATATTTGCATATGTGCATATTAAAACATATCAGCTGTTCGTAAGGGCACTAAAGTCACTCACTTTGATCATTTTAAAATAAGCCTAAATAAAAATTCTGCTTTATTTGTTCCATATTTCACAGTCATGACATAAAACCTGGACTGTGCATGAAGATGGGGGATCTACTCAATAAACTGACAACTCAGTTTATGTTCTAGCCTCAAATAAACTCACACTGCAGACACAAAAACGCCAAAACCTGTTACTAATATCTCTCACCCTGCATTTTTAATCTTCATTTAAATCACAAGGCATGTTATATGGGTATTCCTCCACATTATGTAACTATAAAGACCTACGTTTATGATTAAACGTTCCTTACAGTGTTAGTGTTCCCAGTTCATCATTTTAAAGGTATATTTATGCAATAAAACAAGAATAAAGGCGTAAATACCACAGTTTAGCTGAATTGATCATTCTTTTAGCAGTTTATTTACTTAACGCCTTATTCACTTTTTGTGGCCCACTACTCTAAGATGTGTTTGTGGCTTTGAAAAGCGATACTCGTATGTGGACATCTTGCCCGTGTTGTGGGAGGACTTAACCTCGTCACTGTTGATGTTTCTGCTGCATTCCTGCGCAGCACACTCAAGCATATCCACTAAATCCTCACTGATATGGGTACGTAATGGGCCAATTTTAAATATCGCACTGGAAAACGCCCTGACTGAACCAGCCATAAACACGTCTTACAGAAGTCCACAGTGCTTCTCTGGAGTGTGAAATGACAGTAGGCGAGTTTGTGTGTATTTTGTTTTATAAGATGTCTGCTCAGTGTCTTTACCTATGCTGAGTGATTGTAACTCGCCTGTGTCACTTTCTCATCTGACCCTGCCATTGCTTTTTCCCAGGGTTCACTGCGATCACGGCGACCAATCCAATCTGGCTCATAAAGACCCGACTGCAGCTGGATGCCAGGTAAGCAGAGCTGTTGCTGGTGGTGTATTTATAGGGGTGGAGTGTTTGGTGACCAGGCAGAATGGTTCACCTTTTACCCAGAGAGAATCATGTTGCAACAGCTGAACCATCAGTGATGGCAGCTGTTGTGATCGAGTTGTTGGGGATGTTCAATCGGTCAGATTTGTTGCTTCACAGTTGCAAATCTGAAATACCAAGGTCTGGAAGCAACACACCTGTAGAAATAAACATAAATTCAACTTTTTCTTGGGGGAATAATCACTAAAATGCTTATTAACTCTGAACTAAAGACATTTCGCAGCCTACAACTAGGTTTTAATATTTGTCTGGTTGCGCAGTGTTCTGTAGAGCCAGACGTTATGGCTTTATTAATCATTGTCCTCTCACTACAGTTCCCAGTTTGCAAATACATAATCCATCCTGTGGCGTCAGCAAGGCCTGACTGCCAGCCTAGCTCTGGTTCTGGTTCTGGTTCTGATTATGTTCTCTTTATCTGGATCATTGTTTTGTTCAAATCTCCATTGTAAAAAATGAAGTCAGTTCAGTTGTATGGCTGCAAGAGTTATTTGCTTTCCTAGAAAGAAAATTAGCTTTTTTAAACCTTTCTTCTCAAAGTCAAACTATATTTAAACATACTGACAGACAATCCACAATGTATACATACACACAGTACAAATAACAAAGAAAGACATTATACTTTGACAGATGTACAGATATGACAGCACTTTCAATTTCATTTTCTTTGTAAAAGTGACAGTGACATTAATAATCTTATTATAATTAATAATTATTAATAATCTCACAGTGCAAGCACAGGATGTAAAAAGTTTAAAAAAACAAGTACAAAAATGTAGTAACTTCATGTACACAAGGAACCGCAGATGCCTCTTTAAACCAAAATTATTATTAATTTCATTTTTATTTATATTCTTTGTCTGTTATTACTATCCATCGTCGACCAGAGGAGGTTGAGTTTCTCTACTGAGCCTGGATTCCTCCCAAGGTTTCTTCCTACAGTTTAGGGAGGTGTTTCCTCACCTCTGTCCCCATTGATTTGCTCATTAGAGGCTCGGAACCGGATTCTGTAAAGCGAGTCAGTTGTAAAAACTGAATTTGACTTTGCTTGACTAGTAAATATTATGAGATGAGTCATCATAATACTCCGACATAAGTGATGCTGACGACCAAACACGTTTCAGAACATGAAAGACACCGTTATATCTGCAGTACAGTTGCTGATGGTAAGTTACACCCGAGTACAGGCATGAATGAATTCACAGTTTGCAGAAGTGTCAAAAAGGTAAATTTCTATCAGTTTAATTAGTAGTGAGAAGTAACAGAGAATTTTAGCAATAAAATATGCTCCAAAGCATTCTTCAAAACTTCCTCCCATTTTTACAAAGCATCATCACAATCGGGGTTTCCATATCTTTTCCACTGGAAAATCACTCTGCATCACAAATGGAGGACACAGTTAAACATGTTCACATCTGGCATAACGAAGGTTTTGACCAGAGTGTCCCTTAAATAGATCTTGTGCCACTGACTTGTGTAAATTGTCCTGTGTTTTCTTGGTGATTTTCTTGAAATGTCAGATAATATAATGTTTAATTCTATAAAATGAGCAGTTTTCATCTTGAAGGAGCCCTTCATAAATTAGGAGAAGCAAACACTTCATTGTAAATGACCGTTATTAACAGTCTAATTGTTTTCCTTATGAAATTTGCTAGTGGAAGTGTCACTGTAAACCAGTGGAATCTTTTGGATGAAAACACCTTTGGTTGAACTCTGTGTCCATTAATGTAACTTACTTAAATGTAAAGTAGTTTAATCTTGTCTATAACTTCTTTAGACCTAGAAATGTAAAATGAATGTCTCGTTTTGTCCCCAGAAACCGCGGTGAGAGGCGCATGAGCGCGTTTGAGTGTGTGCGGCGGGTCTATCAGGCAGACGGACTGCGTGGCTTTTATAGAGGCATGTCTGCCTCCTACGCTGGCATCTCAGAGACTGTCATCCACTTTGTCATCTACGAGAGCATCAAACGCAAGCTCCTCGAGTCCAAAGCCAATGCCAACATGGACGATGAAGATGAGTCTGTGAAGGACGCTTCTGACTTTGTTGGAATGATGCTGGCTGCTGCGACGTCCAAAACCTGCGCTACGTCCATCGCTTATCCACACGGTGAGCTTCTCATAGCATTAGTGCAGTTCTGTTATTATCTTTTCACAGCTTTTCCAGACGTAAAAATCATTTTATTACCCAAATATATTCGGTCAACTTAGTCTGAAGGTTGTTCCCATAGGTTATTTACACACAAAAATATGCAAAGTCTGACCAAATTACCTGTTTTGTTGAGTTCCTCAGAGATAATAAGTGCACCCTGTACTGAGAACCCAATTCTGAAATTTTAATGCACAGTGTGTAGGTACTGAGATTAACATATTGGATGGGGAAAAAATAATGTGGCCTGTGCACAGTTTATTCAAGTTTTTCCTACTATGTTCATTGCCAGGTTTAGTGAGGAGGGGAACTATCAAACATTGCTAGACACTAGCACTCCAGACATTTGACATCCCTGCTGTAGAAGATGTGTAAATCTTTTCCATACAAAACCAGTCATTTGCAAAGGATTATTAAAACTATAAAACTAAGAATCTGCTTCAATTAGATCTAGGGAGTGTTTATCAGCTTGAGAGAAGGTTTGGAGGTCTCTCTTCAACATCTTCATACCTAAAATGGCTGATTAACTACATTTGGGGTGACATGGAAAATGTTCATTCATGTAACATGGAACATTCTTGTCACAGACCTTTTTCTGCCTTAATTCTCACTCCGGTTTATCTTTTGCAGAGGTGATCCGCACCAGGCTACGAGAGGAGGGTAGCAAATACCGCTCCTTCTTCCAGACCCTGAGCATGGTGTTTCGAGAGGAGGGCTACAGGGCTCTGTACCGTGGCTTGACCACCCATCTGGTCCGCCAGATTCCGAACACCGCCATCATGATGTGCACCTATGAGCTGGTGGTCTACCTGCTCAATGGATAAACATGGTTTTCCAAAGGTAGTGGGGGGCCAAGGAGAGAAAGAGGAGAGATGGAGATAGATGGAGAATGGACACGACAGAGATTGTCCCGTTACGAGACCAAAGGAAGCAGGAAAACGCACTTTTTGCTCCAGGCCTCCAGGTGGCACTGTTTGCAAAGAGAGATGGGCAATTAGTATGGGGGAAGGTGATGCTGTGTAGTGAGATTACGTTAAAGAGAAAGGGGAGAGAGGAAAGGAAGGTGACAAAGTGGTCTGTCTATTTATCAAGTCTTTAATGTGAAGTAGTCCTTTATTAAAGGACTGTCAAGGGGGGAATGCTTGAAAAAAATACCAACTGATATCAGTTAGGAAATCAATTCATTCATAATGAGGATTTATGTTTCTTGCTGCTAGCAGTTGCTTAATTACATTTCTTTATGTAGCCATGTCTGAAAAAAGTGACATTTAAGTCTCGGAATGTCAAATATCAGACGTGTCTTAGGGTCTTTTGCAAAATCGAGCTCCATCCTGCTGTCGTTTCAAACATTCCCCTCTAGAGGGCAGTGTCCCACACTGAGGACAGATGGCTCTCCACGCACACAAGTCCATTTTGCTGGAGTTTCTTTCATTCATGGTCAAAATAATCTGACCCGTGTTCCTTTGCGTACTTCAAACTGAAGTGTTTCTGTTTTGTTTAGTTTTTTTTCTGTGTTTTAAAGCATTCTTCTCATTCGAGTGTTTGTAACGATCAGACCTGCTTCTTAATATTTTGGTCTAGCACAGCACACGTAACATAGCAGGAAAAGCTGGATCACTGGCCTCCATTGCGTGAGAAGTCCGCAGATGGGAATTCCACTACTCAGGCCGAGGCAGGTGTAGTCATCGTGTACTAACCCATGTCGATCAGTGGTAGTGAACAAGTCGTGGCAATCCATATAGAGAAAGGGGTGAGTAAATGCTTCCTGGTGGATACACCCTAACAGTGGCTTCTGATCGTATATATATGCACTTTGTGGCCTTTTCAGGCTCACAACATTCATTTTCTTTTTTGTTTCATTCGTTTTTTACTTGTACTATAAAACATAGTATTTACTGTATAGGCAAGACGGTGTTTTGCTCAACAGTTCCCTTTTGCAGCTGTTGTACAGATCAATGTACTAAACTTCTTGTGAAGGATTTCCTTGTATGTGTGTGTATATAGTATGTATATGTATGTATGTATGCATATCAAATATTCAGTGTTCATAACTTAGGTTCTATGATTATGCAGTAGGTTGCAGTTACAGAAACGTTTCATTTCAGATCTTTGGGTCTATTTCAATGTGTTGGCATTCATTCAACAGAAGGGTCTGATTTTTCTCCATCACCCGACATGCTGGCCTTGGACTAAGTCTACTATTTCGCGTTAACGTTCTGTGAAATGTCGTTTGCGTTTCCTGTATGTTTACACGCCGCTCATTCGTGTTCTTGTCCTCGTAATGTGAAGGGGTTCGGTGTCCAGTACTTGTGTGAATAGTTCAGCCAGGAGTGAGTGGTGAAGGACAAGCGAGTCCTACATGAAAGATCTTGAAGGAATACTCCAGCATTCTCACTCAATTTCCAGTCCAAACTGGGACTGAACTGTGGATAATGACTTTGGCTTATTCCCTGAACAGAAACCATTTTGATTCCACCCAATTTCAGACGTGTCATGGGTGACCTGGCCATAAGTGGACCATGCCAAGTTTTGTATATAGTCCAGGGTGACTAGGTGACTCGTTAGGGCCTAGTTCCTCAAATATCCAATTTTCTTTTGGCCCAGAAGAGCAGAATGTTTCCTATTTCTGGCTGTAAGCTTGAACACTGCTAGTCTCCCAGTTAGTTGTTTGGGTTTGGTTACTTTTGAGTCATATTTGCCCATGTTTTGTATATACATTTGTAATAAAATTACCAAACATATTGTGAACTAATGCTGTCGTGATATTGTAGTTTTGATTTTGATATGCAGTGCTCTATAGCAAAACGTGTTACTGTCTGGGCAGTCTATTAACAGCCTTTTAATCAAACAAGAGTCTTTAAAGGCAGGAAAAATACACTTTATGAAGAAGATACTGAATTGTCACTGGGCTGGTACTCCTAAAGTCAATGGGGTGTTTAATTAGGGAAGATTACACCAATATTGTAGATTGTTTTGCTTTATATTTCTCTGTTAATAAAGGCTGGTTATGAAAATGTACACACATACAGTGTACCATCGTTGTACCTTTTGAGGGTACATGAACAAAAACATATTTGTACAGCCTAAACCATGAGCAGAAAATGTACAGAGCCATTCCTCCAGTCAGAAATACCATACACTTCGCTGTCCACTTGTGGTCAGATCTCTCGAGACCTGTATTGGTGTAGGGGACCTTTCATGACCGTAGTGCTGGAGTATTTCTTGAAAGGGTTTGCGGAAAATCAAACAAAATCTACGCCTAGTCAGACATTTTTAGTGTCCAAATGTTGCTTCTTGAGTTTTTAATTGCTGATGACGCTAACCAACACAGTCAGTAGTCACCAATGTAGCTCACACTGTTGTATAAAAGAAGCAATATTTGGTTGCCGAACATGTTTTTCCTGATGGACAATATCTAATTCTGTCAGAACTCAGTCCGTAGTGAAGGTGCTGAACTTGTCGGTTCGTTTTGAGTTCGTTTCACCCTTCAAATCGCCTTGTAACATTTTCCTTGTTGGTATCATCAGTACGCAACCCAGACAAACTAGCTCAGTCCATCTTCCATTTTCAGCTTCAACCCGATATCCACCAAAAAAGTGTTTCTTCTTTTTATTTTTTATTTTCAACAGTATTAGCGAATGCCGGCGGGGGTCTGGACACCAACGCACAAGTAGGTGCAGAGAGTCAAACTGAGCCATCTCCCGTCCTTCTTCGCTGCTAACCAGGTTTTGGAGTAATACTCCACTCGAATGAGACACATGGCATTACCAGAATTAGTACTTCTGATTGAGACAAGTACATGTTAGTATTGCCAGGCATGAACATACACTACATACTAAAAGTGGGTTTTAATGGAAAGATTGGTAAGTAATAAATAAAACAACTAATAATTACTTGAATTCCTATTAATACCAATTAATAAATGTTGGCAATGTATATGGAGAAGTTTAGTGTGTCATAAAGCAATTAAGTGTGGGTTCCAGATTACCAGCTGGTCAACATAACGGCATTGGAAAGGAGCATTTAAAGTGGCACCTAGAAGTATCTCTTGAAAGAGATAATTACTCCTAAAAAGGAGCATATAATTTCAGAAATTTCTCCACCTTCAGTGCATAAACTATACGTCACTGAAAAATCGGTACTACTTCCTGATCTTCTAGGTGGCATCTCCATGCAGTTGAACTGGGTCAATGCTAATGCTGAATCGGTCCCATGTCTGCACCCGTAACGTCACTTGATTGTTTTTCCCCATTTTTTTTTTTTTTTATTGTATTTTTTTTATGGTAAAAATGTGGCCTATTCTTTGCTGGCTATGTAATATCATACCTCCTTTTGTACAAAACGACTAAATAAAAACGACTGCAAACCGGGTCGGTGTCCAAGAGTGAGCTGTATTGTGTTAAAGGGCTTGTATCATGGAAATCAGATTTTTTTTTTCTTTATTTTAAGGTTCTCTGCACTGTCCATATATCTACTATATCATATATCTAGACAAATTAATATACTGATTACACTGTTCATATGTCAATTTAAAATAAGTTTCTCATCTTGGCTGTACTCTTGGATTTGCATTTGCTTGATTTCATGGAGACCTATAATCCTAAAAAAAAACACAAATTTGAAATCTGTGGTATAATTGGGAAAATTGCACTTAACATTGAGCTAAAATTCCTATTATGATTTTTTTAAACATGGAAGAATTTTACCCTCTTCAATACAATGCCTACATATAAAGATGAAAAAGTTTTTAATTAGTTCTTCAACAAAAAATATTGGCCGATTTAATATTCTCTGAGGCAGCAAAGCAACTCAAAACTATAATCCTGTATTTCCCCAATTATAGGCCATCGCACATTATAGGCCCTATTCTATAAGCTGCAGAAAATGCTCATATACGTTTAAATAGGATAAGCTGCCCCATGTTATTAGAATTACTGAATTTACCAACCTGAAGTAAACGCATCTAACTTGACCCTTGGAGCATTTACAGCTCTGTACTGATAGTGACATTATACCGTTGATCATAAACAATTAAACTGATCAAATTTGCAACTTACTGATATCATGCTGCAATGCAAGAACTACACTGCAGAAGTTAAACTCCACGCAACATCTGTAATATGCGCGTTGAACGTGTCCAACATTAGCGACAGCAAAGTAGCACAAACTGATGTTTGCGGATCTGATTTGAAGGTAAGCCTAATAATTTTTGATATTCAGTGTTGCTCATTTTATACCGAAGAATGTACTTGTAGATGGATGATTGACATCACTGAGTGACGGAGCAGTACAGAGCCATTTTCCAGCTTCAAAGAAAGGCTTTTCTTTATTTTGCCAGAATATGACAAACAGATTGTGAGGTTATACTTAGAGATCAACTATGCAACCATTTTTATTTGACAGTACACATTGTGTATTGCATATTGTGGTGCATTGATGAATTACCATGACTGCTAACTGCTAACCGATGTTAGTTCCGGCAACTTGTTTGTTTCCGGTTTTAGAGAGGGATTATAGACTGTGTAGCGTGTGGAGCAGAGAACGGGTGGGTAGTGCAGAAAACGGGTGGAAAGAGCTTTGTTTTAAGCAGAGAGTTGTAGCCTGTTAGCAAGAGAGCACATGTAACATAAGCAATACCGCGTTACATGTTCTGCGTTTTATACTGATCCGTCACTGATCTGTCTTTGCTTTGTGTTGCTTTTCAAACTGTTAATTTCTGCATTAAACGGTACATTTAAATTCAACTAATCATTTGGGGATGTCATCTTTTTGTACTGAATTATACTTTTAGCAAATGTGTTTTCATGTTTTTAGATAGGGCGCCCCATTTAGCCAAGACACACCTCATATCAGGTTTGTTAAATCAATGTATAAGCCGCGGTCTATCGTTGGGGAAATACGGTACTTCCACCCCCATGCTTCACAGTTGGTATGGAGATCTTTGTCCTGCACCACACTTGTGCACTATTACTGTGGCCAAACAGCTCTAACTACATTAATCCAAAAGGCCTGGTCTTTCCCGATATGTTCTTCTGTGCAATAAGCAAATCTTATCTCTTGGCTGATCTACAGTCAGATGGACAAGGGCACTGATCCCAGACTGCAGTTCTGAAATGCCTGATCAATTTCAGCCCCTTACAACGACTTACTCTTTTTAAACCACGTCTCCTGGAGAAGTGAGATTTTTTTTACTTTCCAGAGGCCTCATTTTCTGGATACTCAGAAGGTCTTTTTGATTCTCCTTTGTCCAAACTGTGTGCTCCACTCAAACCTTAAAAAATGAGCCTCGTAAGCATCGCTGTACATCAGACTGCCTATGCACATCTCCCATTATCTTTGCATTAGCTGAAAGTACATGCTGTTCCTCGTGGTGCAATCGATCACAAGAGCCTCTCTATGACTCTGATGGATGACGTGAGTCTCTGTAGTGTGTATGTTGCCATTTTTACCACATGGGGGCAGCAGGCAACACAATGTCCAGCTTGTACACTTCACAGACTCTATTTTGTAAACTTTCAAAGGGAATTCCACAACGTTCCCAAACTTAATGCATGATTTGATCTTTTTAGTGATGACGTGGTCAAAAGTGTTCAATGCAGAGGAAATTATCGATTTCTTTACAGTGGACTCAGGCCTCACGATACCTACAAAACATATATATTACCTTTGTTTGCAATACAAAAGCGCCACTGAGTCTACAGGCATTTTATATGCATCATTGATGGTTAAATAGTATTAAACCCTAAAAATATATATCATTTTTTTGGAAACCTCTTTGGAAACATTGTTTGCATCCTTCTACCACTAATATGTTTTTGGCTAACACCTTCTCAAAATGACCATAAAATAAAGTTTCTGACATCAGATAGCGTGTCCGGTAATAACTATGGGTGAGTACGCTTTAACAGTGACGTTCAATCTTAATCTTCGAGATCCAGTTCCCTTCACAACTGCTCCAGGTAATGAACCCCATGTTTCAGATTTCTCTCGTCTCCCAGTAAGATCCTCTAGAATAGAGCATTTCACATCAAACCACCCTGAAATACTTTTTTTAATTATCTAATTTAATAACATTTATATCATAACCATTAAATGTATGGTCCATTTTCTTGGATTTTCTGCTCACTACAGTAGTATTCAAGATTTAAGAGAGTTTTATTGTCAATACGACAGTTAACACAGTGTATTGAAATGCCGTTTCACACAGCCCTCCACCATGGTGCATTTGTAAGAAGTGTAAGGTAAAATATATAAAATATGTACAAATATATAAAGGATAGAATAGACTTAAATACACGTCTAAAAGTAAATTAAACAAAATAAGCACTACCTATACATATATTTACAAAAATACCTACACAAAGGGACAACACGGTACATAAGACATTTTAAAGTGATGAGTGCATTGTGCAAAAGATTGTACCACGTTTCAGTTCTTTAGGTTTTTAGGACCGACATGTGCAGGATTAGCTGGTGCGAATGAAGCAAGGTGTAAAACAGGTGTGGAAGTGCAAATGAAAATACTGTATGAGGGTCTTTATAGTGTGTGTGTGTGTGTGTGTGTGTGTGTGTGTGTGTGTGTGTGTGTGTGTGTGTGTGTGTGTGTGTGTG
>JBBIGC010000013.1:6040296-6053473 GCA_037576955.1 Lepidarchus adonis | reverse complement strand
CCCCCCCCCCCCCCCCCCCCCCCCCCCCCCCCCCCCCCCCCACCCACACACACACACACACACACACACACACACACCTTTCTGTCTGTACCATTCTTTCTTGGGTGACCTCAGTACTCAGCCAGGCCTAGTCCTGGTCCTGGTCCTGGTCCCGGTCCCGGTCCCGGTCCCGGTCCCGGTCCCGCCCAACATGCTTTATTGCACTTGGCCAGTAAATTAAAGGAGAATTTTGACAAAAATTGAAATGTTCACAAATTTCCACACATTCCAGTGAGTGCTAAAGCATGGGAGTCTAACTCCAGCACAGTTCGAAAGCTCTTCTCCTCAAACACACTCATTACACCTGACAATGAACAGGTGAGTTCATCCAGGTGTTTTTGAGAAGACATCACCAAACTGTGCTGGACACTGGCTCTCCAGGACTGGAGTTCAACACCCCTGAGCATCCAGGAGTTGTGCTAAGGTAGCTGAAAAACACTGGAAGTCAGTAGTTTCTGTAAATTCACCAAAAACCAGCTCTTCATTAAGGTGGGGCAGACTTATGGATGTTGCTTAGGACACAGCTTGATTTACCGTACGCTATAAAATTGAACAATACATTCCAGACAACACCAGGGCTGCTACTCACAATGCGGTTGAGTTTGAGTTAGAGTTAACATGTGCATGGTCTGGGGAGAAGACTGAACATCTCCCAAACTCTGGGGTCGAAGCAGCTACAAATTCCTTCCATGGTTGACTTGCAAATTTTTGAACATCTTTGTTAGACTTTGCCGGACTCCCATGAGCGTTCTTTTCTCACCCTTTTGTCTCCTCTTAGACACCCCTGACTAAAGGCCGCTTCGGCCCGTCATGGTTTCACGGCTTGCTAGGTCCCAAATGTTTTCAGACAAACCATTTTATTGGGTCGGAGCTGTTGCCTCGCTCCCCTGCGGCAACGCTGGAACAGCCCTAAGCTCTGGGGGAGAGAGGTGAGAAGTTTAGGAGAACAGTATCTACTTGTTAAGACTACCTGAACCCTAGGGCTGCAACGGTTAGAGGGAAAAGGGTTGAAATGTTGAGAGTCATGAAACAAAAGAGAAATTGAAAACTCAGTGATGAAGAAATAGTGGTTATAAAGTTGTAGTTAAGTTAAATAAAACATTGTACAGAGGTGGAATACCACTTTAGCTTAAAATACATATCGTGAAACAGTAACGGATTACATTTGTAAATTGCGCTATTCATATATTGAACCATATTGAACATATTAGAGTTGTCAAAGTTAAAACACGTTAACACAATCGTACTTTAACGCAATAAAGAAAATTTGCACCGTTCGGTTCTATTTGTTTTCGCATCCCTTCTGTTTGAAGCCTGAGGTTTTGCAAAGTACGACAGACTACACTGGACAGTGTTCGAACGCAAACAAGGGTTATATCACCCTCCAACACATGAACAGTAGCAGCTGCTGAATGGAGCCACAGCTGCAGCCAATGAACATAGTAGAGGAACGAGGGTCTGCACCACATCATTCACTTCCAATGACCCATCTTATGAGTTCCTCTCAGGGCAAAACTAGCTAAGGGTGTGGAGTTCACAGTGAGCATGGAGAGGAAACATCAGTTTCCTCTTGTCCCGGGTGTTTTTAACACGATCAGTACATTTATTATAAAACATCATGGAGTGAAATTGGAACAAATCTTTTAAAAATTTAACAATCACAACTACATGAACTCACAAGAACAATCATTATGAAATATTATCTTTTGACAGCCCTAAACATTATTAAATTGTGCAAAATACATAATCATTGTAATCAATTTGTATTGGGTTTGCTAAATCAGGCCCTCAGTCCTTTCGATAGATTGTAATACCTATAGGCCCAGTTAGTTAGCCAGCTACTCTCCATCCTTTAACTCAGTGGTCCCCAACCACCGGACCGCGGACTGCTACTGGGCCGTGGAGCATTTCAAATCGGGCCGTGGGCCGGTACCGGGCTGTACAAAAAATTATTTTTTTTTTTAAAATACGACCACAATCTGTAGCATCTAATTATGTTTGAGACATCAACTTTGCCGGTATTCTGTATGAAAGTCATGGCAGAAAGCCCTGAGATTGCCACAACAGCACTGAAAACTTACTCTGAAATGAATGTTTACACGTTACCATAGCAACCAGAGACCGTGCGGGGCAGTGGAGGACGTTACTCTGATCGTTGTTAGCACATTTCAGAAAGACGCTGCTAATAAAGCTACACATAATTACACAGTGGATTCACGTTTATTGTTATATTTATAAAATACCACAGTTTTTGCATTGGTCTGTGGCGCGAAAAAGGTTGGGGACCACTTCTTTAACTTATTCTTCATTATTAATGCATCTGAGACCAAACCAGCAAACTAGAACAGTAGGAAACGTATTGGACTGAAAGTTAGACCGAAATGGTTGTCTGGAACTGCAGAAGCTGGCAGTTGCTGGTGAGTTTGAGTGTTTGGCTTGATATACCATGGAATATTATTCCAATATGTTAATCAAGCTTTGTGAAATGTTGTCAAATAGTTGTTGAGGTGTAATGACCAGAACCTTGGAGTTTCAGCCACAGTTCAGGCTCTGCAGTAAGCTTCCAAACATGGCAGCATTGTTTCCTGAAAAACGTTGAACTGCCTCTGTGCTGTAAGAGTATCTCCCAGCTCTAATTGGAGCCAGTGTTTGGTGGCAGCATCGTGTTTGTCCTGGCTGGTCTTTACCTCCCCCAAAAGTCCCCCACAGCCCTTTGATGTGACAGCTTCTGAAGGCCATCCGCCGATTCATCCGCCCGTGTGTCACTTCAGAGCCCGTCTCACCAGTCGGTGCATGTCATGCCGGAGAAACACACATACACCACAGACACTTTAAAGGCTGTTTATGAACCCAAACCTCTCTTCGGCGCCATGAATCATCTTTTTTATGTAAACTGAAGAGATTGAATAACGCTGAAAGACTCACTGTGGCCGGCCAGTCCTCTACCTCCTCTTCTAGACAGTTCTGGGCAGGGGGGAGAAAACGCCACCACCGCCTGGCAGAACAGATGCCTGTTGTCTGGATGGTGCATATTTCTCGCACTGTGTGTGTGTGTTTTTCTCAGAGGGCTGTGTGAGTTTAATTAGGATGAGCATGGACAGGGGGACCACAGGAGTGGACAAGTCAGTATCTTGCCGTCTGTTGGAGCGCAGGCCATGCAATCTGAGAGAGAGAGAGAGTCACTGTCAGACAGTGAAAAGAAAGAAAGGCCCAGGCAAAGGGAGATGGGGGTTTGGGGAGTTGGGGTGTGTGTGGAGGTTGGGTGGTGTCTAAATCAAATAGAATTGACGAGCGAAGGTAAACACCAGATGGTGGCTTTGCGTACTTCAAAGCCCCTGGTGGCCACACGCATCTGCGTCCATCACCTCGCTGGCGACCGACAAAAAACTGGCATGGGATCAGGTACCGTGCGTCATGTCACATGCCAGCAAGCCTCCACATGCCAGAGAACGCATGGAAGAGACGGAGACAGGGGGAGATAGAGTAAGACCTTGCTTGGGTTGCAGGGTGTCATAACATAAACACGGAATGCAGTCGGAGACGTACGCAGAACGCTGTAGACTAAACACCAACATGCACGTGGATACTCCGTCCACTTGTGCCCTCTAAAGGCAGGCGGGAGTCTTGAGTGGTTCGAGATTGCTTTATATGGTGTAAACTTGTGCAGAGTCTGAAACGAAATAGTCCTTCAAACCCATTAAACAGAAACGCACAGGAACGTGGGTAACGAAGGAGCTGCAGCACCTCTAGAATCAGGGATTTTAATCAATCGCTTTCAATCAGTCAACTCAATTAATCAATCAATTAATCAGTCAATCAACAAATCAGCTGATACATGTAAATTTGTTAGTGTTTTTGTTGGACTTATATACAGTATTATCATCTTCATCCTGCGTCTCCAATCGTTGGTCACTTTAAGGGGCAAGTAAGGGCAAATCTGCACCACTATCGACCAAGTCTGAAGCCCAGACAATCTACATTAATCACACGCAGCTCTGAAAAGATTTGAGACCATTTCAGCTTCTCTGATTTTATTAAATATAACTTTGTGTTTGAGGAGCATGAACATAAACCTCTGACAACATTTCCAAATGTAATTCACTTCCAGCATTTAATTGCAGAAAAAACAAACTAATATAACAAAAAAAAAGATCAAGTGTTTAATAATGCAAATAAATCAAGACTACTTTTATTTTAATAACACAAGGCTAATGTCTGAACTTTTTAAAAGAATCCAGACATTCTGTTTGATGCTTTCAGATTGGTCCTACTGCAAGAAGGAAGTGATGATTTTAATATATTTTCTCTTTAAATTCCAATGTGGTTCAGGTGATCACCTAATCAGTAGGGCATTGCTGATTACAGAAAAACAAAAGCAGCTTCTTATTTTTCTTCCAGAGCTGTAAACTTTAATTCACTGTAATAATCTCAAACATTTGGAATATATTAATACTTTTAACCATTATATCTTCCTGGTGTTGAATCCCAGCATGTGATCTGTGTAGCAGTGATCTGGGCTTATCATATATCGGCTCACATCTGATAGCTTGTCTTTAAAATGCAAGAATTGTCATAACACAGTTATATTATTATTGCATTTGGGTTGAATACATATTTCTGTCTTTCTAGTAACTAAGCAGAGGTAGGCCAGCATCACTACCATTAATTAGGCCTTCAGGTGCTGGATTATCCTGATGTGTCATGCATTTTGAGGGAGTGCAATTACCTGATCATGTTTCAGTTTACAAGGAGTGGGACCAAAAACATCACGTCACTTTTGGAAGTTCTGCCGATGTCAATGACTTGTAAACAGCTCTGTGTAAGACTTCACTGAAGTAATCGCTCGAGAAATATACACTGATCAACCACAATGTTAAAACCTGATGCTTCAAAGTTTCTTGTAAAGATGTGGGATATTAGGCAGCAAAGTCCCCTTGGGGACAAAGAAAGTTTTAATGAATTGAATTGAACACTCAGTTCTTGCAGTAGATATGCTGGAAGCTGGAGCGTAAAGACTGGTAAGAGTCAGAGCATATCCAACACCACAGGAGTGTAGTATGCACCAACAGTGATCCAAGGAAGGAACCCGTGATCCCACAGCTGCAGAGCAAAAAGTGAATGCTGGCTCTGATACAGATTGCACCACACTCAGAGATTGCATTATTAGGCAGGTGGTTTTAATGTTATTAGCTTCAGATGTCTGTGTTTAGTCTGGATCAGCCGTTCATGACCTTAACTGAACTGAAGGTCCATGGTTGGTTCAGTTGTGCCATTCCTGCAAGACTGCTTTTCCAGGCTTTAACTGGGAACGACGAGCAACTTATATAACATTTTTACATACAATTTTGCATTTGCAAACACACATGTGCTGCAAAGAAACCAGTCTTGAAGGAACAGCATGACCAAGAAAACCATCCTGAGAAAAAATCACTGAGGACGTTAAGGAGTAGTGTCGCCTGCACCCACCACAGGGCAACATCAAAATTGTACTGTTTTGACTGGCTCGGTACCACAGCACTTTGACTCACAGCTGTGACTGTCTCTGCGAGTCAACGACAATTCAAAGCCATGCATTTCCGAACTGCCACAGCATTTGGACAAAGAGTTCCACCCGTGTAACACTCAGGGGTTGGGTAAGTCACCCTTTCTGTTACTTTGGGAAGATGGCATTCCATTTGCACGTGTTTATTGTGGTCTTAGAATCATGAGGGCATGGTGTGTCTTGCCTCATTTACTCAGCACAAGAGGCGGAGTGTAGCCATGATGATGTTGGCATTCCTCAGCCTCTGGATGGATGGCTGCCATCACGACTGAGTCATTCCCTCTCACGCTGTGACTCAGTGAATCGGCAGTGACACTCCGCTACAGGCCGCTTGCCGTTTCTGGGCTCTGAGTGTGGAAGGGGGTTCCATTTTTAGTTTTGGAGATAAATTCAGGAGTGGCACGGTAGTGGTTAACGCTATTGCCTCACAACAAGAAGGTCCTGGGTTTGATTCTCTGACCAGGTTTCTCTCTGTGTTTGCATGGGTTTCTCTCCAGTTTCACAATTGACTGGCTACTCTAAAATGCCTGTGAGTGTGAGTGGTTGTATGTGTAAATTGCCCTGTGATGAGTTGGCCTCCTGTCCAGGGTGAACCCTGCCCTGGCCCATTCAAATGAATGAATGAAATACATTCATAATTTGGCATATTTAAAACAGAGTCTAAGCAATTAGAACAAACAGGTGATATCTACTCCATGTTAATAAAAAAAGTGATATCTACTTAATCCTTAGGGTTTAATATGACATCGGCCCACCCTTTGCAGCTATAACAGCTTCAACTCTTCTGGGCAAGTTTTCCACAAGGTTTAGGAGTGTGTTTATGGGAATTCTTGACCATTCTTCCAAAAGCACATTTGTGATGTCAGACATGAATATTGGACATGAGGTCTGGCTCGAGTCTTGGCTCTAGACCAGTCAAGTTAGTCTACACCAAACAGGCACATCCATGTCTTTACGGGACTTGCTTTGGGTACTGTTGCGCAGTCATGTTGGAATAGGAAGGGGTCATCCCCAAATTGTTTCCAGTATGAAATTGTCCAAATCTCTTGGGACTGAAACATTCAGAATTCCTTTCACTGGAACTAAGGGGCTAAGCCCAGCTCCTGAAGAACAACCCCACACCATTATCCCCCCTCCACCAAACTTTACACTTGGCACAATGCAGTCAGACAAGTACCGTTCCCCTAGCAACCAACAAACCCAGACTCGTCCATCAGTTTGTGAGATGGAGAAGCGTGATTCGTCACTGCAGAGAATGTGTCTCCACTGCTCTAGAGTCCAGTGGCAGCACTTTACATCACTGACTCTGTTGGCCATCTCTCAATATGAACCTCAGCATCCACTGACCTCGCTGTGTCATTTTCCATGCTTCCACTTTGTTATAATACCACTGACAGTCGACTGTGGAATATTTAGTAGTGAGGAAATTTTATAATTAGACTTGTTGCACAGGTAGCATCCTATTATGGTACCACAATGAAATTTACTGAGCTCCTGAGAGCAACCTATTGTTTCACTAATCTTTGTAGAAGCAGTTTGCATACGTACGTGCTTAAAGTTATACACCCGTGGCCCTAAAGTGATTGGGACACCTGAATTTATTTATTTAGATGGGTGAGTGGATACTGTTGGCAATAAAGTGTATGTACATTGATGTTCCAATGTGCTTCTTCTCACCTTCAAGACACACCATCAGAAGTGGGTTCCTAGTCTTTACATTGGAAAGCACATTACACAACTACAGCACAACTACATTTTTCATTTTGAGTGTTGCAGTAAGAGGTGCAATAGCAATATCCAACACTCTTGACAAACCATCAGTCTTCCGATGAGCCATAACATTAACATCACTGACGGGTGAAACAAGTAACCTTGAGCCTAGATATTTAATTACAGTGGCACCTATCAGGTCAGGAAAGTCAGATATATTAGGCAGCAAGTGAACAGTCAGTTCTTAGAGTTGATGTTTTAGAAGTAGGAGCATAAAGGTCTGAGAGCCTTATTGTTATGACTAGAGCCTCTACAGAACAATAAATGTTGTGGGGTGTTCCAGGTGTGTTTCCACTAGTTAGTACCTATCAACAGTGTTCCATCATAGGACAATTGGTGAATCAGTGACAGGATCATGGGCACCCCAAGGCTCATTGATTCATTTGGGGAAGGAAAGCTAGCCCATCTGTTGCACAAAATGTTAACACTGATCATGACACATTATTGTCTCATCACTTCAAAAGAAGCGTCTCCATGCTCATCATGGGTCATGGGTTTAGTCATGGTGGCTATTGGAGTAACAGTAAACCACATTTGCAGATTCTGCACAGAGCTTGGCTGAGTGTCCAGTTCTTTTTTGCCATGCGAGGCATGTGTCCACCTCTTGGCTAGTGCTGTATGTGTGTGTTTGTGTGAATGTGTGTATTAGCGAGTACTAGATGCCTGCAGAGACGAGCATTTCCTAGAGCGGACAGATCCAGGTTGACAAACAGCTAAATGGAACACACTTTGTCTTAATGACGAATTCTTCCCGACAGAGATACCTGGAAGCTTCACGGGCCTCTGCTCATTTTGTGTGTTCTGGGGCAGCACCTCATTGGAAAGAACTGATCTGGAAGGAACCTTTGTTACATTCCGAACCGTCTTTCCATCATTCCTTTTGTCGAATCAAGACACAGAGGGTCCGCCAACGTAAATGCCACATTCCCCGGCGTTTTAATTGAATTACTCGGCGGCAAAAATTGAATATCAATCAAAGCCTTGTCCCGAGCCAGTGTTCCCTGCTAGATTCTCAATTATGCCTGTATTGGCTTTCAGATTAGCTTCATTATGGTGATTAGCGGCAAATCGGTGGTCGGAATGAGTGAAGGATTTTTGACTCTGACCCGTGCGTCTGAAACAGAGAAGGGCCGACATCAGCAGCAAATCTGTTAAACCCCCCGTGTCCTGATTTAGAGGTATTTTTTTTCTCGAGTCAGCGGCCGTACCTAAGTCACCTAGTTTTAGGTTTTTGGTGAGCTCGTTTTTTCTCACTCTCTCTTTCTCGCATTTCTCCCCGTCTCTCATGACCTCATTTATTTTCCATTTAATACTGAATACACTTACCCAGGATTCCCAGCCCTGACTGTCTGAACGTCTGGCCGCCGTCCTTCCTGTCGTTTGTACTGGGCCCTCTCTTGTTCACACTCTCCCTGGCTCCATGACCTCAGTGTGGTGAGACTGTCTGAAGTGGGCGTCTGTGCATTTGGGCTCTTTTTCTCTTCACTTTATGACCCAGGCTAGGTGTGATTACAGGTCTGAGTGCATGGGTTGGCTTGATTCTGGGCACTGGCCTCAGAGTCATGGCCTACGTCTGTGTGTGTGTGTGAGAGAGAGTGTGTAAGATGAATCGTCTGGCTGGGTCTACACTTCCTGCAAACAGGAAGACTCTACTCTCATTCCTGGAAAAAGACAATGCGTCACTGACGGTAGAAAGATCTGCCTGCCTGTTACATATTGTATGTGTAGCCTGTCACTGTCTCAGTCTTCCACTGCACTCTCTTTCCTGTGCTTTTACATTAGCCTGACCACTAAAGGGACCTAAAAGGCATAATTAAAGTGCTAGATGTAAACAGAGTGGTCTGATGTAAAAAAACGCATATATTGTGAAGAAACCTGCAGAATCAGAATGCTTCCCAGTAGTGTTAAGGGGAAGCTGGCTTCCAAAGCAAGGCAATTTTACATGCAAAGGTATTGCTGGCAGTCTGATGCATTGGTTTTAGTACTTTTGATATTGTTCTTTTAATTTCATAGCAACAAATTATTTCGATGTAAAATAAAACTCAAACAAAACTTTGCATTTTCTTTTAAGTATACAAAAGTACAATGGTTTTTCTATCACTGCCACATGAGTTTCTAGACTTTTCTTGCATGGACGAGGTGTATTCATGAGTGTCTGGATAATTCGCAACAGGCATTAAGAAGACTGTACCCTTCCAAACCCCTAGTACAAGGTCTGATGTGGTCACTTCCCGATCAAGCATGTTGGTGGGTTGACATTTCTACCCAACTGCCATGAAACCAGGGGAGCCCTAACATTTGGAGTGATAGCGAAGGTTCCACACCAGGGGTGTCCAGCTCCAATCCTGGAGAGTCAGTGTCCAGCATAGATTGGTGATTTCCCTGATCAAGCTCTCTTAGAACGACTCACCTATTCATTGCCATGTTTAATGAGCCAACTACCAAACCACCAGCCTTCCAGGACTGATTTTGGACACCCCTGGTTTGCACCAAAGTCATTGCCATAAAACATGACAATATTTGGGAGCTTTTGTTAGGAACATTCAATTGTCTTTTGGTGGTAGTTGCTCTCTGGTGTGGACCAGAGGAGGATGGGTTCCTGAACATTGGTTCCTCCCAGGGTTTCTTCCTCTAGTTTAGGGAGTTGCTCCTCACCTCTGTCATCAGACCCGGATTAGTAAATTTGCTTGTTGGTTGTAAAAATTGAACATTTGAAAAAAATGTGTGTTTTGTGTTTTGCTGGACCCGGGCCTTCCAGGGCTTTCAGGGGCTTTGGCAACCCTGCTCTATAAAACTGGATAAATGTGTTGTGCAAAACCTGGAGTAACAACTATCTTACATTCGCCTTTACTTATTTTAACGAGGTGTAAAATGCTGTTAACTACATTAAAGAAGCAAACGTCAGAGATCATACACATATAAACTGCATTTACGATATGGGCACATATGTAAATATAATATTTTTCTGCTGTTCTTTTTATGTGGCAGCAGCCTAGTGATTTTATCTCTTATGCAAACAAAGACCTTTCTCTTGTTCTTTTACATAGTCGCCACTGAAGCGATAAGAGCTTGGGGGGTTGGGGAAAGCTTGAAATAAATTATTACCCATTTTTTGTTTCCTCCCGTCTTTGGTTTACATGCCACTGCTCTTCTAAAAGGCTCTTATTAAATATAGATCTGTTTAATGAGTGTATTTCCAGAGCATCATAGTGGCAACCCAATAATTCAGCTGTTTCCGGAAGTGTATGGGTATGTCTGACGAAGAATGTGCCTCTGGAATTATGTAGGACCGTTCATGCATTCATGTTTATGCAGTACAACTGCAGGGGTGTCTTGTATTTGAGCATTTTTTATATTTCGCCTGTCAATTTGCACATGGTGTAGAAAAAACGACTGATTAAACGAATGATATGACTGTTGAACCATCATTACCCCATTCATTCCTTTGCTCTATCCCTCACACACATACATCCACATTTCCTGTCCTTTGTTTCATTGTTGTCGTCTTTCCTATTAGTTGACATTTCCTTCTCCACCTCTTCTTTAAACCCACTCCCGCAGTACCTCATTACAACTGTCTGTGTTCCTCCTTAGGGCATCCGCCAGTCCCTGCCAAGTGTGACGGCTCTTGGCCTAACCACCCCGGCGATTTGATGAGGTAACGACAGGCACCAGAGGACCAACCCACCCGACTTCGCTCCCCTTCCCCCTTCCCCCGAACCATGGGTCAGAAGATCTCCGGCAGCATCAAGTCGGTGGATGCGCGGGGAGAGCCCTCGTACCGCCCTCTGCGAAGGGAACTACGTGGGCCAGACTTCTTCAAGCCAGCCCGGCTGGACCTGCTGCTTGACATGCCGCCAGCATCCTACGAGCTGCAGCTGCAGCACGCCTGGAATGCTGACGATCGATCGCTCAACATCTTCATCAAGGATGATGATAAGCTGACCTTCCACCGGCACCCCGTGGCCCAGAGCACAGACTGTATTCGTGGGCGTGTGGGGTATACCAGAGGCCTTCACGCCTGGCGCATCCACTGGCCTGTACGCCAGCGAGGCACGCATGCTGTTGTGGGTGTGGCCTCTGCTGAGGCACCCTTGCACTCAGTGGGCTACACATCGCTAGTGGGCAGTGACAGCGAGTCCTGGGGCTGGGACCTGGGCCGCAATAAGCTTTACCACAACAGTAAGAACCGGCCAGCCTCATCATCGCCCACCTACCCCAGCTTTCTGGAGCCCGAGGAGGCCTTTGTGCTGCCCGACACCCTGGTGGTGGTGCTGGACATGGACGAGGGCACGCTCAGCTTCATGGTGGATGGACAGTATCTGGGTGTGGCCTTCAGAGGGCTCAAAGGGAAGAAGTTATACCCTATCGTCAGTGCAGTTTGGGGACACTGTGAGATCACCATGCGCTACATCAACGGCTTGGATCGTAAGTTTGATTTTATGTCATTGCTTTTTTGGGGTGCCTGTGTTTTAAGACAGTGGTTCCTTGGTTCTACTTAACTTTCTTGGTGCATGCATCAGTATTTCCTGGGCATAGATTAAGTGTAGTCATGGACTATTTTTTCCTCCATCTTGGCTTATAATCGTGAGTAGGATCAAGACTAGGACTAGTGTCTTTAGGAAACCCTCAGACATCTGGGAACTGGTTCTAAAGATGGATGGCTAACTGATGGAGGCCTTGTATTGCTGGCTGAACCATTTCCTACTGATTTAGTCAAGTTTTGGCTTGAAGTTCACTGCATAGTCCATGTTTGTAGCCTTCTTACAGTTATATCTCTCTGCTTCTTGCTCTCTTTTCTAAATAATCTGCCAAGCACATATTGATTGTTAATGTAAAGTGCAAACACCTGGGAACTTTTGCGTAGGATGCTCCTTGAACAACAATCTAGACAGGATTTTCCTCTGTCTATCAAAAGATTGATGATTTTCAATCAGTTTGGCTTTGTATACGACACTTTCTCTTTAGGGAATGTTGGTCCCAGTGTTTTTTCTTGTTTGTGCATCTCCCATTCACCTTTGAAGCTGTCTATTCGCCCTAAATCAGGGAGCTCTTTACTCCCACCTGCATGTCTGGCAGGACTTCCCTTAAACTGGCAGGTGATATGCATTTGTGCTGGTTTTGATTTTCAAGGACTGTGGTTAGAAGCTCTCGCAGCTCAGTTTGATATCTGACATCAAGCCCCACAAGCGCCTCTCATCTGCCAGAACAAACAGATGTGCAGCGAAGCGGTGCTCTGGAGGATTCCGGCCATGACAGCCTCTTATGATCCCTTCTTTAGGAACATGCTCGAACAGCCATGTATGTGGCGCACAAGTGAGCTCAGTAAACAGTGGCGAGGTCTACACAAGGAAGGCATCTAATCCATTAAAATGCCAACCTGCCTAAAAGAGAAACATGTTATGGACCTAGTACTATGGTTAAAGATTTGTCTACATCAGTGCTGCTCAACTATTTTCTGTTACGTCCCCCTTAGAAGAAGAAAAAGAAAACATTTTGCCCCCCACTCTCCCTCATGACTATAAATGGTATCATTTGTCTATGAAGTTGTTATTATAAGTACATCTCTGCATAACAATATATATTAACATTAAAGAAAAAAAAGAAATATACTGTAGATCAACTTAAAACAAATTATAACTTTATTAACATTGTTTTTAAGTTTGTAACAGAAAAGATTAAAAGTGTATGTAGTATCTAAACTACTACTACTACATTTAAAGTGCATCAATTTGCCTGAAATAAAAAAATACATATATATACACACACACACACACACACACACACACACACACACACACACACACACACACACACACACACACA
>JBBIGC010000013.1:6027951-6040196 GCA_037576955.1 Lepidarchus adonis | reverse complement strand
GTTTTACATTTAGTCAGCCAAATGAATAAATGTAAAACGTCATTTCGACATTTCTATAACACCCCACTTTAATGTGTTTCTAGGAACAAGCTTTTTTAATCCACTTTAGCATCGTGGCATCTTCATTAGAAAGTAAGGTCTGTCTGAGGCTCTCTCGCAGCCGCCGTAATGACATGATCGCTCCTTCCTCGTTCTCTTCGCATGACACCGTTTCACGCTCAGTCCCTTTTTATTTGTCTTATCCTTTGTTTTTTCCTGCCTCATCTTCTAGCACGTTCTATCTGTCCTAATCCGTTCCACAATATTTGCACATCTAATTGCCTAAAGGAGTTTCCGTGGAAACAGACATCATTCTCACACAAAAAGGGAGAGCGAGAGCGAGAGCGAGAGCAAGAGAGAGAGAGAGAGCGAGAGAGAGAGAGAGAGAGCAGACTAAAATAAGGGAAGCCAATGTGTCCAGGGAGCTGTCTAGCTGAGGATGTATTGTGCACAATGTGCTTTGCTCTGAGTTCTTTTCTAACACTGGCAGCTCAGGTTTTATCGGCTGTAGCTGTATCCAGTATGTGTTGGTGCATGAATATGAAACCCATATGATTCACAGTTTTTACATGTTCATGATCAATTAGCTTTATTGTGAGCGTAACCTTATCCATTAAAGCACACGGAAAGAGAAAAAAAACCTCCTCCAGGACCAAGGGGTGCAACATACAACATGACAGGACAGCACTTCAGGACAGAACAGTAGACAGCACTTCAGACAGATGGAAAGGAAGGGGGGATAAATGATATCTTTACTATACTAAATACACAAATACCTGTACGAATATCTACGTAAGAAAATATATCGAGAAAAAAGCACTTGGGGAATGAAGTGCAACAGGGAAACAAAAATGTTGAAATGTAAACATAGCGTTGTAGACAAGAACAGTCAATCGGTTGATTTTTTTATAATATAGCATCAAAGTGTGGAATGCAGTATAAATAAAACCAGAATTCGCAAATTATATAAACCCAAAAACAGAACAAAGACAACTTATCAAACTGAAAATGTTGTTGTTTTATTACAATAAATGCTCATATGCTCACATTTCTATTTAAAAAATGTTTGGCCACTGTTGCAATGTCTTTTAAAACTCTTTAAGTATTTGGGAATTGAGGAGACCAAATGCTGCAGTTTTGAAAGACAAACATTGTCTGATGCAGCATTTCAGCTTCTTATCTGTCTTCTATTTTCAATTAAATATGGGGTAGGGGTTACCACTGTTGTCTCACAGCAAGAAGGTCCTGGGTTTGGTCCCTGGGTCAACAATGGGAGTGTAAAATCTCTCCCTGTGTTCACGTGGGTTCCTTCTAGGTGCTCTGGATTCCTCCCTCTATCCAAACACTTGCGGATTAGGTGGAATGGCTGTGAGTGTGTGTGAATGGTTGTCTGCCTGTGATGGGTTGAGTATACATTAATGTGGCCATGATCATACATATGGGAACCCATAATGTCATAAAAACGTTTGGCTAAATAGAAATATTTTTCACCTTTCTTACCTCAAAAAAAGTGCCAATATGAAGTACATTCAGTAATGACGCGTGTACACTATCTAGCCAGACAGCAAATTATGCAACTAATGCAAACATCAAGTTCCTTTCTTATAGGAGTTTAAGATAAGGACATTACTATGCGTTATCAGTAACGTGTTATGGCCATGACCAGTCAGACAAGGTCAATATGCTCAGTTTCATTTGCATTGCATAACAGATATCACCAGATATAAGGGTTCAAAGTCACAAGGAACCTTGATAAGTAAAGCAGGGCAAGAGAACGTCTCTAAGGGCTTGATGGAGATACGTACACTGAGAGGAACCAAGACACTAAAGGAAAAAATCTCTTTTACCACTTATCCACCAACAGGGAACCAATTTTTTAACAATTTAGAGCGTTTCAACCAACTAAGGAGGGAACTAAGCTGGTTTCTCCATTATGAACTGTTATAACATTCATAAGCATGCCCTGCTAGTGGACTGTGAAAACAGACTGCAGCATTACAGCAACAAACTCTTGCAGATAATAATTGCGAATCATCACCCTAATGCTATGTCCACACATTGTGTAACGGCCTCCACTGGTGATATGTCCTTGATTGCAATGGTTCTCAAATTGGGTGAAACGTGGCCTGGTTCAAAAGATGGCACCAAGGTTTAAAGAATCCGATCCCTGTTGGTTGAAAAGGGGCATCTGAGCATGTGGGAGAAATACAGGAACCAACACTTTAAAGAGGAAGCCATCCTCTGGGTAACACTGCAGATAGGATGCAAGGCTAAGGATCTATGAGATAAACCAGTTATCAGCTCAATCAAAAGATCTGATTGTGTTAGACCATTGACAGGTGTTAGACCTGAGGTGGGTAAGAAGTTTGACATTGACACATTATTCAGGATTGTAACATCAGTTGACAATTTACAAGTTCCTGCCTCTTCCAATTAGGTGATCAGGTGCAATCATGTCCATCAGCAACCTGTGTTTATAGACCTATGGAGCTGCAGAGATTTGTATTGATCCATCCACTTGTTCTTTTCTAATGACCAGCGGGATAAAGAGGAAGACAGCACAGGAGCCCTGTCTATGTTTTTTATGTCTTGTAAGGCACCAGATCCTTCAAAGAGTGACTGACACCTCCGATTTCCCTCTTTTTCTCTTTCCCGCAGTTTCTCCTGCTTCATCCTGCCCTTCCTACCCTCCCCTACCCTACTCCATAAATCTCTCCAATTTTAACTCCCTGCCTCCTAGCCTTCAGTACCAGCCCATGTGTGGATTCTGATAGAGAGCATATTCACTGAGTCTTCTTTGTTCCACTACAGGCATCTGAGGGTTCAAAGACTCCAGTGAATCAGCATTTGTCCTTCAAAGCTCAGCGTTTATGATGAGCTGGTGGAAATGATTAGCTATTGAATCAAGAAGTGCCACTCGATTCTACCTTTTTGAAGTCTTTTCTGCATAGTTAATGCCCTAGAAATTCTTTGTATACGAAGGTCATATTGCTGGTAAACATATATGCCTACCTAGACGTGTGTTTCTGTGATCAGATTACATTGGGATATCACTTGGTTGCATTTAAAACCAGGTGCATTGTGATCGGACTGTGATCAGATCTGGAATGCACATTATAATGCATCTGGAGTTGCATTAGTTGAGATGCATCTACCGATTGCTGAGGCTAGTGACCAGTTTCTCCCAGTATTTGCCAGGGTTTATACATTGGTCATGACAGCTTAGTGGAACAAAATGGAAACAACATGTGTGTTAGTGTATTGCTTACTTGGGAAGGTACAATTGAATCCCAACTGATCATATGGGATGCATTTGATTGAGATACGATTCGGACACGAAGTACGTATCACTCAAGTCTAAAAAACTCAAATGGTGCCTCATCATTTCCGAAGGGCCACCTTGTTTATTCACACCAATTCTCGACTGAAAATATTGTTTTCAATCTCAAGTCCCTGACACTAGACGATTTGCATTCAACAGTTATCAAAGCCATGGATCAGTTCTGGCAAGTCTGGTCCTGCAGAGCTTCGTTTGCTTACAACAAGGTCACTATAAACCGTGACTCAGTTTAACAGAAATGTAGAGATGTTCAGCTCTGCCCACGTGCAGTCCTATTTGTGCGGGTCATTTTACCACTGGGCGCCAACTCTCTCTCTTTCTGCTCCCTGATCCATCGATTCTTTGCCTGCCCTGCCTCAACATCTTGCTACATGATCCTCAAATCCATGGAAACTATTTCTTTTTTCTTTCTTTTGTCTGTCTCTGTCCCTCTCTCACCGTTTCAAGTCAGACCACGCTTTCCACATTACCCCCTAATGGCTAAGTCGTCCCAGAATGTTTGGTTTGGTCCTAAAATCTATTCACCTGATCTGGCATATCCCGTCTTTCCAAACTCCAGTCCAAGTCCAGTGGATTTGTCTGCCAAATGCAAGTGACCTGAAACTACTGCCAGGTTCCTAAGTGCTTTTGTGCATTCCTGTTGTGGTTCTGATGTGTAGCAGAGACGGGATTTGTTGAAATGATTGCTTTATTGTCCAACTTTCACTGGCAGCAGCTGGCAGCGCTAAGCCTACTCTAAAAGGCTAGAGTCTCTCTGGAGCTCTGGATACAGCCAAACATCTCCGCCATCATGGTTAAAGGGATGGTTGACGAGAGAATATGCTGTACCCAAGAGTCGTGTCTGAAAATCCCTGAATTCCATTAAAGTGATCCATCATTCCCAATTGTGAGATATGAGACTGGTGGTAGGCTAACATCTCTGGGTAACCCAAGCCAGGTTTTTGATTAGATAATGTTCTGCAGAGTTTACTGGCCTTTGGCTAAGAGATCCAGAAGATCTCACACCAAATGCTATATTGTGGGTCACCTGCCCACAGAATCTTTGAGCGAAATTCGAGGAAGCTTTTCCTGACAACCTCAGTGGAGTGAGTCATATCCCCAGTCTTATCTCAGGTAGCAGTCTGCAAACTGTAAATGATCACTTGCCAACAGCAAAGATTACATTTTCACAAAGAAATTAGCTGCTGACAGCCTTGTGCAAATGTGGATGCCTGGTTGCATTCACCAGCACTGTGTTTTTGCATTTGTGTGTGTCTCTTTGAATGTTTCATGTTGCGCTGTTTTTTTCCTTCTTCTTCTTTTTCTTTTTTTGATGTCTCTCTCTCGCTCGTCGCTCCGCCGTGGCTTGTTTATCTGAGCATAACGAGATGCTATTTGACATCATGTGACGAGGAGCCAGTAGTTCTCTCAGAAAAATGGTCTCTCGCTCGCTCTCCTTCCCTCTTGCATACTATGTCTCCACCTTTCCTAGCTATCTCATCTCTCTCTCTCTCACTCGTTTGCTCACTCTCTCACCCCTTCTTTCCTGCCTTTGATCTGTTAAATGAAGCCTCTCACCCTGAGCAGGCACATTAAAGGAGTGCACCTCTTTAGATTATGATGATGCACAAATTGCACATCAATTAGCGTTATTGCTGGTGGCTCAGCGCTCATATGGTCATCAGTCATTTTAAAGAGTGTGAATGTCACTGGAGACTAAGAGGTAGAGAGAGAGCAAGAGCGAGAGCAGTAGATATAGAGGTGGTGCCGAATGTTCACGGGGATAAAGATGAAAGGAGGGAAGTAAAGGGAATCCCTTTCTCAGATGGTGTGAATTGTGCGAAGAAGTGTCAGGACTGGTTAAGACATGGGAGTTGATTGAGACATCATGATCCAAGAAATATCACAACAGACATGAAATTGTTTGACATAAAGTGATGTAGGGAACCACCACAATGTTTTGGAACACCATTCATACCAAAGATATTTCCACAATTTTTCCACTGGGCTGAGATCTGGTCCCCAGGAAGGAATATGATGGAACTGAATGTGTGTTCAACCACAATTTCCAATTCCCTGTTTACTGATGTGTTCCTCATAGAACTATGCGCAGATGTCAGTTTAGTCACAACTTCTATCCAGTAAAGCAGCCTTTGTTACTGAAGTTCTCCAATCTCTGCCCTGATTATGAACCCTGGCTCAGAGTAACCTTCTGATCTAAATTTGATATCAACGAGGCCTGATTTTATATTTCTACAGTTGTATGCTCCTAATCAAGTTAGATGATTATTTTGTACTTGTAAGTAAGTACACATTCTATACAGCTGCGGTCCCCAACCGCCACGGACCAGCATTTAACGTGTCGCAGATAAATACAACAAAATAAAATGATACGACTGACACAAAAACTGTGATATTTTGTAAATATAATAATATACGTGAGTTCACTGTTAAATTTTGTAACTTTATTAGTAGCGTCTTCCTGAAATGCGGCAACAACAATGAGAGTAACATCCTCCTCTCCGCTCCTAACGCACTCTGGTCAGTTCTCATGTCATTACAACCTCATTGAAAACTATTACACTTGCGCATACATTTGACCTTCAATCATCACAATTGGTAAATTTTTTTATGCAGTACAGTCTCTGCACTGTTACCTCATTGTGTAATTTAACTTTGCCAAAAAACAAATTTACATAAAAAATGGAAAGTAATTATTAAATCATTTATAATAGATATTTCAATACATTAACACATTGCTGTATCCACTCACTATTGCTATATACAGTATAAACAGGATTAGGCCCAAGCACACAGGCCTTTTTCATTTAACATTTATCATTTACTTATTTATTATTTAGTTATGCTGCCCCTAACCTTTAAAGAGAAATATGTTTCTGGGTTCTGTTGCAATACACTGTGATTATTTTTATTGTATGTGCACTCATTGTTCAACATTGAGCCAAATTGTAACTTTTAAATATGTCATACTTGATTTGGGATCTTGCATATCCAGGTCTCAAAATGGTACCTGAAAAGCAAATTGTCTTTTTTGAGTCAGATAGAGCACATGGTGACGTGGTTAATTTTAATAATTATGTAAATCCCTCTAGTTAATTATCATACAATTTACAAAAATCACAGCCATGTTAAACAGAATAATTGCAGGCCAGAGCAAATTTCATTAAACTATTATATTTGAGGTGATGAAAACATTTGTGGGAGTGTTATTTCTGGTTGAAAGTTGGTGGGCTGTGTGCTGCTGATGTTCAGCTGATTAGTTGAATTTATGATGACTTTTAGTGATGGTGTGGTTAAGTCAAAGGAAGTTGTGCAATGGGAAATAAGGTTCACAGTATGTTAAAGTATACACCATACGTGCATATAGTTTTTAGACAATGACAAAGTCAATCAGAATGCTTTTCTTACAGTGGTTCTGAAAATACTATGAAAATACGTTTTATTTTATATGCAAAACCACCATTGGCAAATAAAAAAAAAACCTTTTACATTGTGGTGGTAAAGACACAGAATCAGAAACTACAGGCACATCACCCCCATCTTATCTAATCTACACTGGCTCCCGATCGAATTTCACATTGATTATGAAATACTATTATTAACCTATAAAGCACTAAACGGTCAGTATCTGAGTGCTGCCCGGATCATGGGAAAGGAAGATTATCTGTTTATGGTCTACTGAATGATGGACAGAAAGTTACCTGATCTCACCAAGGAACTGCAGATGCCTCTTCATATTGAACTCTTATTTGTTTATATTTTTTCTCCGTTGTCGAACCAGAGGAGGATGAGTTCCCCTTCTTGGTTCCTTCCAAGGTTTCTTCCTACAGTTTATAGAGTTTTTCTTGTCTCTGTCAAACCCGGATTCTATAAACTCTGTAAAGCTGCTTTGTGACAACGTCAATTATAAAAAACACTGTATAAATAAAATTAAATTTAATTGACACAATATTCCTCCCTTAACTTGAATCTGCCATCTTGAATTTGGGGAGGAGCCATAACACTTAACTGAGACTCTTCAAATTAGTGGACATTGGCTATAAAGTGAAACATTGGCTGAAGAACCATTAAGACCTTTGGTCTGAGTAAGCCTGAGGAGGGATTATTCCATTTGGTTCATATTGTTTTAATTAATGTGTGAATAACGCTGTACTTCCACCCATACTGGTTTCTGTAAACCATGCTTGGCTTCTTAGCCAGTGGTGTGGTTCTTCCCCAGGCTAATACCACAATATGTTTATGATGGTAAAGTAATGGATAATCTTAAAATTTAGACCAAACTATTGGAAAATGTTTAGGAATATAATGCCATTCAGTGTTTCATGTACTGTCTACAATGAGGCTCTTTGAGGCCATTCCAGGCCATGGAGCATTTCGAACCGGGCCGTGCAAAAACAAAAAACTTAAAAAAAAAAAAAATACAATCTCAATCTGTAGCATCTAAGTATGTTTGAGACTCAACTTTGCCGGTATTCTGGATGAAAGTCATGGCAGAAAACCCTGAGATCGCAACAACAGCACTGAAAACTTATTCTGAAAGAAACATTTACACGTTACCATAGCAACCAGAGTGCATGAGGGGCGAGGTTACTCTGATCGTTGTTAGCGCATTTCAGGAAGACGCTGCTAATAAAGTTACATAATTACACAGTGGATTCACGTTTATCATTATATTCAAAAATCATGTAGTTTTTGTGTTGGTTGTATCATTTTATTTTGTTCTTTTTATCCGTGACACCTTAATTGCCAATCTGCAAAAATATTTTTTTTTTGTTTTGGTGCGGTTTGTGGTGCGAAAAAGGTTGAAGACCGCTGCTCTAGAACATCTAAAAGACCTTGTGTGGAATTTTTTGAGATATCAGTAGAACTCTCTTTTGACAGGCGGCAACAACTAGACAACAAAATGAACAAGAAAGTATGGAACGTGAAGGCTCAGAATTGCATTTATAAGTGTGAAGCAAACATTGCAAATGTGACAGACCTATTGTCTGTTATTACCTGGTCTAACCCAGTTTATCATCATCAGAATAAATACAAAGTCACATCTAATAGTCATGAAATATAGGAAGAAGAACCATATTTAAATTAGAACATTTCAGTGTATGGTTCTTCAACAAACATTTTGTTTTTACCTAAAATAACTTTTTTAACATTGAAGAAGCCCCAAGTACAGCAAAGGTTCTTGGAGAAACCCATAAATTGGGTTATATTTTCAAAAGGTTCTTCACACTTATAGATCTGATTTGCAAGAATGTTGAAAAAGTGAAATTGTTCTTCTGTGGTGTCACTCAAAGAATCCACCTTTGTAATATAGACTTTATTCTTCTTGTGGCTTCCTTCATAATGACTTCTGACTGTTCTTATTGGTTCCTCATGCCAAACCAAATGCTCTGCAGACATTAGCCATGGCTGACGACTTTCAGCAGTGCATCGTTGCTGTTTGACATATTCAGCCTCTTCTGATGTGGGGACAGACATGTCTGCTTCTCATTGTTCGTTCTCTCCATACTTTCCATGAGCTCCTTCTCCCGGCGGTTCCACTCCTCCTCCAGTCGGCGGTACATGTGTAAGGAGAAGTGCCAGTCTCCGTTCTCCATCAGCATGTCCTCTACACGGTCCAGCAGGCTGGATACCTGCGTCCTGTCCCAGGATGCCTTGTTGTTTAGGACTCTGTACCTGTACCTGCACTTGGTCAGCAGCCACTCCAGGTGTTCACCACCCGCCTGCAGGCACTGCTGGGGCGTTTGCCCTTGGAGCCAGTCGCCCAGAGTGAACACCACCATCGTGTGCCTCCAAACTCCCTCGGTCAACAGCTCCATGCGCCTCTGCAGTGCGGCCCGGTTGGATTGTGTAAACTGCAGTAAAGGAAGCACCAAGAGCAGGACATGGGGTCCCGGGTCACAAAGAGAAAGGCCATTGAGAAGCTCAACTTTCTCTTTCCTGGAAATTCGCTTTTCCTCTAAGCCCCAACCATATGTGTCCACCACGGTCAGCTGGCGGCCCTCAGAGAAGCCATGTGCAATGGTGGTGCTCGCTCCACCCCATGTCTCGAATGCTTCTCGGCCCAGAAGAGTGTTGCCCACGGAGCTCTTGCCCGTCCGTCTCGGCCCAACGAGGAGAAGTTTCAAGCTTGTACCTGACTGAGCATTCTCTAGAGAAGAAAATGGAGAAGTAAGTGGTTTGTAGAAACATTCTGTGGTTTTAGTCCAGAATGGTGACTGACACAGCAACAGACCTCTAGGCAATAAACAACGACCACATGAAGAACTTGAATCACATGTAAACGATTAAAAAGTCATATGACATATGAAAAACCATTTTAATTTGAGGGAATGTTTAGCATTTTTCAGGAATAGAGGACCTGCTTATGTCACAGCTTTACTGAAGAATAGGAAACAAATGAAGCCCTAAACTTTAAAGCAAAAAAGTGCCTTGAGTTTTGAACCCCTCCTGTTCAGTTCATCCCAAACCAGCTGGATGGAGCTGGAGTCTGGAGACTGTGCTGCTACTGAATCTACTGTCAAGATCTTTTCTTTTTTAATGATCTGGCTCATTATCTCACTCCTGCTACAAGAAATGTGTAAGTTAATCAAGTCTTTCCTTCCTTCCATCAAATTTAAAGGACTTGTGATTTTATTTATTTATTTAGATGACTTTTTTAGCTTTACCATTCACTTTAACAGAACTGCTTAAATTACCAGTAAACACGGGAAAAATGGAATGTTCAAAAACTTTTGACTAGGAGTGTTAGCAACAGAGTGTTTAAATGTTCTACAGAATTTCTCTAGAAGACATAAACAATAATATGTGTTTACAATGACTTTTTACAATTGTATGGAAATCATGAAGGGTTATTGCCAAAGAAAAAGCAGAAAAGGAAGTAAAAAACCCATATACATATATAATATGTATAATGTAATATTTATAACAATAATAATAATTACATATAATATATTATTATATTATATATTTTTATAAAAAAGTATTATATTGTTTATAATATATTTTATATAATATATTATTTATATATAAAAATAACATTTTTAACAAATACATAATAAATATATATGAATTATATATTTATTTTCTTTCTTTTTTTTCAACACTACACAGCACATACTGCCTGCAACAATGCATATCACATGAATATCACATTTACTTGGTATTGTATCACTTCTGCAAAAACAAAGCTTAGCCTCTTCTAACTTCTTCTTTATCGGCCCTGTACTAATGTTCTCATGCTCTCTTTTGCTGATTCACTCCTTAGACGACTAGAACAAAGCCAAGGAAAGTGTTATATATTTTCGCCAGTTCGGTCTCAATCGAAGCTCTTCTGATTCGTTAAACCATCCCTGCTCTTTCCATTAGTGTTTCCCTTTATAGCTCCATAGTACTGCAGCCATTCTTTATTTAGCAGTGCCATCTATAACACTCCTACTCCTAAAGCTATTTCACCCACTCTAAATGATCTCGCCTTCCATTAGGGGATTGCACAGCCAGCTTTTTCTTAATGAACTGTAATGACAAGCCATTTAAATGTATTGACGCTCAGCTTTATCCACCTATCCAACTACTGCATACATCTGCTTGAACACAAATGGCTTAGCTTGAGTAAAAGTGAGGATATGTGTGTGAGGAAATAGCTGCACCTACCCCAGTTTGTTGCCATTATCCCAGATGCCAGGTCTCAGGGATTACTCACTGTCAACAGTAAGCATATCTCAGTAGGTTTGTGCCTCTTCCAGCATTGGCTGCTGAAATAAAGGGGGAGTGGCCACCATGGAGCCAATTGATTCACACTTCTGATATCAGATTTCAAGATAAACGTCCTACACGTGAGGAACGTGTTCTACTGCTTGCACAGGAATGCCATCACGTTTTTCGTTTTTTGTTTATTTGTTCAGCTCCAAAAGCAGAGATATGGCAAACCTTAACCAGGACCATAAACTTTAACCCAATGTCCAGACAATAGGAAGCATTTTCTTTCTACAGAAAGCAGGTTTATGGTCATATTATGTGTTTTACAGCTTCTGTTTCAGTCAAAGAGGAACCCAAGAAGGAACCTCTGGTGACAAGAATGTTGTTGACGTTCCTTTGAAGGCTGGTGGTGGCGAATGGCCAAACCTGGCTAGATCACCTCGGGGCAGATGTTTTTTGGAATGGCACCGTACCCGTTTGCTTACATACTGATTGTTTCAGCTAGGTGCGGTGGTCAGAAGAAAACATAATATTCTTTTTGCTACCTGCACCACATGATCAACTTTGATAGACGTGTTTTGTCAGATAACAGCAGGAAAAGCAAGAAGATGACCCCCCACTTCCTAGTTTTCTATAAACTATAAACCTTTTATTTCAATGCAAAATATATATAAAGTTATAAAACATTATATTTTGGGATATTTTCATATTATTTTTATTTCTAATAATATTCTAATGTAACTGTAAGGTATTAATCAAGAAGCAGAACTTTAAACGTGAAACTACACATTAAATTAGAACCCAATCATCAAACCAGAAGCAGCTAAAGATACAAGCACCGGAAGTGTGAACATGAACCTGACCTTAAAGCAAGAACCAACACAGGCTTAAATACATGGGGGAAATAGAAACGTGACAATAGCGAAACATGATTAAATGTATAATAATAAATACTATACTCACATTAAGTTCTATGGATTAAAATGTGTGTATTTTTTTGTAAACTAAAAGTCCCTAGGTTCCATGTATTGGAACATTGTGCATCCAGCCTTATATGATTACAGTATATACAGTACAGGCCAAAAGTTTGAACACACCTTCTCATTCAATGTGTTTTCTTTATTTTCATGAGCATTTACATTGGTAGATTCTCACTGAAGCATCAAAA
>JBBIGC010000013.1:6005340-6018066 GCA_037576955.1 Lepidarchus adonis | reverse complement strand
TAAACTCTGTAAAGTTGCTTTGTGACAACGTCAGTTGTAAAAAGCGCTGTATAAATAAATTTGACTTGACTTGACTTAATAATACACAAAATAACAAAATATAAAAAAAAGATAACAAAAGTGACAAAAATAAAAAACTATGACAAAAACAACAATAGCATTATTATTATTATCATTATCATCATCATCATTATTATTATTATTACCATATGGTAATCATGTTATTTTTGCCATTTACATGCAAAGTGCTGCAAAATGGTCCCAAGAGAAAAGCCTCTTTTAAGAAAATAGCTTTTTATCCCTAACTTAACATAAAACCTAACTTGGCAACTGGGGGTTGTGAGTGAATAAGCAGGCATGTAGCAAAGGTCTGAATGTATGGGAGTTTATTTAGGAACGTTTTGGAAGGTGTTTCATTTATCTATTCTGGAACAGATAAAGGCATGGCGCATCAGAGAAGAGTGATGGATGGATGCTGTTTTTCAGATGGAAATACCAGGTCTGCGGATTTGATTGACGTTATGTATGAAACAGCGGCTGGTTTCGCAGTGACGCCAAGGTTGCAGAAATGTGGAGATAGAGATAAAGTAGAACTACTGATGGAGAAGTTGTGAGTGGGTTTTTTAAAGAGGTTTGGGAATGGCAATAATCACATCTAATTTATCACAATTTATTTTGAGGAAATTGGTTTGCATCCATGATTAAACACAAATGAGGCAGTTGATCAGAGCAGAGTGGATTGTAGCAGTGATAAATTTGGTGGCTGAATGTCTCCAGCATAGCAGTGGAGGTGAAACCACAACAACGCATGGTGTACACAAGAGAAAGCATATAGAGTGTGAATAATAGAGGACTGAGTACTGATCCCTGGGGGGCGCCTTGGGACAGAAGAGTAATAGGGAAGATGCATTTTATTTTGACAGTCATTTTGACAGGAAAGAAGAGAGCAAGAGAAAGGGCTGGATATTGTTGAGTTCAGTCCAGGTTTTTTAAGGACACTTATCAGTTTGAGTGTTTGGGAGATTGAACCTGAGGCAAGGAGGATTTCTGTGATGAATGAGGAGATAACTCATTATCAGAAACAACCCTTTACAAGATTAAATGGGCACATGTGGAGCTTCTCATTCTTATCATGAAGTTGGATAAGTCCAATGAGGACATAGAGGAGATAGGGAGATAGGTGTTGAGTAATAAATTGAGGGGTGGGGATTATAGGTGGGAAGGTGCAAAGGGCAACTGCTTGAGCTGGAATTCATGTTTAGATCTTGCTGATTACTGATATTCCACCACCAATCCGCTTAATACCTGTCAGACTGAACAGCTGAACCACTAATGCATGGATATAAGGTGCTTACGACATGGTAATTCACATAATGAACCATTTGAAATACGTTACAAAGCCTTTATAAGGGTCATACTGTTGTAAAGTGGTTATGAATACATTACCCGGAGCCCGTTATACTGTTTTATGATCTTTTTCAGATAAAAATACAATTCTTTTTGCCAGGTACATGCAAGGTGTTGTGAGGCAAAATAGTTCCCAATGAAAAAGGCATTTAAAAACCTGTTCTAGTTAACTGGATTTGCCTATTTGCTTTGTAGGCATTGTGACCCCTGGATCCATTCACCACCATTGCAATCGGGACTGTTTCTCTTCAACAAGCCGTTTCTCTGCTTTGAATCGAGTTCCAGAAAGCAGTGCATCTAGTTTCAGGTCAAAAAAAATTCTGCCACCGCATCCCCTCCCGGTTTTATTTAATTTATTGTCACACAGTAAATTATGTACTGCAGCTTCTCACTAGCAATATTCTGGCCTTGCAGGAGCTTATCCATTCTGACAATTACTGGGCTGGAAATCTTGCCTCTGCGGACATAATCTATAACACACAGTCGCGAGGCCATTCATCTCCTGCTGGGCCCAGTGCTCTGGAGGAGACAGGCCATGCACTGTCATACCCTGTTTAAGTGCGTCTATCACTGGAATACTGATACAGTGCAGCTTATCTCAATGGCTGCACTTATATGAGCATAAAGAGAGCAAAAATCTAGGTCTTTATGAAGCAAGCTTCACAGTGTGGATGATACCGGTCTACAAATACTCTTTTTTCCCCACAAATACTGCACTTCTTTTGAAAAGAGCAATGAATTAGTTCTACTATAATTATATTCGCTGCTTTAGAAAATAGCAGTTGATAAATGCAGACTTCGTCGTGCTGCATTGCTTTATACGAGGCCATCAGAAAATAGGCACTAAATATATCTCATACAGCAGGTGCAGAGGTATTATTCCAGGGACTTGCTGAGCTTCCAATGTGCAGTGCTTGATCAGTTAAACAGCATCTCACAAAAGCGAAGGTGTACAAAGAAGTCATCTTACAGACTTAAGGTTGAGCCAGACTTTGCATTGGATACCCAACTGGCTGATCGCTCTGGTCTTCAGGTTCTGGATCCTACTTGAGGAGTTTTTCTCAGTCGCTTTGGTTCAATCCTCAAATGACCTTTAATTTAAATTAGTAATTTTTTAATGGTTAGGCCTTTAACAATAACTCTAACTCTAACAATAAACTGACATTCCATGTTTTTGCTAAATAAGTGGCTCTAGTAGATGACTTACCACCAACAAATACAGAAAGACAGGTCATTTTCAAACACCCTTGTGAAGGTGCAACAACCAGAAAACCTTCACTTTCCTTATAATAATAATAATAATAATAATAATAATAATAATAATAATAATAATAATAATAATAATAACAATAATAATAAAAATAAAAATAATAATAACAATTGTAACAGTGCAGTTGCTATGCTCCATGTCTGTTTTTGTTGCCATGTGGTTTATATGTCTTCCTGTTAGTCCCGCCTTAACCACACCCAATGTTGGTATCACCGGTGCCGTGTCTGATGTCCCCACCCTAGTGTGCCATGCCCTGTTTATGCTTTTTGGTTATGTCTATGTTAAGTTTCCTTAAGAATTCTAATCTTGCTAATAAATCCAAATTGCCTTTCAAATCTTGCATTTACCAATAAATTTAATACACCTAATAATAAATGGGAATTAATTTAATGAATGAAACTTCATTATTAATAGTAATTATTATTATTATTACACTATTATAGCAGTTAACATTCTTATTACTATCACTTTCACCACAAAAGAAGAGGAAGGTTCATATGTCTTGTGTACCCGCCCTTCACCAGGTGTTCCTTGTTACGCATTAGTATTTTTACCCCTTTGTTTCAGTCCTTGGTGTCAGTGCTTGTTCTACTTTGTGTTTCTCCGTATTCATAGTGTTCTAGTGCCTTATGTTTAGGTTTCCATGTTTTTGTGTATTAATAACATTAAAGTTCAGTATTTTTTGACAACTTCCATGTGTATACTTGCTCAAAGTCCCCCCAGGATGTGAGTAAAATAGTTTACAGTCATGGTCAAAATTATTGTCACCGCTGGAATTTTTCCATTTCTCACAGAAGACTATTGCAATTACAAATGTTTTGTTAAACACATGATTATTTCCTTTATATTAATTGAATCAACACAAAAAAGCAGAGAAAAAAGCTAAAAAAGCTCAAAAACTGAGCCAGACAAAATTATTGGCTACCTCACACCCTTTAGAGAAAAAATGGAGTATTCAGAAGTGTAGTTAAGGGGCAAGGAAAACCATTTTGGTTTCCCATCATTCAATTCTTTGATGCTTGCCTAAAAGACTATCAATGGATCTGCTACCAGTTACATGGAAACACTGATCCAGACCTACACCCTCACCAGATCACGAACAATAGATTAGAGACCCCATCCCCACGTGGGATCAAACACCCTTCCAGACTCTTCTCTTAATCCTCACTGCCCAGAACTTTTTCCACATTCAAGTAGCGCCTCAAATGTTCTGTGCCCACCTCAACATCTAAGCCCATCAGGCATGTACAATCTATCTCCACCTGAAAACTGCCTACTGAATGTTCCCAGAGAGTCATCTTCCACTTACATTACATGTTGTAAGACTTGACGTCTGTATTTAAAGACTAAGAGGAACATGTCGAACTTCTTTGCAGACCTCAGATCACCCTGGACACTTGCTGGTGACTTCCATTGTTCACAGTAACTTCTATCCAACAGCTCTGCAATAACCAATAGAAATGTGTTATGTGAATGTAAGGTAAAATAACACTAAATACACTGTTGTGGCTCTTTGTGCTTGTTTGCATGTCTCATGTCATTGTATAACCAACAGAAAAAAACAATTAAGTTAGGAGACACAATAATAATCAAATCACCCGAACTAGGAATATCATAATCTGTGGCCAAGATTTTCTGTCATAAATTGTTTTTTTACATAAATTATTCCACAACGTGTAATTACTGTCTGTATGGGCAGAAAAAAAAAAAGTAATTATCTTTTGTTACTGTTTGCTGTTTACTGCGATAACGCCTGAGTTTGCATATAACACGATGCTGACGGGGGAACAAAATATAAACGCTTGAAAAAGCCTTACATCAGCACAAGCGCTGAGAATGGGACCGCATTCGTCTTTATTTCCCGAAATACCGCAAACGAAGACATTTCTTTTTTGAGGCTGATGTTTATTCTTTACTGTTCTCTGCAGCTGGTAATTAATTTAGTGGCATTAAAGGTGGGGGCTTTGCAGAGTATGTCTTTGCTCCATACCATGCTGTGGATCAGTTCACCCGCCTCCCAACTTACGTGTGCAATTGCAAAAACAATGAGCGAATTTACACTCGCTTGTAAGGGAGTTGAGGGAGTGATGCCGAGTGAGCAGTGTGGCCTCTGAATGGACTTGTGAGCACTAATGATGTTTTGGCCGCATAGCAAGTATGGATCACTCCACTGGCCGAGTCCATGCTTGTTCATTCAGAAGATATATTTGTGAGGCAGCTAGTCTCAGAGCAGCAGGTCTACACCCCCTCCATGCTCTCTGCCAGTGCCTGAGCCCTGGGTGTCCTAGAAGACAAGAGTCTACATCTTCTACCTACACAAAGAGAAACCTGCAAGAAAGTGAAATGAGAGGAGTTCTGAGGTAATGCAACACCTCTTACAGCTGACTTTCTGCCAAACACGCACTGATTAAATTAACAGTAACGACTTTCCCCAGCCAAGGCTTCTGATAGGCCAATGCAGCTATATGGTTTAATGGTATACGGGGTATATTGGCTTTTGACGGCATTTGACCTTATTTTTTGCAGTTATGTGTAGACAGAGATGTTTTCAAACCTATCTTCGAGTAGGGATTTATTAAAAAAATCAGTTTTTAAAAACACCCAACTACATGTGGGGAGGGCGAAAACATATTTATTACATATATATTTACCTAAACTGCTGTAATCCACCTGCAATAGTGAACCAGTTACATTGTTGATGCATGAGTTATCACACCATGTCAAGTGAAGTGAAGTCAATTTTATATGTATAGCGATTTTTACAACTGACGTTGTCACCAAAGCAGCTTTACCAAATTTACAGAATCCGGGTCCAAGCCCCCAATGAGACAAGGCGACGGAGGCGAGGAAATATTTCCTAAACTGTAGGAAGAATACTTGGGAGGAACCAATGTTCAGAAGGGGAACCCATCCTCCTCTGCTCGACACTGGGGAGTAATAACAGACAGAGAATATAAATGAATAAATAAAAACTAAGAGTAAGTATAAGTCCAGTTTAAAGAGTCTTAAGTTCTTTGTTCCATCAGTTCAAACATCACAATATAAAAAATATTGCCCATGAACGTGGTGGTGAAAAGTGGGTCATATGGCATTTTTAAAAAAAACTGTAAAAAAACAGTTAAAAAGCGTTGCATTTATAGATTTGGTACAAAATCACTAACCACTATACATACATAAATCTTACAATCTCATGTCTATCTTGTTTATTTGATGTCACTTTTATTTATTTGTTATTTCTGCACTTTGTAGTTGTATTTTTTTTTTTTTTCGTGTAAATCTGTATAACAAATGATATTAACTATGTATATTGTAAAGCACTTTGAGCTGCATCCTGATGTATGAAAATTACTCAATGAATAAAGCCTATTATTATTGTTATTATTATTAAGAGTGTAAATAAACATCTAAAACTAGTGGAGAAAAAGTACACATTTGTGAAAGGTCATATCCTCCCCGCATACAACGGTACCTACAACCATGAATATTAACCAGACCCAGGCAACATCGATAGTAGAACATATAGTGCTGTGAAAAAGTATTTGCCCTTCTTTTTTGTATATTTATCATACATATTTCAGGTCATCAAACGAACTTTGACAAAGATAACTCCAGTAAATACAAAACGCAGCACTAAAATTATGATTTATTAAAGGGGAAAAAGCTATACAAACTTTCCTCGCCGGATGCAGAAAAATGTGTTGATCTTAAACATCTTTAAAAAAAAATCATGGAGTGGACACAAACTTTTTCACAATAAATTTTGGAGTGGGTAGACTGAAATACCTAGTGCATTGCTTCATATCATGCTGGTCAGACCCTGCTTGTACTTCCTCCATTATTTGCTGCCTGCTGTAATGCTCCTGAGGCTCTACCTAGCCAAGCCTGAAGCTCCACCTGCTGAGCTTTCGCTATGTTCTCTGCAGCTGCCCTCAGTAAGCAGGGCTAGGACAGAAGCAAGGCGTTCCATATTTTCCAACATAAAAGTCCAGGGGCATTCTTCCATGGAGAACAACCCGGGACTGCTGCCCAGTTCACCTGCTCTTCTTAATATGACCATTTTCCAAAATATTCTTCCACAATCTTTACAAACTGACGATGAAAACAAGTTCAATTCTCAAAAAAATATTACTGGAATATTGGAATAAATAGCGCATATTTACTCCATATCTTGGAACAATCGAATGTATTTAATTCATTATAAGCAGGAGAGCTCATCTCAGACGTCATTATCTCACTTAGCCAGATGTCTGAATAACTGTCTGAGTGACTTTTCAGTGCTGACTCCGAACACTCACTGGTAAAGCAGTTGGTAAAGCAGGAGTACGTCTGGAAGGCTGGTTGGTGGCTCAGATAAGGTTTCCCTGGGCCCACACTGGCTGCAATTTCTTGAGGTTTGTTGAAATTTCTCAAGGGCCTTTTCAGCCTGAGGGCAGCTTTGTTGCACAAGGAAAAGCACTGGATGGCCTGGCCCGCAAGAGTGTTGCTGGGGAAGCTCCAGATGGCGGAGGACATGGGGAAGGAACACTCTGTCTGGCAGTTGTGGCATTTAGCAAAACATGGAAGACAGCCTGAGCCCACGGTCTTCATCTCTGTGTCCAGGCAAGCCTGGCAGATGTTGGGGCCGCAGGGAAGATATACTGCATAATGCAGGTGTGGAAAGACAGGTAGAGATTAAGGTGACTTTCACAAATTTCTCTCAGTCGAATTGAGCCATCATGGTCAAGGTTGGGAAAACCTGATGAAAACTTGGGATAAATGGCATGGAAATTTAACAAGATCAATTAGACCCAATTTCAATGACTCCAGAGTTACTTTAACAAAAGTTTACGATGTAAAATTAAAAAACCTACGGCTTAAAATCAATCTTAACCTTGAAACCTGTCTTGCTTTCTTTGTAAGACTTTGCTGCATTGACCACAGCAATGTATCAACAGCTTTTTCATTATTGAAGCTTAACCTCAGATTTCACTCTTCACAATTGTCAGTAGAACATTTCTTGACTTTAATCATCTACAAAACAGAGCACAAGCCCTGGAATGATGTATAGGTGTCTGTATTTATTGTAAATGCCAATAGCATTGGTTTGGCTTGTGGAAGAAGTGCAGTCACTGAGCATAAAGAAAAAAAATGGTCGCTATGAGCTTGTGCACAATGAACTCCTGTAATAATGACTGGGAAAGGATGACAAATATAGACTGAAGTGATGTACACAACGATTCAGACATATGTATTTGAAGCTACTGTTGAAGCCCCTGCTGAGAAGAACCCGGATACCCAGTCGAAAGTCTTTCTTACTCCTTCGACAGCCACCATGGCCCACTTGTTCCCTAGAACTGCTGCACCCCTTGTCCTCCATGTCTGGACCACCCATCATTGGGCGTCCTGAACACCTCCATCAAACTAGCTTTAACTACCATGGACCAGCTCCATGCACTTTATGCATATGCTGGATCTGCTGCACCAAGCTGTAGGCTTCTAGCTGCTAGATCTGGAAGCTGGACTGTTTCATTTCCTTCCACCCCCAGTAGGGGCTTGGACCCAGATTCTGTAAAGCTGCTTTGTGACATTTGCTGTAAAAATCACTATAGAAATAAAATTAACTATTTATTTATTTATTTTATTATACAATTTTTTGGGTGAACGTATGTATACGATGTCACGTTTTAATGCATATTTACTGTTTTTTGTGAAAGACCACTAACCACACGTACTGTCATCTAGCATCAAAACAGCTTCACTTAAATATAATCTAAAGAATTTTGACCATCATATAGCTCTCCCCTGCATGAAAGAGACAGTTATTGCATAATTTCCCAACAATATGACCAATACCTGGATTGTTGTATGGAAGCTTATCTGTAGCAAAATTCAATTACAAATACAATATGCAAAATGACAATATAATATGCAAAATGGACAATGCAATATTCAAAATTGCAACACAATATTCAAAATGGCAATGTAATTCTGTATTTCAATTTACATTTTCCATCACCTCCACACGTGCAAAATTTGGTGCAGAATGAAAATGAAAATTTAATTATATTATTTACATTTGTCATTTCCAAAAGTAGTCTTTAGTTGTAAAGTGTATACTATTTTAATTCATATGTAGCAAAATTAAAAATGAAAATGTATAATCCAAATTGATTTGATATGTGTAACGTGTCCAAGCAGAAACAGTAGCAAAATTATCATTTAAATGTTATTCGTCCTAAATGCATTTAGACTAACAGCTAGGACACTTCCGATTGCATTTTCATCAAGGCGGCGTGGGATATGTGTAGCAAAATTCAATTTGAAAATTAATTACATTGCAATTTTGCATATTGTCATTTTGCATATTGTATTGTCATTTTGCATATTGTATTGTCATTTTGCATATTGTATTGTCATTTTGCATATTGTATTGCCAATTGAATTTTGCTACAGATAAGCTTCCATATCGTTGTGCTACTTTATTTTCAGGCAGATTTTCTTCTCTTCCCAAATTCACATCTGACCAATAAACTCATTGATTTTGTAAACTTCTCCAGTTTGTGTTCACTTTGCATTGATTTCAGCCAAGGAAAGAGACACATTCACTCATTCTAAGGAAAGTCTTTATTGGTCAATGTACAGAAAGTGCTGCAGTGACCACCAAAGAAAGAGTTAAACCCAAACCTTTACAAAACAAAAAGAGAGAAACATATATAAAAGAATAGTCTTACATGATTTTACAGGGTCAATCTTTTCAAAAGATTCTTCCTCTTCTTCTTCTCTTATTTTTTTCTTTTTTTCTTCTTCTTCTATTACACACGTGGTAAAAAGATCTAGCCAAACATGGGCATGACCGGGGCCGTCTCACAATGATGACATCACAAGCACAGGTGTCATGGTGGATGAGGAAAGAATACATCCTAATCACTGCTACAGACATTACATGTAACTCAATGCACAGATCCAAAAAGAAGAAGAATAATAAACTAAAATCTAAAAAGCAGCTTTCCTGGCTAAATCAGAAGGAAGGAAACTGTGTAAATATTCTCCCTATTTTCTGACCATTTCTCAACCAGTTTCTGTTGGGAAAGGAAAAGTCCTTAGACGTCTTATCGACCTGTCAAGATTCCCTCCGTCTTCAGGAGACTCATCCCAATATTAGAACAGATAGACTTTTTCTGTTCAAACTTTGATTTTGTGGAATAAAATGTGCTAATGTGCAAAAGTTAACGTCGCCATGACTTTGCAACTGATATCTGAGCCTAAGGTAGGATTTTCCTCCCCAAAGAATTCTGCCCACACTGAGTTATGAAATATGATGGGGACGTTCCTCCTTTTTGAGAGGGGGTGGGTTTTCCAGTGGTAAGGGAGAAAGAAAAAGTTCAATCCTCCATTTTAATGCAGATTTTATCATGCCCTCGATGACTTAACACTAATGCCATTTTTAGGGGTCTTACCCATTACAGCCACGAGTATAACATTTTACTAAAAAGCAGCTTTTTATTACCCTTGACATAGACATAGATTAAGATTTATTTACTGTTAATTGTTATAAAGGCAGCTCAAAAATAGGGCTGCAGTAACCACAATCATGAATATTTTGGTCAATATTGAGGTGACAATTATCATATATCTTCCAATAGTAGCCCCGGTTTTTATTAAAAAAAATGTTTGGGACGCCCCTGCGTTTAATAGAGACGGTGTTTGTTGGAGACGGGCTGTTACTCTCCTCACAGACAAAATGGTGACGGTATTTACAGCACAAAATGTCCCGCAGATAAAACATCACGACTAAAATCATCACTCTGTCTGTTCGGTGGTGATACTTGTCTGTGATTGGCTGTTATTGTGGGAGTGGTTTAGCACCGAATGCAGTGATAAGTTTAAACAGAGTCGCTTAATATCCGTCAATAATCCTCAGATATCGCGGCAGAAATGAGTAATTACACACGTTACTCATATAACTGTCTTTGCTTAAAGCCTTTCACACCTTTTAGGGAATAAATTATGTTACAACACGGAGGTAGAAAGTGAAAACTCAGAGACATGTGCCCGTGAACATTGGAACTGGGGGTGGGTGGGGTGGGCGGTGATTTGTGTGTAATAATGTGGGTGCGGTTCCACTGTCGACCAGCAGAGGGAGACATTGCATTAGAGGACGCCTTGTGTGATGGCTACTATTGGAGACCAGCGTCTATTTGTCGAGATATCTCTTCAAACCTGGTGTTTATTGGAAACTGGCGTCAATAAGAGATGGGCTATTATTAGAAGATAAACGATATTTAACATTTTAACTAAAGTGGAAGTTATTCAGCTAAAAAAAACAACAAGAAGCATTGTGTGGCCATTATCAGCTTCTACAGCTGGAACACTGCACAGCCAGTCCTGCTGAGGTCAAAATGAGAGCATCAATGCTCACCGATCACTTTATCTTGATTATCCTATTTTCATAATTTAGCTTTCATAAAGCTAAAATCATTATTGAAAATTAAATGCTATTAATTGACCGACCGAGAAAGTGTTATTAAAACTTAAGCTTAATTGAATAAGTCTTTGTAAATGTTGTCATAAAAGGCTTATGTAGGTGTTGTATTTGTTGCCCTTCAGTAGTGTTATCATTTCATATGCATACAGATATTTAAGTACTTTAAAAAATGTTAACAATTTGGGCTTTGTGTAGCAAAATACTTTCAATAATTCCACTCTAGTAAAATTAGCCAGAATAGTTCATAGTGGTGCTGCTAGGAACCAGATGTCAAAAGTTGAAGTGTTGCAGAAAGTGATTATGGGGGTCCTCGTATTACGTCACACTTGGCATACAGTGATTTGTGGTTACGTCGTTGGTTGTTACGTCGTTGGTTGTTACGTCGTTCGGTGTTATGCCGTTCGGTGTTACGTCGTTCGGTGTTACGTCGTTGTCTGTTACATCGTTGGCTGCCTTTTTGAACAAACTTTGCATGGGAACTAGTTGGTCAGCAGAGTGGAAGGGAGATTTTGTTGTGCCATTCGCTCTTTTTCATTTGTGCTGCTTGTTTGGAAACTTCATTATGGCTCCAAGTGTAAAACTCTACAGTAAACACCAGGAACTGTTTCACTTCATTACTGCTGTGTTTATTTTACCCACGCTAATGAACTACAACTCCCAGAACGCAACTCTATTTCCAGTGCTTTTCCACCCATATTATCCACCTGTTTTCCAGCACCAGACGCTACATAGACCACAATGCATTGCTCCTTATGAAACACACCTCATCCCACAACAAAGAACCCTGACTTAACGCGAGAACCCCCTGTTTGTGAAATTGTTTTACAGCGGTTTCTAGCATTGGCATTGGTTGCAAATGTTTTGTCAAGGGGGGCATGATCAGCTTCTTTACTGCATTTCCCTTATCAGTGATACCTAGGCAATTACCTAGTCTGGGAACACCCTTGATTATGGGATGTTTTGGGGCGAAGAAGTAAAAGTGTGGATACAGATGTAGGATGAAATAAACCTCAAAAAATGATTCAGATTTACTACAACTTCACCACCAATATTACATGACATAAAGATGTGGGTTCACCTGTGGTTTGGATAGTAAATATGGTGAAAATATCCTAAATTTCTCTACAATGACACATTTCATATCACACCACTCTGTAAAGCCTTGTTTAGGTTGCTGAAATTCTAAAGAAAATCTTTGAAAATTTCCTTTAAAATGTAATTTGTACGTTTACTAATCAGCCATAACAATAAGACCACCTGCCTAATATTCACTAGGTCGATCAAACAACTCTAAGTGTGGTACACTGTGTGTTCGGACCCCTTTCTGTCAGAAACACTATTAATATTTTGTACAGGAGCTCCTCTTTGGGGGCAGACTCCAGGCTAGCCTCCACTCCCCAGATTCATCAGTGAGCCTTGGGTGCCCATGATCCTGTGGCCAAATCTTCTTAGGTACTAACTAGTGTTGCTGTTCTGGAGAAGCTTTAGATGCCATTACAATAAGGCCCTATATATATATATGTGTGTGTGTGTGTGTGTGTGTGTGTGTGTGTGTGTGTGTGTGTGTGTGTGTGTGTGTGTGTGT
>JBBIGC010000013.1:5994186-6005240 GCA_037576955.1 Lepidarchus adonis | reverse complement strand
TGTGTGGTGCAGGACTGTGCTGTGTTGTGTTGTACTGTGTGGTGCAGGACTGTGTTGTTTTGTGTTGTACTGCGTGGTGCAGGACTGTGCTATGTTGTGTTGTACTGTGTGGTGCAGGACTGTGCTGTGTTGTACTGTGTGGTGCAGGACTGTGCTGTGTTGTACTGTGTGGTGCAGGACTGTGTTGTGTTGTACTGTGTGGTGCAGGACTGTGTTGTGTTGTGCTATGCTGTGTTATTCTGTGCTGTGTTGTGCTGTGTTGTGCTATATTGTTACTATGTGATGAATGGTCCTGTGCTGCACAGTACTGTGTTGTGCTATGGGCTCATCAGATCACAGCACTGCCCTGTCCTCTGGAAAGAATGCCTCAACCAGCAGCCAGACAGGAGGCTACCCAATCATTCCCCAATCACACGCCAGCACCTTGGCTGTCAATCCGAGGTAAAGTGGAAGGCAAGGGGAAGTGGTCAAGCAGCACACGAGACAAGAGAGCTGAATCACTTGTGTAAGAACTAAGTATGGTTGCCATCTTGCCTCTGCTGTCCCTCCTCTATTAAACTATATTACAGGTTCTTGTACATACAATGTTTTCTGCTCCTTGTCTAGTACACTGAGTAACATCCTCATATGTCTCTTTAGTTTATTCAGTAATTTGATCCCAACAGAACAAATATAATGAATAAAGGATTCAAAACTGAAAGGAAAAAGAGTTTTTTCAACACTGGAAGGGTGACGGACAACAAGCATCCTCCGAGTCAAGTCATGTGAGGCAACTTCATGTCTTTTTAAACGTCATTTGAACTTTGTTTTCTGGCAAAAATCATGGTGAGTTATGGGGAGGGGGAGGGCCATTAGTCAGTTGATGGCTGTTGCTTCACCAGGGGGTCAATCTTGATGAAAGACATCACTCCAGAGGCTTGGTGACAGTCACAATTCCATTTGTTTTGAGGAATCGTGGTTCTACAGTCATGTTAATGGTGCATTTTCAGTCCATTACTATTCTGAACAATCTTACAGTAGAATCTGACAGCATGTAATGAGGGATCCAACAACAAGCGTCTCTGTAGTGCAAATGCGATGCTATGAGCAACCTAGACATCCCCACTAGCTCATCCCCAGACTGTGTGGGTATCAACCAGTTGAGTATTTCTCTCCTATTGACAGTGTTGGAAGAAAAAAAATCCATTGCCCTTCATTTTTTACTGTAATTAATAGCAGTTGTTTTCCATAGATTCAATAAACAAAAGGGATTTGTGAGCCATTCAGGAGACTAGTCACAGCAAACGTGCTTAAGTTGCATGGTAATGACGTCTATTAAAAAGGCAGCCCCTAAAAACATTGTGCGCTCGTACGTATTTGACCTATTTTCTGGTTCAAAGAGGCATTGAGAAAGTAATTCTCCAGGGTGATTAGAGTTGTAAGCCGACACTGTTTATATTTATTTATTTCTGTGGCATACAGATTGCAACATATCATTCATTCATGGAAAAAAACACTGTATGTTTGAAGCCTTCGAGTAAATTTTTAACCAAGCTCAGCAGTGTATGTTCAAACCAGAGAAATGAGCTACTGCTGCTAACCCATCACATTTGTTCTTTGTTTTTGCGCCACCAAAACAGAGCACTCCATAACGTTTGGGACAAAGGCACATTTTTCTTTTATTTAAAAATCTAAATCTTTAAATTAAATTTAAATTTACATACATTTTAGTTTTACCATGTAGAAACACTTTTTATTGCCAGCCCCTTCATTTCAGGGCACCATAATGTTTGAGACAAAGTAACAGTTTTTTAAAGGTGTCATGTTTAGTACTTTGTTGCATATCCCTTGCAGGCAATGGTGGCTTGAAGTCAACATCACCAGGTGTTGTATCTTCTCTGCTGATGCTCTGCAATCAGCAGTTACATTACCAATGAAGATAAGTGTGTCAGTACCTGTGGAAGCCATACATGCCCAAACCATAACACTCCCACCACCATGTTTAACAGATTAGCTGGTATGGCTTGGATCTTGGGCAGTTCTTTTTCAACTCCAGACTCCAACTCACTCAGACACACTTGAATCTTGTTTTGTCTTTCCATGACACCTTATTCCAGAATTCTGCAGGATCTTCTTTTTCTGTAATCAGAAAACCATCCGGTTCTGATTCTATCTAGTAGTGTGTATGTTGCAGTATAGCCTGTGTTTCTGGTAATGAAGTCTTCTGCCGATAGTAGTCTCTGACAAAGGCACATCTGCCTCTTGAAGACTGAGTTTCTGAGTTGGTGGACAGGAGTTTGAGAATTTTCTTTACCATAGTGAGGATTCTTCTGCCATCAGAAGTGGAAGTCTTCCTTGGCCTACAAATCCCTTTGCGATTACACAGCTCACCAGTGCATCCTTTCCTCACATCCTAAGGTTTGACTGATGTCACAAATGGTCTTAATCTTGCTTTACAGCCTCATAATAGCTTCCTTACCTTTCATTAGCACAGTTTTGATCCTCATGTTGAACTATGATAACTACATGCTCCAAATGGCAGCTTTTAGTATCTTCCCCATGCACCAATGAAGCAATGAAACACACCTGAGTAATCACAAACCAGAGACAAATTTCCCAAAAATGAAGGTGCCCTGAAATGAGAGGAGATGGTATAAAAGTGTTCTGGTCTAAAACTTTCTACATGGTATTTATTCAAATAACTTGCAAATGAAAATCTAAAAAGTGCACTTTAATCTCATCTAAGCTTCTTAATGTCAGATTTTACACTGAGGAGCAGAGAGGTAGATCAAAAGAAATGTATCATTGTCCGAGCCATTATGGAGAGCACTGTAAACTGCAAGACTTCTGAAGATGCAGGTTTGGACCCAGGAATAGCCAACAGAACATTGCCTAGAGCATCACACACCTTTCACTGCCTGTATTGCACCAGTGGCACATAGTGCCAACAAAACTCACCAAGATATAACTGAGCGTGAGTATCTGCCGTATGCTGTAGATCCTTCTGAGGTTGAACCACACTTGTTCCAAGCATCCAACAGATGCACCGCCTGCTAAGCGCTAGCATGGGGAGGTGCTGCTTCCCCTCACTGTTTGTCAGGCTGGTGCTCCTCCCCCAGGGTGGTGATGCCGTGCTGCAGGCAAGGGAGCGTGACATTGCTGGGGAATCAGGGGTTGATGCCAACCAGCTGGATCAGTGGCTTTATAGCGCCTGGTTGTCCGGCTCCTTCCGGTTGTTGTAAAGGGGTGGGGCTAGTCCTTGGGTTTCCCCATTGATCCCTATCCACTTTTTGGCAGATCAGCATCCTGCTGGGGCTTATGATGGGGAGCTACACTGGTGCCCCCCTGAGCCTGGCACATAGTTGTCTTGGAGGTGACATACCTATGCCGGTTCCGGGGGGCAGTGTGAGCTACGTGAGCGCCCTGTGGGGCAGGTGCCTGTTTGCTGGGGGATTCTCTTGGTTGAGAGAGCCTTGGCGCACCTGCTGGTTGCTTCAAGGCGCGAGCTGGCAGTGCAGTAGCTGTGCCAGATTGTGGAAACCCTCCTTTTGTTGCCCTCCTGCTGCCTGGCTGAGTGTTCTCTGGTGGGAGTTGGTACCTAAGGTTCATCACGTGGTAGCATAGCATGGTTGCTATTCACTTGCTGTATTGCTATTCCATCTCATATCTCAGGCACGGTAGAGGGTAGTACACTCAAATCATTGGCATTAGGGCACACTCGTGGCATTCCTTGGACCAGGACTTCTTCCGGCAGAGGTGTGGTGTGGCACAAGCCTGTGCCTCTGATTCATTACCTTGCACTTGGGCTCAGTGATTCTGTTCGTGTGATACCTTCAACCCTGAACAACGTCTACAGGGTCAAGGTGCATTTATTCTGCTGAAAAAGCCAAAGGTTGCCATTACTGCTGCCATGAAGGGGCGTACCTGGTCTGCAGTGAAGTGAAACCAAGGTTTTTCAGCAGAAAACGCCCTTCACCAGCTTGTCTTCTTCCCATAGTGGATTCTGGTGCCACCACTTTCCAAGGTTAACCAGCCTATAGCTACACAGCCCCACATTTAGCGGGTTTGTCCTGCAGCATACCTTCTGTCAGTTTGGACCAAATGGAACAGCCATCTGTCCCTTTGACACACAACACTATGGTTTGTTTTTGGTGGTCCTAAGACCCCTGCTGACTAGCCGCTCTCCATAAGCTTTTGAACTTCAGAGATGTTCTCAATCATCTAGTCATTATGACTGAATCAAAAGCTGCTCAGATCCTTTCACTGGCTCATTGCTTTCACGTCCAACACACCAACTACACAATCCAACTGTCCACTTACTGTCTGATATATGAGGAATGTAACAGATCGTGCATGCACAGTTGTAATGAGATGATCAGCATTCTCTGCTTCATCTGTGAGTGGCTCATCGCTATAGAATACAATTGCAGTATAATGGAGATCAGCAGGGTTGGTTAAGCTGCTCTGTTCAAGCAGAGAATCTACGTTGACACTGCTAGTGTGAACCTTTGCTATTCTGTCGTTATATTCTTGTACTTTCTGCTGAATTTGCTGGATAAAAAAGTGTAAAACGCTGCAAAACCGTGAAACCATTACATTTCCATTGCATAAAATCCCTTTCATGCCTGGGAATAACTTCACTCCCTGTCAAGGGAAATATTTATTATAATGTTTGATTTCCAAGTGAAAATATCTAAAACAGTTTTTGCTAAAATACACAGGAACAGCTACTTTCTTATCTTTAACATTATTTTCCTCAAAAATGTCCTTGGTATCAAACCTTTCTCTTTGACGGGGTTCTTTTTCAAAATACAAAAATGTTTAAAATTCTTTTAAAAGTACTTACGTTTGATGTTTACAATTAATATGTTGTAATTTAATATTTGTTTTATATTCTAATTACAATTTAGACATATTACACTGTACAATTTATCTCTAATACATAGTAAAGATATTTTCCCCAAGTATTTATATTGTAATTAAAATCCAATTAATTATATTTAAACACAAGTAGCTGTGCTCTTGAGTGGTTTGCACTGACATAGGTAGCAGTGCTTAATTAGTTTTTGCTTAAAGGACAAAATTTATTTTTATAGTTTATTAATGCTTCAGCATGTTAATACAGGCAAATTTGTTATTGCTTTAAAATGTACTTTTTGGGCTAATATGCTTAAACTGACATATTATTCTTTAGGTTGTTTTCAGGAAATTAATTGATTTATTTCCTTACAGCTCAGAATTTTTGAAAAATATAAAGTAGAATATGTTAGATTTATTTTTATAAAATTGACATTTCACATATATTTTGGTATATGTATTACATTATAGGTGTAATAGTTCTTCTTAGACAAGATCTAGTCAATGTTCAACTGAAATTCTTAAATAATTGATTAATAGTTTTGTTCAACAAAACATTTGGAAAAGCTCAGGGTCTCCAGACCTTTTCCTAAGAAGAACCATTTGTGAAAGAGTTTCACAAAATCCAGCGGTTCTTTGCCAGTTTATTTATTATACTGTATTAATCCCTGAGAAGAAATTGTTCTCTACATTTTACCCACTTAAGGCAGTGAGAACAAACCCCTGGAGCAGTGGGCAGCACTTCGGCCTTCTCCTGGTTCTGGGAAGTGAACCAACAACCCACCATCTTGCGCCTCTAACCTCCCAGGACAGCCTGTAAATCTTCACCTTCACATTTACAAAAATGGTTCCACTGTGGTTCTTTAGGGAACCAGAAAAAGGTTCTTCTATGGCATCACACAAAGAACCTTTGCCGACATGCTTATCTTTGAGCTTCAGAGGTGGTACTGTAGCTGTGGTGGAATAGTGGAAGGGTGTACTTACTGGACGGTAGTGGTTACGTGGAGCTTGCGCAGGCCTGGGGTTGGGAACTGTCGGGAGTTAATGTAGGAAACTTTGGCCATGGCTGTGTTGATGCTCTCCAAGTCGTCGCCTTCCATCACCAGCACAGACTGGGCTGGGTTAAAGTGAAACTGAGGGAAACAGACATGGTGTGTGAGGTATGTGATTGGATCTGTTTGATCTAGAACCAACAAAATAATCCAGTGTGTCAATTAGCCAAAAACATTAAAACCACTTGCTGAACATTGAGGCTCCCCTTTGGGGCACTGCGTGTTCTGACCACGTTCTATCAGATCTGCATTAGCTCCATTGGGGTTGGGATTAGACCAAGCACACCTTCACTCCTGCATTCAACAATGAGCCTTGGGTGCCCATTACCCATTCACCAATTGATCTTCCTTGCATCACTTTTGGTTTGTACCAAGTATTGCGCTGTACTGTTATATTATCATAATTTTTATATTAATAATTATAATTATATTATGTCATTATTAATTGTTATATAAGTATTACAATTATATTATATTAATATTTTGCTAGAGTAACTACTATAATTGTACTAAATTAGTAATTAATAATAATTTTGCTATATTATAATATTATGTATTCTATTAATTAGTATAGTTATATAATAATCATGTTATACTATATTTATTATAATTCAGTTATATTGTTATGTTAATTATATTATACCGTATTCTTTTTTATTATTAATTATTATAAATTTATTTTGTATGAATTATTGTTTTTTGTAATATTAATTATTATATTTGTATTGTTTTAACTATTATAATCCGTGAAACTATTATAATTCAATCTAAATATTTGCAGTGTCTAGGCTGTTTCTTTTGTTCAACAGTGGAGCAATTTATAAAACTACAAGCAACTTTTACTCAAATGAACAAGTTTCCCCATTTCTCATTCCCATTTCTCCTATTACATTCAAAAACATGAACGTGTTCTCTCTCTGAGAAGGCTTTTTGCATGGGGTTGTGTGCAAGTGTGCTTATGCACCTTGATGCCTTTGCCCAGGCTCTCCAGAGAGTTGATGTCCAGGCCCTCCTTGCAAGCCTGCAGGCATGAGATGACCTTCTGTGTCTCAATCTTTCCAGGACGGATGGTCAGCCCTGAGAGACTTCCCCGGAAGTACTGAGTGAAGCGTGGAGTGGTCACCTCTCCCCCTGAATCAAATGCACACACACAGTACACACTCAGTGTCAGCGCTGGAGGTTCTCTGCAGGATTAGTTGGTGGCATTCCTCACTAGTGCTAACTTCCATGGCAGGAAAAAAACATTGGTTTTGTTCATTAATTATTCATTATTATTAGATTTTTTTCTAACGATCTGAATCCAAACAAGTCCAGCTTCAGTGGCGGATAATATGAACTCATTAGAAAAAGAGGAAAAGTTTACCAGAACAATGAAGGTAGGAGGCCATTATTTTAGGGAGAAACCATGTTGAAATGAAATGTGGGTTTTCAGGATTAAGCCTTAAGTTTCTCCATGGTTAGGAAAATATAATCTAGTCAGGGAAAACAACTTTGTAAAAATGTTTTATTATTCTTTTTCATTGTCCAGCCCAACTACTTATTTCCTGAACACGGATTTATTTCAAATGTTAAATAGAATTGTTCTTGATATGTTCTTCTATATATGTGACTACACAATTGTAACTCTACCTGTCATTTGGTTCTGCCCAAAGCCCCTCCCACCACACCTGTCTCTTGTTTGAACCCTTTGGGTTCCTATTCATTGCTTATCAGTAGTTTGAGCAGAGATCATTGAGAAAAGCTGCTCTGCTCTGCACTTCCTCTATTGGTTAAAACTCCTTTTGTAGACTTTGAGTCTCTTTTTCTCAGTGTGTGAACAACTTTTCACATTTTCTAGTCCTTTTTTGGTTTCAAGCACCTCAACAGTTTTTACATCTTGAGCGCAACAATACTCCTCTGCACCTGAACATTGATTTAACCAAAATTTTGACTAAACTCCAAAGTGTTTTCACCATTAAAAGTCTTATTTAGTCTCATTTAGAGACTTAGTGAGTATCTGGGAAAATCTATAAATCCATTTTTTGGCCAATAATGATGTTTAGATGAACTGTAAGGTGTAAATGATGGATACATAATGTTATACACTAAGGACTTGTTCATACGAGCATCTGAATCAATTTTTCTGATGTTCGTGCATGAGGTGAGAGTGGAGGGAATGCCCACAGTCCATCACACAGGCTTTGAGAGCTGGCGTTGGTTTGGCTGCGCGTTCGAATAACGTCAAAAAAGCATTGTATGTTGCGTTGGCTTGGCATCAGTTTCTGCCAAAATCCCTATGAATGCAAAGAAAATGCCTACATTGCGTTTACATGTTGTTAATCTACCGTTCTGGACGACCAAATATATCCCATGATTCTTCACACCCTGTTCAGTCAGAGAGTAAACCTACTAGCAGCAGCAGCAGTGAGGTTTTCATTGCATTACTGTATCAGGAGGGTTTTTAACATAAGGACATGAAGATTCAGTTCAGTTATTATACATTTTTTGGAGCTTATTTGAAAAATCCTCCATATAGTGATGTTTTATATTTGTAATATATATATAAAACATCACCATATGCAGAGGATTAAATATTTGGTTCTGATGTATTTATTTATTTATTTGTTTGTTTGTTTATTCATTTATAGTAAAACCAATAAAGGATGAACCTGGGCTTCCTCATTACTGCCCCCACAGGTACAAACACAACATTGCAGTATGGGCTTTTAACAGAGACAAACAAATGTAACGTCACATTGAACTTGTTAAGAACACCCGGGAACAAGCGAAAACTTTAAGGGAGTTTTAAGGTTGTGAGACCAAGTGACGTCCAATAAACACTGGTAAGTTGCACCCTCGCTGTGAGCTCCACACCATCAGTTAGTTTCACCCTCTCCATTTCATATCGCTGGCAAATCCTGGAAACGACCGTGGTTCTGGACAGAAACTCATAAGATGGGTCAATGGAAGTGAATGATGTGGTGCAGACCCTCGTTCCTCTACTATGTTCTTCGGCTGCAGCTGTGGCTCCATTCAGCATCTGCTACCGTTCATGTGTTGGAGGCAGATTGATCCATTGTTGCCATCAAACACCGTCCAGTGTAGTCTGTCGTACGTTGCCAGAGCTCAGGCTTCGGCTGCTGAATGTGGGCGTGGCCTGTGTGTGAGATCTTAGGCTGTATGAACCACGGTAAAAACTAAACTCAGCCTTACTAACAAGACAGCATTTATTTTTGTACAGTAAACATCTAGCAGTGTGCTAGGGCGCTCTCATGACCATGACCCTCGACTCTGTCCTTTTAGCCAGGCTGTTATAGTGAGGTGCATATTCATAGTCTTGCATTGCACTGCTTATGTTCATTCTATATTTTTAAACCTACAACATTAACACTATTCTCTTCTTCTATCACTCATCGCTGAGGTGAGTGTTCTTCCTGACTGACCCTCATCATGGCCCATCTGCACACTAGGTACTTCTGCGCTTCCTTCCATCACCGAGGCTTCCAGCCCATACAGTCGACTAGATCATCCACTACACTAGGATCTGCTCAACAGATCCTTCCACCAGTGGGGCTTGCTTTCTTTCTCTGGACCATCCATCTTGGTCTGGTTTGGCCAACCATTACCACAGCCTACACCTCTAGACATGAAACTTATCAACCATAATTAACATACTGAGGGTGTTTCTATGTTTTTTCACCTTTTTGTTCATTTTGTAACTAGTTTACTTTACTACCATTCATTGTCAACCAGACGAGGATGGGTTCCCCTATGAGCTTTGGTTCCTCTCAAGGTTTCTTCCTCAGTACAGGGAGTTTTTCCTCACCTCTGTTGATATTTATTTGCTGATTAGGGGTCTGGACCTGGACTTTGATGTTGCATACAGTCAGGTCTCAACATGAAGCATAGATGAGTCACAGCCAAATAGAACCGTCCTTAATGGCTCTATTTTATTAAATCACATTACAGTGAGATTGCGCTACTCGTTAACTTTGACAGCTCTAGTTTCAACATATCCTTTATGTTTATTCCCAGGGTTATTTTAGATTTGAGGTCCAAAGTGTTAATTGAAGGTCTCAGACCCCGATATTTCACATGCTGCTAAACGGCATTAAACAAAACCCCTTGTAACAAGTCTGGTTTAATGGCAGCAATCTCTGTCTGACGTTTAGGACATTAAGTATTGGCTGGATGTGTGGATAAAAAGCCTGACTTCCTTTTAACAACGTGTTTGTTTTTCCGCTCTAATCTTCGCCTGATGAGCTGGCAGCTCCAGAGGGGCTAATGCCTCCCATCACAGCCAACACTGCCACTCGCAGAAGCTCCTTATGCAGCCTTCTACACCCCGTGCACTTAATTGCCTATGATTTTTAAATTATTTCCCTGACAGATGTTATCAATTAAATGTTATGACAGATAAAAACAGCAGAGAAGCGCTCTTGTCCTTGTTTATGTCTGCCCTCTGAAAAAAGAAAGGATGCTGCTGGGACAGCTGCTTTTTTATTTCTGAAATTAGGCAGAAGTTAACTAAGCCCACTTGTCATGCAGTGATGTTTAAAAGTTTGTGAACCCTGTACAATTAATGAAATGCTTGCAAAAATATGACCTAAAACATCATCAGATTTTTATATAAGTACAATTAGATAAAGAGAAACTAATTAAACCAATGAAGCACAAAGGAACTGTACACAAGGCAAGTTTATTTATATAGCACATTATCATACACATGGTCATTCAATGTGCTTTACAAGGATAAACAGCATAAAACAAGCACAAAGAATAGTATTAAAATATATAAATAATGAAGTAAAGAAAAAGCAATATTACCAGAAATGAGAGTAAGATTAAAAGTGCAAAATATCATTCTTGACCTGTAAGAGAGGATAACCCAGAGCTTAACGCCCGACCCAGAGCTTAACGCCCGACCCAGAGCTTAACGCCTGACCCAGAGCTTAACGCCCGACCCAGAGCTTAATGCCCGACCCAGAGCTTAACGCCCGACCCAGAGCTTAACGCCCGACCCAGAGCTTAAAAGGAACCCCGACTATTATGACAAGTTACTCTGAATATGTTACAAATTACCTCCGATTCATAAAAACATATTTCAAATTAACGACAATGTTTTCGTTATTCATTAAAACTTTGTTGTTTATAGCTGTTTTTGTGCCATGGGCGCGGCCATGTTTT
>JBBIGC010000013.1:5980025-5994086 GCA_037576955.1 Lepidarchus adonis | reverse complement strand
GTCAACCCAGAGCTTAACGCCCGACCCAGAGCTTAATGGTAAACCAAGAGCTTAACGCCCGACCCAGAGCTTAATGGTAAACCCAGAGCTTAACGCCCGACCCAGAGCTTAATGGTCAACACAGAGCTTAACGCTCGACCCAGAGCTTAACGCTCAAACTAGAGCTTAATGGTCAACCCAGAACATAATGGTCAACCTTGAGCTTAATGGTCAACCCAGAACATAATGGTCGACCTTGAGCTTAATGGTCAACCCAGAACATAATGGTCAACCTTGAGCTTAATGGCCATCCCAGAACTTAATGGTCGACCCAGAGCTTAATAGTCGACTCAGAGCTTAATGGTCAACCCAGAGCTTAATGCCCAACATAGAGCTTAATGGCTGACCCAAAGCATAATTGTCAATCCAAATCTTAATGCCTGGCCTAGGGCTTAACGCCTTACCCAGAGATTAATGGTAAATATGAATCATGGCATTTCAAGACCAGACGATTATGCTATCAGTTAAACATGGTGGTGGTAGTACTTAAGGTTTGGTTTTGATGCATTTGGACCAGAATGGCTTGCCAACAGTAATGGAGTAATGGAGAGTCTGTAATGTTTATCATAGGTTCATTTCAACTGTGAGAGACAGAATGTGTAAAAAAAAAACACGCAATCACATTGTATTGTTTTTAAATAATTTATTTGTATAATGGTGCAGAAAATAAGTATTTCTCCTCAATACTTCGTAATGTAACCTTGGTTGGCAATGACAGAGTTCACCAGGTTTGCACACACTGTAGCTGGTATTTTGGCCCATTCTTCCATGCAGATCTTCTGAGTGCTGCAGGATGTAGTTTGTTACTAATAGTAACCTTTGTTACTGTGATCCCAGCTGTCTTCAGGTCATTGACCAGTTCCCCATGTAGATCTGGGTTGTTCTCAAGAGCATTTGTACCCATGAGGTGAGGTCTTGCATGGAGCCCCAGGTCGAGGAAGATTGTCAGTGATCTTGTATTTATTAAATTTTCTAATAATTGCTCCAACAGTTGATCTCACCAAGCTGCTGTCTATTGTAGATTGGCTCATTCCAGTCTTGTGCAGGTGTACAATCTTGTCCCTGGTGTCGTTATACAGCTCTCTATTCTTGGCCATGGTGGAGGTTGGAGTCTGACTGTTTGAAGGTGTGGACAGGTGTCTTTTATACAGCAAACAAGTTCAAACAGGTGTCATTAATACAGGAAACGAGTGGAGGATAGAAGAGCTTCTTAAAGAAGAAGTAACAGGCCTGTGAGGCCAGAATTCTTGCTTGTTTATAGGAGCTCAATACTTATTTTCTGCACAATTATACACATTTTTTTTTAATTATAGAATGCGATTTTCTTTTACATTCTGTGTCACAGTTAAAGTGAACCTTTGATGAAAATTACAGACTCTCTCATCTTTTTAAGTGGGACAACCTGCAGAATCGGTGGCTGCCAAATATTTTTTGCCCCACTGAATATGACTAAAAACTTTTGACAGTTTTCATGTAGAATTACAAGTGACATTATATACGTTTCTACAGAATTAGGATTTCTTTCCTTCAGTATCAAACATGTCCTACAAATAAGGCCAATACCTATACTGGGTATCAGATTAGTGACACCTCAAGCTGTAATGCAATAATACAATGTACCAACATGTGCATTCCAACTGCAAGGTTTGGTAGCGGTAAGCTTAGTGAGGAATTTGTGCTAATCCTATTTGATGTGTCACAGAAACAATGGACAACGGACTCCATTTCTGTCTTGAACAGTGATAAGCATCTCAATTTGCCCAGCCTGAAAGAACATGGTCCACAACTTCCATTATGAGGTGGCTTGTCATTACGTTGTTGATTGTGTCGGGCAAAAAATGGAGTGAGTCCTAGAGGCAATCTCTCCCGCTAATAGCCTGAAAAGTTATCAGTTGCAGCTTAGTGGAGCTTAGACCAGATTCATTGGGATGTAATAGCGAGTGAACTTCTCCTCTATTCAAGGCCTTTTAATCTCCACTCCGGGGGCTTCCCTCACAATCACTGCTTCGACACCAGAAGGAATAAAGTGAGAAGAAAATCAGCAATCACGTAAGAAGGAATTTCAACAGAAGCAAGCGAGAAACCTGAGGTTTTGGCATGGTTGTGAGTTTGAGGGTGCGACTCCTCACTAGCTGAAGCTTAGAAAATTATTTACCTCTTAAAAGTGAAGCAAAATACTTTTTCTCTTCATTTAAACATGGTCATTGGCCCCATTTCAAAACTGTGAAATTGACAAGGCTGAATTTTCCTTTTTGATGTTTTCTAGTCTGGGCCTCTTCAATTAAGGGGAGGGGGACTGGTGATGCCAGGGGCCAAAAAAAACTTGTTATTTCTTGGAATTCCAGCTAGGGGTTTTACTCCCTTACTTTCATGTCAATAATTTCTCTAACTGTCCCCCTCTATTACGTTTGCATTTAATCATTTTTTTCTGAAAGCAGTGCACACAAACTGCAAAGTGGTTTGATTCCGAAATGTGGCAAGATGCGGGGATGGTGAACCGTCCAAACAGTTCATGAGGGTCATGCTGCCTTTTTTGTTGTTGCTGAGTTTGTCTGTCATATGTGGTAGTAGAATTAACGCCTAATAAATCTTTTACATTAGAGAGACACTGTGTTAGCAGTAGCAGCAATAGCAGCAGCAGTAGAACAGAGACTTCATCGCTAACGCAAATGTAGTTTGGCGAGCTATACCTGGAGAAATGCATACACCTGACACTTTGCACGTTGTGGCAAGAGCAAGAGGCGAGGATGGCAGCTCAGTTCTGCACCCTTTCATGGTGAGAGGCGAGTTTGGCAAGCTAATGAGGGGTGAGCTAACGGGGTTTGACTGTATAAGAAACATGTAATTATTAGAATGCATAAAAATGGCCTTGTTGAATAAATATTATAATAATTATATTATCACATGCTTTCACCTAATCCTTACCTTGCCAACAAGCCCCGACTGTAAGTTGTACGTCAATCTGAGACGGGTGAATGGGCCAGTCGTCTGTCACTAGGTAGGGCTCATAGGTTACTCCATCAACAAAGAGCGTCACAGCAGGAAACTCCACATTGATCACGTAGTAATGCCATTCTTTATCACAAATCTGTTCAAAAAGATGTAAAGAAGTAAAGAAGAAAAAAAAACATGCATTAAACTCAAAAGTGAAGGGGACACACGTGAATAGGCTAAAATGATCAAGATACAAGATAAGCTTACAGTTAGAGCTCACAAACCTTCTTTTACTATGTATTGTATAGAGTCATGTGAAAAAAGTACATACCATGGTATTCTAGATTTGGTTTAAAGTATTTGAATGGGTGAATTCAAATTGATAATTGAGACAGTGACTATAGATAAATGTGCTTATGTTCCCACAAATCACACTTCAAATTAAGGATCATTTCCATAATTTAAATAAACAAAGGTTAGATCAGTTACATGGACAAATTAAGTGCAGTCTTTTATTTATCATGCCAAGTTCATCTGAATCTGCTGTTTCACAATAGGCGCCCTTGAATAGAACTTCCTGCAGGTGAAACCTGTCTAATTAACACCTGACACATAAGGTCTGGTGTTCTCTTTGCTATTGAAGTGTGTTGTGTCATCGGGTCAAGAATTAAAGAACACTTTCAGGAAAAAAAAACAAGATTCTGCTTATAAATCTGACGAGACTTTTAAAAAAATATTTGAAATAAATCATTTCACTGTAAGTAAAAGTGGAGTAGACTTCAAATGACATTTGCCGATGACTGGCAACTTTAGCTTGAGGGCAGACACTCAGGTTAAAGTTAAACATCTGCGATCAGAAAGAGAATGCATGAATTTGGCATTTGATCTAAAAAAAAATAAAGCAAGACTGCAGTTTACCAAAGAACAAGGAAACATCTTGGAATGATGTGAATAGAGCTGTTAGTAACAGTACAGTATGCGGCTTAGACAAAGATACAGTTTTTAACTGTGAAGCATGGTGGTGGTTTTATTATGGATTGATGATGCTTCGCTGCCTCAGGACCTGGGTAAGTTGTGGTCAGTTATTCAATCATGAGCTGTGCATCATATCAATGACTGCTTGAAAATAATGAGAGTCCATCTTTTCAGAAGCTGAGGTTGAAGCAGAAGTGGAACTTTCAAGAGGCTAAGGATCCTAAGCACAATAGCAAATCCACCAAGGAATGGCTTTTAAAAACAGCATGTACTGGCAAAAAGTGTCTCATACTCAAACGCAGATTAAAGTGGCGAAACATTCCAGGAATTTCCAGGTATGGGCAAATGAGGTAATACAAGTTTATTCATGTTGAATATATTATATTTATGTGTTGATATTATATAATATAACATGGTCTTTTACGAAGTAACTGATTAGACATGCATGAACCCATTTGTACAGTGCCATAATCACAAATCAGCATCTTACTTGTACAGTTTCAACCTGAAAGGCCTATAGACTCGGCTACATTGAACGAAATTGAGCATATCATCACTTTGGTCCCGAGCGTCTACATTCTCATTTCATCACCAGGGTCTGGGAGCGGTGCTGTCAGCATCAACATGAATTAGTGATTCACTACAACTTACCATCAATAAAAAAGGGATTGGAACCAATTTGTGTTCATTAGCTCTGCTATTAATCAATTGTCAACTGTTGGATAATTAATTAAGTGCAATTGTAATGAGATGCTCATTAAGGGGACAAAGACTTATGAGTCCAAGAAACATCAAACTGATTTGTAATATCAAGATAAAACTGATTCGCGGCCTCTTGCTGTGATTTTCCTTTCCCAGTCGTGATTCAAGCTAACAAATGACTTGTTGTCAAATCCCAGCCGCCTTGGTTACTCCAACAATTGCTTTCAGAGTTGCAATTCCCATTTCACAAAGTGTAACTGCTTTGCCAATAAATGATTAGCCAGCATGCCAAGTACATCAGAGTCAAGTCAGTTTGCCAACAACTCAAAACAACAAGACCAAGTTTAACCAAAGATTTTCCCCCCAGAATATTCCATTCGCTTGCTTTGCTGTAGTTTTATTCTGAAAAAGGGACTTCCCCTGATAAAGAGCCTTGCCTTAACCCCCACCTCCCTCGGGCAGGGACAGCACACTTAGCCTTAACATAACCATCACCTGCTAATCAGCCTAAACAGCTCTGAGTGTTTGTGATTGGACCCAGGCAGGTTTGCCTAAACTCCCCTCAAACATCAGTAACCTTTGGATGTCCATGACCTTGTTGCCAATTCACCAGTTTTCCTTTCTTGGGTCAGTTTTCAAACATGGAACACTCACAATAAGGCTGTAAATCCTTCCTTTCGCCCCTTCGTCCTGCTTCCAGCATGTCAGTGTAATGAAATAACTAGATTGTCAATGCTACTCACTTCACCTGGCAGTGGTGTTATTGCTTTGGTTGATCAGTGTCTTATTTTTTAAGTTTTCTTACATTTTTTGGGTTTAAAAATGTAAGTAACAAAAACAAGTTAGAAAAAAGTTGACATCTTCTAGGTTTTTCTGAAAATTTTATTGCTCAGTTGTTTATGTAATTGTTTGCTGAGTGTAACAGGAAATGTACTTTTCATGATATTATTTTATATTAATTTAATATCCTTGATATTTTAGTAATAACACCAGCATTTTCCCTACCATTAAACTCTTAGCTTAAACAAGAGATACAGACAACTGGATGTAACTGGAAGGCTAACTAGCATTTGTTTTTTTGTGGTGTGCAGAGTGAAAATCATGCAAAATAATATTTTTTTAAAAATACAAAAAAAGACACCATATAAAATTCAGATACCACATTCTACATGGATCATTAATTGCATTGTGGTAGAGGTAAGCTGGCTAGTGTAGGAAGCACTTCTAGTGTCTACTCATAGTTGACTTTAGATTTTCGCAGGAACATTGATTCTGTACACATCGCACTTTGGGGACATTTATTGAAACATAGATGAATTTAAATATTCTTTACAAGAAAATGTGCTTTACACCACTGCAAAAATTTTTACTTTCTGTTTATGGCCTTTTGAAATTTGCTGTATTAATTAGTGGGATTGGAGGTCTTCTATCTGAGCTTTGGAGTCAAGGGCTATGTTGAGTTGCTGCAACTGCCACAGTAGACCTTCATCCTTGTTTGTTAAGTTTGACAGAAGTGTGTTCAGAAGTAAGAAGGCCTTTAGTACAGGTAGGATAACAACAGGGCATCTGGTATTAGCTGCAGTTCTACCACTTAGTTTTCTGGATGATACATTTTGAGACTTGATTGTAACAAAAATTCGGATGAGACAGAGCTGCTGAAAAATATACTGAGCACATGTTATGCTTGAATGCTATCTGTTAACCCTTTAAAATCCTAAAAGCAAATGAAGAAAACCTAGACCTAGACCAAACAAACAAAATATATATATATTTGGGCATGTGTTTATTGAAAAAAATATCATGCAATAATATATCTTTGTAGGAGAAAAGTTAGTGAACCTGAATCACATCTTGGATGTTGGTGGGTTTCCTCACATATTTCCACAACATTTCAGTTGGATTCATGTCAAGACTTTAACTTGGCCATTCCAGAGCGTTCACTTTATTCTTCTTCAGCCATTTTAAAACCACTCGTGTTTTTAGGATTGTTGTCTTGCCGCATGATCGGCTGTTTCTTGATGTTCAGTTCACAGACAGATGTCTTGACATTTTCCTTTAGAATTCTGTGGTGTAGTTTTCATTGTTCCATCAATGATGGCAAGCCGTTCAAGCCTAGATTCAGCAAAACATGCCCAGAACAACCCCACCACCATGCTTCACAGATGGGATAGTTTTTTTTATTTTTTATTTTATCTATGGTTGTTTTTCTTTCACCAAATATATTGCTCCTCATTTAAGCCAAAATGATCTCCCACTAACTGACTGAAAACACCAGAGTTTGATTTCAGCTTTAAATTACATGATAATTCTAATGATTCACTTATTTTGCCACATTGATTATATGTATTTAAATAAATATATCATAAATATAATATATTATATTGTAAAATAATATAATATAAATAATGGTTACAAAACAACCAAATATAAAAATTTCTTCATCTACTTTTAGGGCTTTAAAAAATGAGAGGCTGTTTTATGTCCATTATTTTAAAGGGTTCAGAAACTTTCAAGAACCACTGGATGTGCACATTATTTTGAGCTGTCATTTCATCATTTCGGTGCAGTAGATGAGTGGTCAAAAGCAACGCTACAGTGAGGAGACTCTTGCAGCCAATATTATGACCAGCTGCCCTTGTACGTCTCAAAAAGACAAATTATTGAACTAATAATCCAGGTCCTTTCATTGAATTTCTTGAAATCCAATAATGGCTTTAAGCCAGGAAGAAACAGGAGTGTGCTGTTTGCATTACCAATTGAATAATTAGATAACTGCCAAAATCCAATAATGACAGTATTATTGGTGTGCACTCGTTTAAACATAACTTATCTGTTTCAGTCTTATAAGCTACTATATAATGCTTTCTCACCCAACCCAGTATATCACAGTTGATAAAGGAAGCATTAGGGGTGTACAAAGGCATATTCGGGTGCATATAAAGTATATAAATATTATATGCACAATAAATGTTAATAAATAAATATGAATATTTTCAACATAATGGTTTAAGAAGCTAAGTCAGACATTAAGCTTTAAGTCAGACGTTAAGCTTTAAGTCAAAGTTTACGCTTCAGGCTGGGCAATATGCTCTAGATCAGGCTTTACACTCTAGGTCAGGCATTATGCTCTAGGTCGAGTAATAAGCTCTAGGACAGACATAAAGCTCTAAGTCAGGTGATAAGATGTTGTGCGCTAAGCTCTAGGATGGGCATTACGCTCTAAGTCAGGCATTAAACTCTAGGTCGGGTGATAAGATGTTGTGCGCTAAGCTCTAGGATGGGCATTACGCTCTAAGTCAGGCATTAAACTCTAGGTCAGGTGATAAGATGTTGTGCGTTAAGCTCTAGGATGGGCATTACGCTCTAGGTCAGGCATTAAACTCTAGGTCGGGTGATAAGATGTTGTGCGTTAAGCTCTAGGATGGGCATTACGCTCTAGCGCAGACATTAATCTCTAGGTTTGGCAATGAGCTCTAGGTTGGGTAATAAGCTCTAGGGCAGACATTAAGCTCTAGGTTAGATGTTAAGTTCTAGGTCGTTGTAGGTCAGGTGATAAGTCCTAAGTTGGGTGTTAACGAATATAGAGCAACCTAGAGCTTAAGAATATAAGTAGGTCTATGTTCCACTAAGAGGCTCCAAACTAAACCCTCCAATCGAAGCCCCCAGAGAAACAGAGCGCTACTGTTTTTTCATCAATGCTGTTTCTCTAAAGAAAGATCTTTTATTTTGCACTTATATTTACACATATATTTGCTTTTCTTTTTTCTTATTTTATCCATGTAAAGCACATTAAATGACCTGTGTGCATAACAATGTGCTATATAAATAAACTTGCCTTGTCTTGTCTAATCCAGATACTGTCATTGTGTGTTTGATGGAGCCAGTTCATATCTTTGCATATGATATCAAGCAATTACACTGAAACACAGATAGCAGCTTAGTAAAAATTCTCTCATTCTCTTTCACACAAACGTATAGAAGAGGAAAGATGCCAATGTGGTACGAGTCCGATTCATCTGATGAGTCTTAATAGGCAGACACCTCGCTGACTGCGCCTGGATCTCAAGGGAAAGCAGCACTGAGCTTCGCTTCCCATCTCTGCCTGCTCTCTCTGGGGACACATGGAGCACTATAGAGTGCGCTCTGTCTTCTCTTTCTTTTCTTTCTGTTTATCTACACCTCTCTATCTCCCTGGACTCTTCAAAACACCTCTTGAAATCTTTCTATCTATCTCTGGCTTTCAGTCTCTCACTGTCTTTCTTACTTAGACATATATAAGGAGGACAGAAGAGTCCAATGGCGTTAAAACTTCTGAAGGGTACAGTTTGAAGATCTACCGTAATTGTACCATAATTGTAATTTTACGAGCTGTGATGTGGTACGTATGGAAGAAAAACAGCAGTTCTACGTAAAGAGTCAAAGTGAATACCCTGCGTGTGTTCAAGTCCTGAATGCTTTCAATTGTGAAGTAACTGTAATTACTTCTGTGGCAGCTGTGAGCAAAGCACAGATTATGGCCATAATAACATGTTAATTGGCTACAGGGGTGAACATGAAATTAGACTGAGCATCACAGGAAAATTTAACAAAAAGATTTAAATATTTTTTTATTATATTATTTTTTTATTTACTAAAATTGTGTAAAAATACCAGCGTTTTGAAGGAGCCACCCATTTAGACGAACATGAAATGGAATTTAGCATCAGGTGTTTCGCAGGCCATGTTGTACCAAGCCAGTCCCAACACATGCTAAGCCACAGCCAAGGTGGTGGAAAGCAAGCCAGCTCTGGTTTCCCATAGGTCCTCTCATTGCTTCCTCACAAATAACTTCATGGAAGATAAAGTCTTTCGTTCACAAATCCATAATCAGCTTCTTTTGTGCAAGTGCAAGCCTGGGGTCTCTGAAGTATGGGCCTAAAACATATATTTGGGATTTAGAGTTTCTGTGTGAGCTAAGTCGTGAGTCAAAGTCCAGTCTCAAGTCTCCGTGGTGTGAATCTGAGTCGAGTCTGTAGGGTGTAATTGCAAAACCTTCTAGACCATTGGTCCTCAACCACCGAACCGCAGACCACTACCAGGCTGTGGAGCATTTCAAACTGGGCCATGGGCCAGTAACGGGCCATACAAAATATTACAACTTTAAAAAAAAAAAAAGATCTCAATCAGTAGAATCTATTTGTGTTAGAGACTCAACTTTGCCGGTATTCTGGATGAAAGTCATGGCAGAAAACCCTGAGATCTCCACAACAGCACTGAAAACTTATTCTGAAAGGACTGTTTACATAGCGACCAGAGTGCATGAGGGGCAGTGGACAATGTTACTCTGATCATTGTTAGTGCATTTCAGGAGGACGCTGTTAATAAAGTTACATAATTACACAGTGGATTCACATTTATTATTATATTTACAAAATACCACAGTTTTTGGGATGGTCATATCATTTTATGTTGTTGTTTTTATCCGTGACACCTTAAATGCCGGTCCGCGAAAATATTGTCTGACATTAAACTGGTCTGTGGCACGAAAAAGGTTGGGGACCACTGTTCTAGACTTGTTCATTGTTCTCCAGAGTCTCAGGCTTCAAGGATGATAGTCTTGAACCTTTGGGGTTCAAGTCTGAGATAAAATTTGAGTTTCTAGGTTGCAAGATCAAGACTCTGGGTTGGGAATACAAGTCTGTAGAGCAGAATTTTTGTTTGGTCTTACACAAATCACCAGGCTGTTCTCCTGACTGATGATGGTCTGTGGGTTCTTTAGTGTTCTTGTGATGATTTCAGATCTGTGTTTCATTTTTCTCCAGCAAGTATAGTAGCTTCGATGAAGCTGATGATATATTGTATGATATTTGGTAGAATAAGCCTAAGCCAGGGATGCCCAGCTTCTCTAGAAAGGCTCTGCAAGAACTTTTTGGGCCACAAGTCTTTTGTACCCAATAAGCTGCGGATTCAGAGCAGAAACTGGGATTTGACATGTGATTTAAATCCAATTCCTGCTCTTATCTACAGACCTTTCCAGAAAATCTAGGTTTGTTCAGTTTCAGTTTCCAGTTTCCATAATCCAGGCCCAGAGGATGAAGATCAGACTGTGTTTCTGAAGAAACAGTGTTAGAGGCCTGACACCATCCTGTAGATGGAGCCTCTGTGACATTGAACTGAAGAGATTGAACAGTTACTATGTTCAGTTCCTTACAGAAAAGCTTTTAGTCTACATGCATGAAAATGATGATCTATTATCACCTCATCACAACATGGAGCAGTTGGCAGCACCCGGGAAGAAGTGTAGCAGGACGATTCTTGAGGGTACGCACCATCAGGGTAGGCTGGGACTTGAACCTATGACCCTCCATTCACCAGGGCAAGTTCCTAAGCACTAGGACACCACTTGAAACGAATGGCTAGTCTGCACATTGTTTAGCTCACATACTTGCTAATCCATATGAGGTTGAAGTACATTTAAAAACAGTGTGATCTGCATCTTCTGGAAACTTCTGCATAATTACACTTAATTACACTTAAGAGAAAATAGCTGTTGAACAACTGCTACATTACTTATTTGTGTGCTACATCAAATTTGGAGCATCAAATAGTCTTGCATTGTTATAGCAATTTGCTGTGCTATATTTTAAAATAGGTATCATATATTAACGAATCAGTTTACTGGTTGATTCAGAGCTTCTCTACATGTATAAATTGGTTGTCTTATTTGGTCCATTTGCTTGGGGGGAGCTGCCGGCTGCCTTGGTATTCAGGCCGCTTATCCCTCTTCGCTCCTGGGGTGGTGGGGCAATGGGACAGGGCCACAAACCCCCTCTAAAGACAAATCTACACATGTCCACACTTGCACATAACAGCATTCATGCACACATACACACACAAGTAGGTGCAAATTTATATATTAAATAATCGATTTAACCAAAGCTTACTTATCTAAGAAAATCAGACTAATTTTATGGTCGTGGGTAGTAGAGATATTCTGTCCCTTTTGCTTTAAAGTCATGTTCGTACTATTGTGAAAGTGATTATCTGTCATTGTGAACCACAGCACCACGAAATGTGTCGTCTGCGTTTAACCCATCACACGTGCACACATGGAGCAGCGGGCAGCAGTCACTGGGGAGGGACGGTACCTTGTTCAAGGGTTACCTCAGTGGTGCCCGGGCTGGGACTTGAACCTGCAACCTTCTGCTCTCAGGGGCAAAGTCCTAACAACTACAGGTGTCGATACAGGTGTCAATCATACATGCCAGACTCTTTTCAGGGTTTTTGAGAGAAGGGAGGCCTGTAGGAAGTTACTCTAGGAATCATTTCATTCAGAGCCTGTCCTGATCGCCTTAGCCACTTCAGTGAGTCAAATATTTAACAGAATCGATTCAGCTTTAAAAGGAACTAGTGTCAGTATGTCGTTTTAGGAAAGAGAGAGATTTATATTTACATTTACATTTATTCATTTGGCATCAATAATCACCTCAAGGCTCTTAGCAGTACTGGTCGGCGTAACGACGGACGGGCCAAGCTGGATGGAGATATGATGTATTGTTGGGTTAGCAGGGAAGACGAGGAGCTCAGTCTTTTATAGGTTGAGCTTAAAGTGATGTTCCTTCATCCAACATGCGATGTCTGTGAGGATGCTGTGATTCTGGAGGACAGTTTTCTACACCTGAGCTTATTTTTTTAAGTCAGTGTGCAGGACAGTTAAAGGTTTAATGATGTTTTATTTCAAGAATGATGGTTTGATTAGTTTGTCTTCAGCTACGAAGTTTCCACGCAGTTGTCGGATCCGTTTCCTTTTAATCTGACTTTAAACGCTGGAGGGTGATAAATCCTAAAGAGTTTTGGAGTTTTAGTAGATTGATTAGGATTGCATTGTTTTAAATGCCATTGTTTTATAAGTTGTTCCTTCTCTTTAGTATTTACCTACATGTAGCACTTTGTCCTGTCCAACAGACAGGAAGGTTTTCCATATGTTTCAGGAAGCCTTTATTAAACCGTCTCAGACTTTTTATATATTCTACTTATTCTAAACACCTGTGTAGATACACCAGGAGCAGTGGGCTGCACCCATCTGTATCCGAAGCAGCTAGTGGGTTAGACGTCTTACCCAAGAAAACTTCAACTGTGGATGTGGAAGGGGGAAAGTGCAGTTTAATCGCTCACCACGTCCCTTGGGTCCTAGGTATTGTACCGGCAAACTCTCATCCCCGACCCTTAGACCAGCTGCAAGGTCACATGTTGTTTTGGAAGGTTTTATTTACTTGCTCATCTTAAATTAATCATTTTTGCTCATGTCGAGTCACAAGTCAATAAAGACCAAGTCTGTGTCGAGGTTACAAATCAGTATATATGCAAATCAACTGACTCATCTCTGGTGCTCAATCATGCACAGTTGAGGCAGCTGCAGTTCACCATCCAGACTTTGCACCTAAGTGACTCATTTTAATCCTAAATTTAACTGGAAATTTGAATTTCATTACAAATCCTCTGCTGCAGCATCATTTTTCTAGTGGTTTCATATTGAACTATGAAAGGATGAGTCTCCAACGGCACACCTGAGCTCTCAAATGTTCCAAATACAAAGGATGCATTTTTTGTCATATTTGAAGGATGTTACAAAATAAGTTGGCCTACAGTGATGTAGCTTACAGACTGACTACAAACCCAACTTTCAGGAATGTCTGATGAATGTGCTTTCACTCTGTCTCATTACATTACATTATTTTTTCAATGAAAAGTTTAAAAGAATTCATTTTAAACACAACACAAGTGCCATTACCTAGCTGGTGATTTGCTGTATCGGTACCATTTTGTGTGATTACCATGGACAATAGGTTGTACAGAATTTCCTGCTGAATTTAGCAGAGACTAAAGGAATTGCCTGTGCTGTGTGTGTGACTGATGAAGGCAGTAATGTCTAATATTGCCTCTTTTAACAAAATCACTTTCATGTAAAATTCCTTCGAACCAATTTTTATGCTGCCCTTTTGAAAACCAAATACCAAGACATATAATTTACTCTCAGGTTAACTTTGCTAGGACAGCCAGTCCTGTACAAACCGACAATCATTTAAAATTGGTGCAACTTGATGATTTTCAGTGAATTTCAGATAATTGAAAGATCTTTTAAAAAAAATTGCTCACAGGCATCCACTACCTTCATTCACCACTTCAGATGTTATGTTAGATGTAGATGTCAGGTTTGAATAAGGTTTTAATCAATTGCACTATATCTACACCTGAGTTAGGGCTGGACGATATGGCAAAAAATTATATCACAATTTATTTTTTAATTTTGTTCGCTATGATATAATTTCGATATCGATATCGATATGGACAATAATAAAAAGCCTCAGTAAAAAACTGCAGAGGACACACACAATGGACATCTGCAAACTGAATTTGCAAAATCTATAATAC
>JBBIGC010000013.1:5932616-5958749 GCA_037576955.1 Lepidarchus adonis | reverse complement strand
TACACACACACACACACGTATGTACACACACACGGGCATACACACGCGCACACATGCAGAGGCGCACACACACACACACACACACACACGCACACACACACACACACAAGCACACGCATGGGCGCGCACACATATGCAGACACGTACACATGCACACACAGCACACACACACACACACAGCATATGCACACTCAAACACACACACAAACTCACAGCAGGCACGCACATATACACAGACACACACAAACACAAACACAGGCGCGCACACACACGGGTGCATGCACACACACAGCACACACACACTCAAACACACACACAAACTCATACACACACACACACACACTCCTGGCCCTCCTGAGAAACTGCACTCATGTGTCTCTGGCTCTGCCCGGCGACTCACGCGTGGCTGCTCTTCAGCAGAGTGTGTGTGAATTGATTAAGCCTCACACTCGCTCGCCATGACGCCCATGATCAATGAGGCTCGATAGAGGCCTGTCAAGCAGCCGGCGTCCGTCACAGCTCCTCCATCACGCAGCCCACATGCGCCAAAAACGTGCAGCAGCTCAAGAGCCTCTGCCACAATTATGAGTGACCCTGAGAAGACCTGCCCATATCTACTGACCTCAGACCATCCACCATCATTTCACTCCGAAATCACAAACAGCTCTGTGACCAGCTGGAGAACTGAACTTGTACGAATCTAAACAGTCAAGTCAGTTCTGTTTCTATAGCGTCTTTTACAACTGACATCTGATAAAGTGTGGAAAAACTCCCTAAACGGTCCCCTTAAGAGGAACCAAGGTTCAGAAGGGGAACCCATTCTCCTCTGGTACACACCAGACAGTAACAGCAGACAAAAGAATATAAATAAATAAACAGGAAATTTAAAGCATTTATAATTTCAGTTTAAAGTTCCTTGTGTACAGATGGGCTTCAGTCTGTTAGGTGTAGCATGGTTCCGCCTGTATGGGTGAATCAGGCTTGGTCTAGGCAGCAGAACGGGACAGGATCACTGGTATCTCAACAGACTATCTCAACACACACACAGTGAATATATAATGTAAAAAAAAAAACAAATTACCACTAACAGGACAGGAAGCTCCACCTCTATTGTTATACCTACAATATATTATTTAACACAACATTTCCCGAATGCAACAAAAATTCTCGTAAGGAGCTCCCCCCTCATTGTCCGCCCACAATCCTTCCCACTGGCTCAGGTCCATTAGCTTGTTTTGTTATGTAAATGACTTGGGAATTCCATCCAAAGTTCTAGAGAAACTCCAACATCAACAGATCATTACACACAATTAATAATATGAATGTTGTCTACCTATAGATATAGGTGTCATTTACCTTGGGGACAATGGGGGCGCATGTTCCTACCACTTTTTAGCAATGGCCATTTCCTCCCCACCACTTTTTATCTTGGTTCATTTCATCACCAAAACTTTAAATCAATGGTAATCTCGTCCCCACCACTTTTTATCTAAGGTCATCTTGTCCCCACCCCTTTTTACCAAAGATCATTTATTTCCCACCATTCTTTGTCTATGGAAAGATTCCTACCACTATTTTATCAACTTTTAGCGATGGCAATTTCGTCCCCACCACATTTTAGTGATGGCCATTTGGTGCCCACTACTGTTTATAGAGTGACATTTCATCCCCACCACTTTATATCATTGGTAATCTCATCCACACTACTTTTTATCTAAGGTCATATAATCCCAACCCTTTTTTTTCAATAGCAATTTCATCCCCACCCCTTTTTTAGCAATGGTCATCTCGTCCCCACCACTTTTTATATACGTTCATCATGTTCCCACCCCTTTTTATTGATGGCAATTTCGCCCCCACCACTTTATATCAATAGTCATCTTGTTCCAACCACTTTTTATCTAAGGTCATCACGTCCCCACCACTTTTTATCCATGGCAATTTCATCCCCACCACTTATGTATCAATGGTCATTTCATTCCCACCACTTTATATCAATGGTCATTTTATTCCCACCACTTTTTACCAATGGTGAGTTCATCCCCACCACTTTATATATCGATGCTCATCACTTCCTCCCTACAGCATTTTATCTAAGGTCATCTCTTTCCCATCACTTTTTATCTATGGCAATTTTGTCCCCACCACTTTTCATCAATGGTCATTTTGTCCCTATCACTTTTTATCAAAGGCCATTTTGTTACCACCATATATTTAACTGCAGTTAAAAAGAATAAAGGCAATTAAAACAAAAAATGCACACCTCTGTATTTTAAACCAATCCGATGTCCATGGGCAAATGCAGATAATTGTAAGACAAAATAGTACTAAATAAAAACCTTTTTTTATCATTAGTATAATAAAATTGGGTTTATTTGCATTATAGATTCCTGGTTCCTGGTTCCTATTAACAAAACTGTAAAGATGTTTGAATTATTTTCTCTACTGTGAACCATTTCATGCTGAACCAAACTGAAAAACTGACCTTAAAATTAAAAATAAAACAATCAATGGATTTTTGGATGCACAACTACATCACATCCAATGAACTGCAATGAAATAGCTCCTGTACAGCAGTCTGCTGAGGTGCGTACCTTCTCTGCTGGTACAATTATGCCAGAGGTGTCTAGAAATGCAGAGCACGGGCCTCTCTAGGGGGAAATGAGGTCAGGTACTGACCTATTCACTACGGCAAGATCAATTTCACTAGTCCTAATCTGTAGCCCTAATCCATCCCTCTAATCAACTGCACTGGTGCTGAGGGAGTCTTTATTTTGTTCTGTCCCAGTTTTCTCCACCTAACTGTGCTCCCCACAGTTTCTCTCTGACCTGCTCTATTAGCTTTAATCTCTACACCTGAAACCAGGCTACCTGTTCAATCCTTAGACTTCCCTTCCAGAAGTATCTATATACTTCAAATATGTTCCTTCAGTAACCTTACTGTGTAAAAAAACAGCAACAAAAAAAAATATTTAAATAGTTGGGTATGACTTCATAAGGCCCTATTCACATTAATTTTTGGTTTAAAAAAATCCCCATCCACACGTGCATGGGTTTAAAGGTATTTCTGTCCACGCATCCAAAGCTGTAGGTGTCAATATTATCCTAAACTGTATAGCAGTGGTGGCCGATCAGAAGCCCTGGCAAATATTTTTAACAGCACTGTACAACAAAATTGAGTCTGCAGCTTCCATTTACGATGCTTTAAGTAGACACATAGTAAGTAATTAAGTAAAATATAATAGAAATAACACCTAGTGGCAATGTCAGTAATATTAGTAAAATATAGGAAACCTTAGCAACAGTAGATAAATACGTAGTAGTGAATAATCTAGGCACAGCAAGCTAGAAAAAGAAACAATTAGAAGATGCAACCACTTGTAAATGTTCAAAATAGATGATATATATTTAGAAAACATTAAATAAAACTACAGTACCTACAAAAACAATGTTCTAGACTACAAAATCATAATTCCATGTAATTGTGCGCATATATTTTTGAGTAAACATATAAAATGCGAAGAAAAAGTACATTTTCTTCACATGTCATGTCTTGTTTTTCATAACCAAGGGAAATATGTAGTTATTTAGAGGTCATTCTGAATATGATTAAAGTTATTTTAAAATCACATTAAAAACTGATCAAAACGACCTCTGAGGACCAATGTGGCACTGGATAAATATAAGTCTATCATTCTAAAATGTATTGTCACTGTTACTTGTGGAGTAAAAACCTGGTCATTGAGTGTAACACCAAAAATATTTAATTAATTTGGCAAATAATTGTAATTAACTTTTACTCACCAAGATCATTGCTTGATATAAGTGAGTAGTTGCCATATAAGTTAAATCAGAACCGTGACTGAAGCGAGAACTTACCGGTCTTGTCAGAGTTGCAGAGCAGTGTCTCCTTTTCGGCTCTTAGTCCAGGGCTGGGGCCATGCTTCATCCACGTAGCAATGGTGAACTGGTCTGTGAGGTTCTGAGGCACCACCCGCTCTGGAATGTTAGCGGCCTGCCTTCCATCGAAGCGGAAGATGAGGTCGCTGTCCCTTCCACTGTCCGTCAGTAGGGAGGCTGTCCAGTTGGTGGAAGTGCTGGGGGCCGGGAGAAGATCAGTGCTGCCTGAAGCTGCACCTGTAGGAGCAATGGACGAGAAATGACAAAAGAGAAACAATCAGAGCAGAAGCCTCAACGGTTACGGTCCAGACCAAGACCACTACCTCCTAGTATTGCTCCACTCCTTGTTTCACCCCCTATCCAGCTCTGGGCTGATTGACAGCTGCGGGAACCTATCCCTACACACCTGCAGCTGAGCTCCTTGTTAACCAAAGCATCTGAGCCAAGACTTTCCTGCCAGATTCTCTTGCCCTGTCCTTTTTTCTGACTGTAGCCTTTTCTGCCGAAAGCTCTCCAAGCTTTGGGAGCACTTTGGGCAGTGGTAGCCCAGTGGTCAGGACCTTGCACTTTGGATGAAGTCCTCCAAAGCCATCACCGAGGCACCTTTGAGAAAAGGTACTGCCCACTACACTGCTCCCTGGGTGTTGTTTGTAGCTGCCCACTGTTCCACGTATGGAGGCTTTAACACTAGGTGAAATATATAATATATCCACAACTTACAAGCTGATATATTACACAGAATAATCATTTTAAAAAATACAGAAGGAAGTATAAAGGAAATAATATAAAAACTAAACAATAGAACAATAGAATGCAAATTTAAAAAGTTAAAAATATGTATAAAAAGCAAAATAAAAGATTGAACATGGATTGTTACAAAGCAAATGCTTTTAATCAGATTGTGACTTGCGGTCAGTCCTTGCAGACATGTGAATTCTTGTCATCTTCGGTAGTGAACCCATTTGCATAACAAAGCCTGTTAATGGCACTTAAGAAATGGGTTGGAATTCTCGTTACCTTTAGGAATTCTAGTCTAGGAATTTTCATCTCAACTAACCACATGACATTCTCCCAATCCTCCTATAGATCATTCTGATGGTCTCTGGCAATTTTTAGACAGGCATGGACAGTGCTGGCTTTAGCAGGATCTGAATCCATGACAACATAGTGTGTAATTAATAGTAACCTTTGTTACTATGGTCCCAGCTGTCTTCAGGTCATTGGCCAGTTCCCCCGTGTAGTTCTGGGCTGTGTCCTCACCGTTCTCAAGATAATACCCATGAGGTGAGATCTTGAATGGAGCCCCAGGTTGAGGAGGACTGTCAGTGATCTTGTATTTATTCCATTTTTTAATAGTTGCTCCAACAGTTGATCTCTTTTCACCAAGCTGCTGCCTATTGTAAATCGGATCATCCCAGTCTTGTGCAGGTGTACAATCTTATCCCTGGTGTCGTTAGACAGCTCTCTGGTCTTGGCCATGGTGGAGGTTGGAGTCTGAATGTTTGAAGGTGTGGACTGGTGTCTTTTATACAGATAACGAGTTCAAACAGGTAACATTAATACAGGTAACGAGTGGAGGATAGAAGAGCTTCTTAGAGAGATAACAGGTCTGTGACACCAAAATTATTGCTTGTTTGTAGAAGCTAAATACTTATTTTCTGCAACATTATACAAATAAATTATTTAAAAATCATATAATGTGATTTACATTCTGTCTCTCACAGGTGAAGTGAACCTATGATGAACATTACAGACTCTCTCATCTTTTTAAGTGGGACAACTTGCAGAATCAGTGGCTGACAAATACTTTTTTGCCCCACTGTTTATGTAAATGACCTCAGATCTGGTTTTAGTTATTCTTGTTGCCCGGTGTCAACCAGAGGAAGGCTTTCTAAGCCTTGGTTCCTCCCAAAGTTCTTCCACTTCTGTCGCTCACTGGGACCTCAGGCCTGGATTCTCTAAAGCTACTTTTTGACAAAGTCAGTTGAAAAAAGCAACTATAGAAATAACATTCATTCGACTCTGTTCTGATGAGTTGCCTCATTTGAAAGCCACAGACCAACATCTGGATAAAAAAAATGCACCTGTGGCATCGCAACCATGATTCAAAAACTGCTTCTTTTCCTGTGGACTGTGAATTAAGAATTTTCTCACCATCATCTCAAAAAATAGCAGAATACACAAGCAAAGTACAGAAGAGTGGAAAGGCTCGCAAGATACCCTGAGCTTAGTCACAGTTCAGGCTGCATTGCCTTTAGGCTGCAGTCTGCAGCAGATGCCCTAAATAGGCTGAAGCACATATCCATCTTTGATAAGGACCCCTGCTTCTCTTTCGTGTTCAGCTATGCCTCTCGGCTTTTGCTTCATTCGAGGGTACGGGAGGATATTGAATTTTTTTCTGTTCAGAGGTGGCGGGACGGTGAGCGTTGTGGGACAGAATGAGCGATGAGGCTCACCGGTGACAGAGTGGTGTTCTCATTCTGCAGCCTGACCATCCCTCACCTCACCACTCAAACTGAGAAGGGAGTGTGTGGGGGGAGACGATGAATATAGTAGCAACATTGCGTTTAAGCAATACAATATTTATTCTTGTGGATCGATAGAGGACGATAAATACACTCACCAGTCTACACGGGAGTGTCTTTCTGCTAGAATCCATTCCTTGAAATACCACTAAGGGACAGGTCAATGAGATTCCATCTTGTATGCTGGGTTTGAGCAGTTTTCTTTTCTTTTTTTCCTTCTTTTTTTTTTCAGCGCAGCTGCGGCCTCCGCAATGACCCTTGTCTTCTTTTCATCAAAGTTTAGTATCGACCCAGTCTGGCCCTGAGTAACAGGGAAGACCAAAATGCAGCACTGTTAACTCTTTTTTTTCTACAAGAGCAACTCTAGGAACCACAGACTGCTACAGCGGCAGACAGAATTAAGGCACCATGCTCGGGGTTGAATTGGGTCATTTTTAAAGATAACATATATTACTGACCTTTTTTAATGCAGGAAGTTATTTCCATTGATATTGTTAGGATTAAAAGGTTTACTTTTTTAAGAAAGCACAATCCAGGCAAGGGATTTGAGAGAATAGATTCTCATTATTTTACTGTCTATGGAAAAAACAAGTCGTTTTTATAGCGCTTTTTGCAATTAATAATAAATAATAATAATACATTTTATTTATAACGCACTTTTCATTAGCAAATCTCAAAGCGCTTACATTAAAACAGCATAAGACATCAATTAACAATTGACGTTGTCACAAAATGGCTTTACAGATTTTACAGAATCCAGGTCCAAGCCCCTACTGAGTCAATGGCGAGAGAAAGAAAATCAGTAAAAGTCAGTAAAAAGAAACCTTGGGAGGAACCAAGACTCAGAGGGGAACTCATCCTCCTCTGGTCGACACCAGAGAGTGATAACCGACTGTTATTATAAAATGCCATTTTTAGTACAAAAAGAAGCATATATCTAGCTCTGAGCAAAACTTTCTTAGGCAACATTATTCCAAATTTGATTGGAAAATGGTTTAAACACCATTTCCAAAAGTTTTTAATGAAATCAAGAATCAAGAATCAAGAATGTGTGATTTGTCCATTCTTCAACTTTTATTTAACTGAGAAAGGTAAAAAGCTGAGAAAAGCATTTCAATGTTTTCACTGATTTTGGAATCCTGATTAGAACGCCTATCAAGATGGATGCTCCCATCCTCTCAAGGGGCATGTACGGAAAGTTGCCTTTCATTCATGTGTTCTTCTATGTGGCCACGTGTTGGCTGTCAATGCGACATCATGCTAAGCACTTATCCACAGGGCTTTTATACCTGATCCTTTGCGCACCCACTCCTATTCCACCAAAGAGTCCATGGTCAACATCCTCACCCCTGCGAGTTCAAGTCACAGCTTGGAGCATTTCACTCACTCCCGCATTTGCGTTCCCCCTGATAGCCCCATGCCATGAATCCAGTTGTTCTACAAAATGTTTGAGTGTGAAGAAAAGCTGAATGGGCCTCAGAACTGCATCACCAACTGAGATCTCTGTCCTAGGTGTTCTCATTAGTTCAAAGTAAATATTTAGAAAGTGCACTTAGATAATATAGCCTTCATTAAAGTTTCAAAATTCTAGACAGTCAAGGCACACAAGACGTGAATTGTTTAAACACTCATAAATAAATACATTACTGCGAGGTTAGAAGAATAGCATTATTAGAGTCTAAATTGGTGTGTATTGGATTTTATTTGGATGGGACTACCAAACAGCTACAACATTAAAATGTTAAGTGAATAACATTGATTATGGTGTTATTCTGTTACAGTGGTTCATGTCAAAGTATGGATAATATCAGGAAGCAACTGAACAGTCAGCTCTTAAAGCTGATGTGCTGGAAACAAATGTGTGAGAGGGTGTAGCACACGTCTTATACTGGTTTTGATAGAAAGGGGTCAAAACACACACTGAACCACAGTCAGAGCTGCTTCAGCAGCATCATGGGGACTTACTCACTATTAGACAGGTGGTCTTAATGTTTTTCATTTGAGTCATTGTGAACACAACCATCACACAAAGAGCACCAACACAAAATTTGAACTGGTGACTGGGACTTGACTCAGATTCCAAGGGCAAGGTTCTAACCACCAGACCACCAATCCAATAAAGTTGATAACCCCATCAACAACCTGCTGGATCTCACTGCTGCTAGATGCTATTGATTGAACAGAATTAGCCAACACGCCTTGGCAATAAGGAGGAGGAGCAGTTCTTCAAACAAACACCACCCGCTACTGTCTTTTCCCCGCCATTCTCGTGCTTCCACAAATTGTCGGTGAATTAAAACAATTCTAATTAGTTTTATTGCATATTAGATAACGATTACAGGGCTTTGGAGCCTCCGGCGTGTAAGGCGGACATGTAAACGAAGGCGGCGAAGACTTTTTTGCATTTAGATGAACGGATCAGGGAAGCTTTCGGTAGATCATAATTCAAGGCGCTAAAGACTCGGCCCGGGCTCAACCAAAAAACACTTAGTGCCACATATTGCATATTTAGAAGCTGGAGCCCCAGACGTTTCCAACGGTCCACGGGGGAGAAACAAAACGGGGGGAAATGATGGATGCGGGGGTGGGGGTGGGGTGGAGACTACTTAATGCCTGCCAACCTCAGACAATATTCAGGCCCTTAACTCACCCAGCTTTCAGTTATCTCCCATAACAATGATTTATACAATATGAAAAGCTCTGACTTCAAATCACCTCAATCTCAAGGACTCTTTCATTTAATTGACAGGAGGTGTTCGCCAGGCCACACTGTGGGAAAGAGGAAATCAAGTCCCAATTGTGTAGCCAACATGGAAAGATGGAGGGTTGTCTGAAAAGGTTTGGCCATGAAATTATTAAATACTGTATATAGGAGGAAGATGGAGATTATCACTATTTCTAAACTGCTTATTTGTAGGTGCTGGAAACCAGAATCTACAATTCTGTGAGAAAGTATTTGCCCTCAGCGCCAGGTATGTGTGGATACTTGTTTTGTAGCTTGAGGTGGGTTTTCTAACTTGATTAACGAATGGAGAAAATCTGAGATTGGGATGGTTCAGAGGTTAATGTGAGTCCTGGGTTTGTTCTGTAATGGTGCATTTGCTATTTGCTGTACTACCATTACCCAGGCTTCTTTGTTTCCTCTAATAGTACCTCTTGGCAGACGGCAGTTATTTCCAGATGTTGTCAGTGGAAAAGATGCATTTTGTTTGCTCACATGGACATGGAGTGGCTGTGGTCATATGTAGTTATATGATGAGTTATACCCCCTCTTAATGCTGTTCAACTACACCCAAAGATGGGGATGTGGGGCTGGTGTTGATGTTATCATAACAAACTAGGAGGCGAACTTTTATGAATAAACTTTGAAAATTGAAGTGTATTGGCTCATGCAAGAATATGCCATAATTGCAAATAATTATTTAGACTTTTATTTTAAATAATTTGGACTTTTATTGTGTAATATTGTTACTTTTATTTGGCCAATAGGTTTTGTCACATTGTGGTTCCTATTTTGCAATATAAAGACTTTAATTTAGCCTTTGGGTCTTTTATTTTGTAATTTTGTCATTGAATTTCATGTAGTCTTAAAAGGACCTGTTTTGCCATTAGAACTTTTATTGTGTCAAGTTTGTCCTTTAAACTTTCACATGAGGACTATCATTTTGTAATATCAGGACTTATTTTGTCATGTTAGGACTTTTCCGTTATTTTGGAACTTTTTTTTTGGCATTAGGACTAATGTTTTCAAAAAGGCTACTACTTTGTCATATTAAGGTGTTTATGTTGTTATTAAACTATATATTGTGTCATATTAGGATGATTATTTGGTCATTATGGGACTTTATTTTGCCATTTGAACTTTTATTTTGTCAAGTTGGGACATTCATTTTGTCATATTAGGACTTATGTTGTTATTTTGGGCTTTTATTTTGCCAAAAGATTTTGTAACATTCTGACTTTTGTCAAATTTGTATTATGCCAAAGGGACGTTTATTTTGTCAAATTAATTCTTTTATTTTGTAGTATTACGACTTTAGTTTTACCATTGGGACTTTTATTTTGTCATATTTTTGGATATTTATTTTGTAATAGTTGGACTTTTATTTTGTCATTATGGGACTTTTACTTTGCCATTTGAATATCGTGATAAAGTATGTCATCCAGATAGTATTGTCTAGCTAATTACATTTTATTACAAAGTTGGAAAGATTCATCGTGTTTAATAGATTTAGAGACACGTGAGAAATTTCTGAATAAAAATTATTTGTGCTCTGAGTTTTCTCTTGTGAATATTTGTGCACCACAGTGAAATGTGTCCATCAACAGCCCCCAGGGATCAGTGCAGTGGGATGGTACTTTGCTCAAGGGTGGTGCTTGGACCAATATAGGGTATTTCCTTTAAAAAAGGTGAAACATCATGATGTTATAGTCTTTATTATAAGACCCATCCCTTCCACCAAGCCTGTGATGGGGAAAAGCTCTTCTGCTGACATAGATGTGGTTTTCCAACCAAACCTTTCTGCTATTTTAGGCCTAGATACAGCCTAAATGAAAGGAATGAAGTGTTTCTTTATGTTGTACCAGGTGTTGCTGGGCTTGCAGTGCAAGAACAGAAAACAGAAAGATTGGTTCTGATCAGAGTGAACTGACTTTTCCCTCCAGTTCTGAGTGCTGCTCTTAAGTCAAGGTGACAAACCTCTAAAGAGCAATTTTATCTCCTCTTTCCTCCAGCAGCTTCACCAGCTCCTCCACTTAGCTCGGTTTGATGTGTGCGGAGTGTGCAGAGTGTGTGCAGAGCCCTATCCCAACCCCGCACTTCCTGCAAAACTCACCGCAGAGCTTCTGCAGAGATTTCTCCGAGTACGTCTCTCTGTCACATCCTTTCCCAATGTGGCTGGTCTGCAGCTCCACCATGGCCCGCACTGATGACAGCGGGCTGTCGCACGTCTCCAGATGCATCTTGGGAAACAGCTGCTTGCTGCCCGTCCCAGGCTCATAGTCCACACGTTTATTCCAACCTGCGAGAGGAGGAACACAGTGTTAGAAAGCGTCGATGCTCAATTGCCACATATAATGGGTAATGGGCTGTGAGACCCCCGGCCAGGGACCCCCACCAGTGTGGGAAAAGCTCTGTAGACTCACTCTCCATACACATATTACACATATTAAGAAAATCTGAGCATATTTGGCATTGTCAGCACTTACTGGAAAACTGCACCTGTCATTGGCAGCTAAATAAGTCAGGGATACATGCATTAAGCACAGTGCAAATAAAAAAAAACTGAATAAAAAATAATGACTGGGGGAAAAAAAAAGCTAAATCATTACCCAAAGCACTAATCCAGAGGGAAAGGTTAGACACAAATATTCCTTAGACAAAAATATACCATGCAGTTTAGCCTGCTATAGTTTACTTCTTCATTTTAATTTAATTTATTTACATATATTACATATAATATATATTTGTTTATTTTATTTTATTTTATTTTATATTATTTATTTATTTTATTTTATTTTATTTTATTTTATTTTATTTTATTTTATTTTATTTTATTTTATTTTATTTTGAGGGATGGGTGAGATCCATTTAGAAAGTGAAAAATGTCCAGCATGGTAATGCAAAATAAAAAAAATCATATTCATCAATATTTCTTCATGCCTTAATTACTGATGTGTGGATATAGCATATATTGTTACCCTATTGCATAGCAAATATTGTGAAACCTGATTCCTATAACCTACAGTCAGGAAAAGGTTAGGACACCCTGCCCCTTAATGCGTAACTAGTGTAACCACAGTGAGATGCTCCTTGTAGACATCTACCAGTCTCTGACATTGGTTTGCCCCACTCCTCAATGCAGAATTCTTTAAGCTGAGAGATGTTTGAGGGGTTTCTTGCACATACAGCCTGTTTCAAGTCACCCCACAGCATCTCAATGGGATTAAGATCTGGGCTTTAACTGGGCCACTCCAGGAATCTGCATTCCTTAGTTTTCAGCCTTCAGTCCTTGGTGCATTTACAGTACTGGATGTTTGTTGGTGATGGATCATCATTGTGTTGCAGGGTTAAGTCAGCTTCAGCTTTAAGCTTCTCACAGATGGTCTCACATGTTCCTCAAGCATCCACTGGTACACAGTAGAGTTCATGGTGGATTCTATTCTGGTGAGCTGGCCAGGTCCTACTGCAACCCATGACACTTCCACCACCATGCTTCACAGCTGCTATGAGGCTCTTTTTCTGGAATTTTGTATTACGTCAGACATGTAATCTGTTCTGGTGTACAACTAATTCAGTTTTAGACTCATCTGTCCAAAGAACATTTTTCCAGATGTACTGGTCTTTGTTTGTGTTCCTCTGGCAAACTTCAGTCTGGCCTTGATGTTTCTCTCCTTACACAAGGTAACGGAATGCACTTTCAGATCATTTCACATCACATTATTTAGGCATTTTAGGGTTTTTGGAGAGCTCTTTTAGCATCCTGTGGTCTACTCTCTGGGTGAATTTGATTGGATGATCAGACCTGGGCACGTTGGCAGTTGTTTTGGAAGTCCTCAACTTATAGACTATTTTCTGGACATTGGAATGGCTGATTGAAACATTCTTTTGAGACTTTACTAGACTGCTACAATTGTCTTTCTGAGGGCATCAGACAGCTCTTTTTCTCTCACCATGATGTTCACTCTTACATCAACAGTCAGGAGCACACTTAACTAGGTTTAAATAGGGCAAACCTCCTTTTCTTCACTTTTAATTGTTTAGTTGTATTACTTGAATCCCCCAGTATTGTTAAATTTGAGATTAAATATGCATATGTCCAAGAATGTTACAAAAACACATAGTATATTGTAAATAATTCAGGTCAGTGAGTTTTCCCATAATGTATGCAACATCTACAAAAAAGGAAAAAAGGAAAAAGTTTAATTAAGCAATAAAATCTGATGCAATAGAATTTCTTGGAATAGGGAAAAGCAAAAATGACTTAAAAAAGGACAAAGAAAATGTTATAAAAAAAAAATCCAAATCAAAAAATCAAATCTAAATTTATTTATGTAGCGCTTTTTACAATTGATGTTGACACAAAGCAGAATCTGGGTGACATGATAAGAACTCAATAACTCAATATATCTCATTTAGATATTTTGCTTAATTTGGGGATTATTAAGTTTACGCAAATTTAGTTTTGCTTTTTCTCATTTTCAATATAATCAATTTCATCTTCAATGGGTTTTACAATTTCAGTAATTTGCTAAGACGTATTTTTTGCACAGTCACGTGCTCTATATCAGATTATTCTAAAAGAATCTAAAAAACATTGGAGCTCCCTCTTAACTTGAGTACCAGCACTGAAAGCTACGACGTCTGTGCAAGGTGAAACAGATGGAGGCAAAAAAATAACAAAGTTTTTGAAAAAAGCTAAATAATTCATTTATTTTTCCAGACCACACACAGCATCTCTCTAGGTCACCGGTGATAACACGCAGAAGAACATTTGTTAAAAACAGCTGCTGGAGTTTTCCGTCTGACAACCTTAAAGCTCATCAGGTTCAGGTAACCCTGAAGATGAAGCTGCGGGTTTTCTCTCTCCGGCCTTCACACTGTTTTTTCCCCTCTTTTGTGTGTGTATAATGTAATGCATTCACTGTTTTGTATTCATGTCAGCTTAGACAGATGCCCTGGACCTATTTCCCACCTGAACGTCCTTTTACATTTTTCATCCGGGATGATCCTGAGACTATACAGGAGAATAGACCTCAACTGCTCTTTTCTTTACTCATTTCTTTCCCTTTTCCTGCTGGAAGGGGTGGAGCATCTGAGGTATCACATTCACACCACATAGACTGGAACTGAGCCTCGCACTTCAGATATGAAATATGAAGAGTGCTGGTGAGTGTGCCAGGCTATAACGGTTCCACACATGGGACGCTTCGGAAAATGCCCTTACTGAAAAAATGTTGTGTCTTCTAAACTAAACAAAATAAATAAATAAATAAATATACATCTTTTAAACTAAAATTAATCAATTACATTTTACATATTTACCAGGAACATACTAATTTATTATTAAATTATACTGGAGTATACATGGGGTATACTGACAAGTATATTTAGTCTTTACTTGTACTTAAATGTAAGTATACTTAAAAAGTGCACACAAAAGTCTATGCACAATTTTTGCTAAACTTACTTAATGGCGTCATCATGGTATACTTTTCAAATTATTTTTGCATTATACATAAAATTAAACTTAGTTTGAAGTTTTGTAGCACAAAATAAGACATCGACATAGTTGTTTATTCTAAGAATAGAATAGTACTTTGCAACTAGTAACCTAAAAGCATGTTACGTATATACTTCATAGTATACTTTAATAAACTATACATTGATTACAGATATATAACTAGTCCTTATACATTCACCTATACTGTAGATCACAGTATATTTGCAGCACAAAATGAAACCATATATAGTTAAAATATATTTAAAAGTACTTAAACTTTTAAAATAAAAAGTGGACCAATTTAGTCCCATTAAGTCATTAAACTGTACTGTTAGAAGTACTAGTACATTACTTCAGTATACTTAGTACATAAAGTATACTTGATAAATATAATATATTTTTTTTCATATGTGCCTATAGTTTGGCCTAAATCCCAATTTAGTGCCCAATCCCAACACCACCACCCCCCCCCCCCCACCCCCCCAATAAAGGCCCATGGAGGTCAGAAAAATTGAGCTGAAGAGCTAAAGCATCTGGTGAGCTCTGGGGTGACGATGAACATTAAACTGCAAGATTAAGCATTCATAGCTTATTCATAAATGCCATAAATGTAATGAGTGGTGTCAGACCAGCGCAGGAACTAATAAGATAAAGTGGGAAAGGAAGGCGCATGTGTCCCCGCCGTGCATGTCAAAATAATGAAGCGGAGGGCAGACCGGGGACGCGGTGGGAAAAGAGGGGTCACGTGCATGGCAACCCCATGGATCTCTCTGACAGGAGGACAGGAAATGAGGTGGGCTGGCTTCTCTCATTGATGACAAAGTCCCATAAATGCTTCACAGGGTAATCGCAGGCACAATGCTAATTACTAGACCAAGGTCGACGTCCAGAGTGAAACGGTGGGAAAAATGCAATCAACCTGGTACTGACTGGGAATAAAACATGACTGCATACTCCTGGGAAGGAGGACGTCCAAATGGAAGGAGAAATGTTAGTTTGCGATAAGCTTGGGCCAATTGATGGTACAAATCCTCTGTTTCTGTTCTCTATAAACATCATGTACATGTGTTTCTGTCCAGCAGTAGTTACGTAATAATGGCTGTTCTCCAAAAAGCAAGAGTGGGCCCTGTTTTGAGCTACTTGAATTAAATTACCAGTACATCAGTAATAAATTAATAATTCGAATCTAATTAAGTATCTTTCCATTCATCACAAGTATTATATGCAGTTTAAATATTGTTTCAAAGCATTATTTAAATTTTAAAATAGTTAAAATTACATTTTTTGTTTAATTTTGTTTTACAATTATTAAAAAGGATGATCATGTCTTAAAATGGCTTGTTAATTGTCAGTATTAAGACATTAAGACAAAACTTAATGGTGCAGTCTGGGAATTCAGTCAACATGAGGTCGGTTTTGGACAAAAATTCTATATAGTCAATCTGAAAATAGACTGGGTTAAGGTTCTAAGGTATAACTGACACTAAAGTTCTATTAGTGCTATCAATTTCGGATTGGCATGTTCATTTTCTCTGTTTAAAACAGATTGTTGGAAATGGGTTACTGGAGAAAGGTGCCACAAACTTTGAGGAAGAGGAACCTATATGTCTATAGGTCAATACCAGACTCCTGGCCAATAGTTGGCCTTTTCCTTATGCATGCTAAAAACACTTTCACCCTGCAGTATTACGATGCATGATGCAGTATAAAAAGATACATGTTCAATGCACTGGGTGGAGGTCGTCCTTTGAGCACTTGACTGGAACATGGTTCCCAGGATGGACTGGGAGAAGTAAATGAATAAACTCATAGCACAATAGTAAGAAACTAAAGTCTTCAACAGGTATTTTATTCTATTCTTCCTTTCCTTCTGCTGGTCATATTTCAGTAGGACTGGTTTGGAGTGTGTAGAGCACCACCCATCATCAAACTGTGCTGGACAACAGCCCTCCAGGACCAACTTTGGGCACCCCTCTCCTAAAAGAATGGGAATCTTTTTCAATTCCACTGAACGCATTGAAAAGACCCTGCACACAAGACACTATGATGCTTCTGGGAAAGCAACCATGTTCGTTGGCAACTGCTTTGGCAAAGGAAATCACTGTTTTGATTGTGAAGACAAGTGTAAATCCAAATCTGTTAAATAGCTCAAGCATTAGGAGAACTCAGTGGTCAGGATTTACTATTAAACTGCACGAATCTGTAGCTTATTCAACGTGCCATGTGAATATATCAGCAGACTTGATGAGCAGAGGCACTTCTTCATGGCTTCTGGACTTGCACAGTTGAAATGTTACTCTGCCTGGATTTGACAAGAGGGAGGATAACTGGAGGCAGGGGAGGGAGGAATGAAATGGATGGAGTGATCAGCGCTGACAGATGGGGATTGACCCGCAGAGTGAAAGAAAGAAAGGCCGGCCTATTACACGCCTGTGTTACCGGGAAGCGTCGGAGTGAAAAAGCCCCACCGCCTCTTGCTCACCTCGTCCTGGGCCGCCATTGCCGTCACTCACTCCGTCACGTTGTACCCGAGTGACTGACAAGCCGGGCCATGCAATCTACGAGGCAATGACTGCTTATTCTACTGTGCCTAGCAGCCTGCCAACACCTGTCAACACACTTTTACGGAACCATCACGCACAGTGACGAGAACGGCTCCCTGTGACACTGGGAGAAGTTTTCAGGGTGGAGTGTCCTGGGAAGGTGAGAAATTATTTTCCGTTCCCAAACCTGACCCTGGCCATTGTGAGGAAAACAGCTGAATTACAGCCCACGAAAAAAGGACATGCTTGGTGTGCTACAACATAGCCAAGGCGCGAATGTGACACATGTATTGCCAAGGGTTGCGGATTTACAAGATTTGGAGTTAATGCGCTTGAGGGTGACATTTCGGGTAGCTACGAGAGGGAGTTGCCCTTTTGCAGGATAAGCCTCTGCCTCCTCCGCAAGCAACAGTCTCTCTCTCTCTCCCGCTCGACCTCTGCCTCTCTTTCGCTCACTCACTCACTTCAGGTGTAACAGCTAAATCCGTCTCCTCATATCATGCCTTCTCCGAACAAACTGGCACGACAGCACCTTTCTAATTGCTGCAATCGCACTTGTGTTTGGAGAGGAGTTCAAGTGACACGCACTTGGAAAAGGAGCTTGTTTGGAAGGACACTATGAGAACAGGGATAAGCACTTAAAAAAAAGTTTCCCTGACAGATCTGGCTCATAACAAAGTACTGAGAAACTCTTTAGATTCTGTGAGAGAAAGAATATTGTGCAAACTGTTGCTAAAGCTGAATCAGATTTGAATGCTATTGGACCCTGATTTTGCACAGCAGCATCTTTGATGGCTTGGGACCTAATGCTTTTTATGGTGAGCTATATTATGCAAGCTTTTGGCTTGCATTGTTTTTTCTGTTTGTTTTATATCTGTAATATTTCAGTCCTTATGAAAAAAGAACAAAAACAATAGGAGATAATGGACATCCCTGCCCTTAGTCAATGTCAATGTTTCTGTGTTTATAGTCATCTGACATCTGTTTTTAGAACAGAGTTTGTCTTTTGTTCCAAGTTATTGCTATCTCTGAAGCAAGCATTTACCATTCATCTTTTGCACAAATATTGTCTCACAAATGAACACAAGCAACATAAACTGTGCTGTTTAACCGAACTGCACATTATAGAGTTTGCTGATCTTAATTGTTGTGGCAGGGATGATGGGGGACTGCTTCACCCCCAGATTTCAGCCTTCATTTTTTAAAATATATAATTACAGTTGTCCTATACTGCAATTCACATTTCAGGTCCCCAGCTATTTGCAGTTTTTAATTGAAACATATCTATTTTTTGTGGATTTCCCAATATATTGCAGCATCCACGTAGATATTATATGAGAGAGCGTATGTGAGTAACTAGAAAAGAAAAATAAGAAAAATGAAATAAAAAAGAAAATGTACAATATGGGCTCTAAGTTATACAGTGACCTCCACAATTATTGGCACCCCTGGTTATGATGTGTTCTTGGGCTTCTAATAAATTCCTTTTTTATGCTCACAACAATATCTTTAATTAAATTACATGTATCAATTGGGAAAACCCCCCATATTAAGAAATAGGTTTTTTACATGAAATCATGTAAGCCACAATTATTGGCTGTTTATTTCATAGAGCCCCATTTTCCCAACAAGTCAATATTTAATCATTTCCTATAAAAGGTTGGAGAATAAATGTCAATAATTGTGGCACATGTGATTGTATGTAAAAAAAAACATTTTGTGAAATGTCAGACTTTTTTGACAATTAGACTCTTTCTAGCACCCGTTCAGTAAAGAGACCTAATTTAAAGCTGCTGCCACTTCTTAATGGCTGATACAATTCATTATTCAAACTGCTTAATCCATGTTAGGTCATGGGGGGAAGCCAGAGCCAAACCCAGCACACTACAGGCCAAGGCAGTTAACACCCTGGAAAGGAGGCCAACCCATTGCAGGGCAACACAGATGGACAACCATCCTCACACATCTCTGGGCAATCTAGTGTAACCAAGTCACCAGCTCTGCAAGCCTTTGGACAGTGGGAGGAAACTAGAGAACCCGGAGAACATGCCGATAGCTTGCAAACTCCACACAGGAAGGCACAGAACCCAGGACCTTCGTGCTGTGAGACAACAGCACCACCTAGAACCAACCTGGGTTATCTCAGAGTAACTTTAGCACAGGGAGGCTAAAAGTTGAGGTGTGGCTGCAGTTGTCTGCAGGTATAGTCAGTACCTCCACAACTGTACACACACCTAAACTGTTAGCCTCCCTGCTAAAGTTCCTCTTTCCTTGAAAGAAACCTTTCCACCAACCCAGTATAGCTTTCTCATCATCCATGGCTTCATTCAGGAGCTTCTTCCAGTGTTACAGAGAAAGTGCAAGAGAAATGTACTGTGCCACCTCACTAAAGTCATAATCAGAAACATCAGAACCTCCTCCAGCTGTGCCTGTCACACCTGTCACTTTCTGAACAACAGCTATAGGTGATGAAGCATCACTGAATGATGTCCAGTAATTGAGTAGCCTGGTTCTGAAGTCAGTGTGTGGAATCGTGCTAAGCATGTCTTCTGGCACAAGCAGAAGTACGAAAGAGTGAAAGAGAGAGAGAGCAAGAGAGCAAGAGAAGCAAAGTAGATGCCCTGTGGGAGGACAGAGTTCAGAGCCATCGATTTCTCTAGTTAAGATCACTAAGGGCGTCTGCTGCAGACAATTACGAGGGGGAGCTTCAGATCATGAGCTGTGTGAACAGACTGCTCTGGTGTGTCTCACCGTTTTGTGGTGCTTTTTGGAGGCAAGCGGTGGTGGTGTGCTAACATAGTTCTAGACTGATTCAAGTTAAACAGGTGAGTCGTGTAAGACCTGATTTGTAAACCCCAGGTTTTTCCACTGTAGGCCATAAGTGTCAAAATTTTGGAAAAAAGCTTTTACGGCCACGCAAAAATTTCTTCTAGCCCTCCTATATGATTGCTAACAATAGGTTAGCATTATGCTAGTGGTGGTGCGGGTAAACACGTTCCATCTTTTACGTGGCGCTTGTAACTCAAAATATCACAAAGGACAGGTTGACTGATGTAATATGTAAAAACTAAGCACTCGCCAGTTCCAAACAACAGCTAAAAATAACCTTTATAATAAGTCTACTTTTTCTGCTTAGAGTGGTTTAGCACCTTGCATTTACGCTAAGGAGTTATAAAGGTTTCAGCCCAAACTTCATCTTGAATGAGGCACAATGCAGAACAAGCAGAACTGAGTGCATTAATATATCAGTCCTAATGGCACAGTAACAAAAATCCAACATATAAAATACAAAAAATGGGAAGAACATGCAGAATATTATATTTTACCATGTACAATTTACTCTCAATAAAGAGACCTATATAAAAGCTGCTGCCACTTCACTTCTTAATTACTGAAACCTGTTTAGACTCAGTTTATAGTCACAGTCTGTACAATTGTCAGTACACCCCTCACATACAGTATATGTAAATATTTTATATCTTTTCATAGGACAACTCTGAGGATATGGCACTTTGATATAATGTAAAGTAGTACATTATATAACAGTGTACATTTGCTGCCCCCTCAAAATTATTCAACACATAGCCATTAATGTCTAAACTGCTGCCAAAAAAGTGAGTACACCCCGAAGTGAAAATGCCCAAATTGTGCCCAATTAACAATTTTTCCTCCCCAGTGTCATGTGACTCATTAGTGTTACAAGGTCTCAGGTGTTAAAGGGGAGCAGGTGTGTTAAATTTGATTTAATTGCTCTCACACTCTCCCATACAGGTCATTGGAAATTCAACATTGCACCTCTTGGCAAAGAACCCGCTGAGGATCTGGAAAAAAGAATTGTTGCTATGCATAAAGATGGCCTAGACTTTTAGAACAGGCCTCACCATGATCGATCAAAGAAGTTGAGTGCACAAGAAAGCCTGCAAACAGTTTGCTAAAGACAAGCAGACTAAAGACACTTCCTGTCCAGCTACTGAAAAACTTGGCCTAGACTTTATCTACATATACCATGGGAGATGTTTCGACAGTTTTCCGTTGGACGAAAGTCATTTTTGTGTTCAAGAATTTGATCTTTGTAAAGATTCATTGATAAAATCATTGATATGTTGTGAGCTGGTTAGAAGAACAGGTTTGGTTCCAGATCTCCAGCCATAGCATGAATGTGTGAAACTCCAGCAAGACCTGTTTTAATGGAAGGAAGGACTGACTGAGTCAGTAGCAACAGTAGCAATGTAAGACAAAGTCACTAACCCTGCCAGCCAGGCTTGCACACGGGTTTGACGTCGATATGGACGGGCACGCTCTCCGTCGCCCTCTTCTGGCCGCAGTCATAGGCCGTCACCATGATCTTGTAGTGTTGCTGCTTGTCGTAGCTCAGACGCTCAGTGTTGCGGATGTTGCCTTCAGGAGAAACAAAAGAACAAGTCTGATGAAATGATGCATTTTTATTACACAGGCAGGAAAAGGTAACACCTGAGTGATGCGCTAAACCTCACAGTGTGTGCTAGCCACCCTCTAACCCCTCATCAAAGGTCAGTTTCTGACTACAGAACTGCTCTTGGTTGTTGGTGGTATTGAATACATATATGTTAAACAGTGTAGGAACATTACTCAAGAACTGCCCAGTAAAGAATGGGGTGGAAAGGGATAAGGAACTGGATACTGGGTATCTGGATTCGTTTTTCAGGGGGTATACCTGCAATAGACCTCAGTGATAAAACACTTGCATTTTAATAAGATTACTGCAGGGCAAGTGTGTTCCTAGTGGGTTGTATTTTCTACATATGCAGTTGTTTGCACAACACAAGCAATACATTATACCTGCATTTACCACTTTAATCAGTAGAATCTAGATACTCTGTTGAGATACCAGTGATCCAGTCCCACTATGCTGCTTGGACCATGTTGATACCTATCCTCATATACTAGAACCCACTACTGGGGGAGCCCATAACTCAATGAGGCCCACCTGTACACAAGGAACTAAAGATGCCTCTTAAACATTATTATTAAAATATGAATATTACTTATTTTATTTATTTATTCATGTATATTCTTGTGTATTATTACTATCCTGTGTCAACCAGAGGAAGATGGGTTCCCCTACTTGGTTCCTTATAAGGTTTCTTTCTACAGTTTTCTGTCACCTTTGGCTTCCTCAGTAGGGGCTCGGATCCGGTTTTCGAAAAGCTGTTTGTGACAACGTCACGTGTAAAAAGTGATATAGAAATAAATTTAACTTGACTTGAATAATGACTTGATTTGTATCCAGGTCATCAGACACTCAATAATAAATGACTAGGATGAGACTCGGGGGTAAAAACAATGTGAATGGGACGTCCCTAATTGTTAATGTGTAACAACACAGTGATTATGGACAGAGTATAAACCGGGGGCCCTATAATCTGACTATAACTGGTTCCGAATACCTAATGGTCTGCACATATAAAATAAAAATGATTAGCTTTATAGTACTTTATAACATCAGTGCTCTGATTCGTTTAGCTTCCCCATCTCAACACCAGAGAATCTGGCTGCAGCTCTCATAATTCAAATAGGTCCATTTTGGGGCGGGCGATTGCTGGGCGCCGCTGGCAGCTGGGACATGACTCCGTGGTGACGGAGTTCAGCTGGGGCTGCAGGTAACAGCCAGCAATTCCATGCCCTCCCACGTCTGTTGGCTCATGGTTATTTTTACCCGCCTGGCTGCATTTCAATGAGGCCCAGCCACGCTGTCAAGGAGACAGGAGCGAGGAATAGAGGTCACCCACTCTGAGCTGACGGAAGCCGCACTGGGCTCATCACGGCAACCGAGCTAATGTGGGACTCTGAGCAGGTATGTGTGGATGAGTGTGAATGTCAGGCTGTGTGTGTGTAATACAGGCTGACTGATCTATCGTTTAGTAAATATGTACAATATATTATTATTATTATTATTATTATTATTATTATTATTATTATTATTATTATTATTAATACTACTGATGGAGTATCTATAATGTGTGTGGACTATACCAGCCTTCACTCCACACTTGCTTTGGTGGTTCAACAGTTGGATCACTATTGGTACACCTGGAACACCCCACAAGATCTGCTGTTCTGGAGATGCTCCATCACAATAGGGCCTCAGATCCTTATGCTCATGCGTCCAGCACATCAACTTCAAGAACTGACAGTTCAGCCCCTGACAGGTGCCACTGTAATGAAATAACTAGTCAATGCTACTCACTTTATTTGGACCCATCTACAGTGCACAGTATAGCAACAAGATGTTGTAAACCTCTGGGCGTGAAGGACAAGGGGGAAAACATGACCTGCAGACCCCCACTGTATCCTGACATCAGCTCAGTTTACCCTTGATTCCAGTAAAGGCTCAACATTTGAATTTTTTGGAGCCAAACAGCTGTCGTGTTCTTTAGGCCAGTGAGGGAAAGGCCCAGTCAAGCTGTTACTTGCATTGGGTCCAAAGGACCACGTCTGCCATGATACGGAGAAGGAGGCAATCAGTGTCCATGCCATGGGTAATGTAAACATCTGTGAGGGCACCATTAATGCAGAATGATATGTACACATTTTGGAACAACATATGCTGCCATCCAGATGGTTTCTTTTCCAGGGACACTTCCAAGCCGCAGTCTGCACAGGGGCGTGAGCTGCCTATAATCCTGAACTTATGATGCTTTAAATATGGCAGTGAAGGAACCATACGATTGCCCAACTGAAGACCTGACGAATGGAGGGACCTCAGGGTGGAATATGGTGTAAAGCCTTAACTACACCACCTTTATTAAAAAGAAAACAACAAAAAACCAAGTATGAATTCCTTTTTGTTTTTATTAGCACTTGCGAGTGTCCCTGATTTTTGGGAACTGGGATTGTTACCTTTTTTATTACATATTTGTTTAGTATTAATGATTTCCTAAATGTATTTATTTATTTATTCGTGTACTTATTTATTCATTTATTTATTTATTTATTTATCTATTTATTTATTGGTTTGTTTGTGTATTCCTTTAATCAGTTTTTTTGACATTACCTATTTTAATTTGCTTTAAATTTGTCCTGTTTGAGGGTATTTCAAAGCAATATTCTTTGGTTTGTTCTAATTTCGCTTGTTCGTGGAAATCATTTAATACACGTTTTTCCCGCTGGTAGAATTCATTAATTGAATTTTTAAATGTATGTATTTATTTATTTATTAATATAAATGTAAAATAATTTTTAAAAAGTAATATATTTTTTTCCCACCCAGATCCACTACGTACAGTGACACACATTGAAGCGTCTGTATTCCCATGACGTGTGTAATTCCTGTGCGTGTCCGTGCGAGATTAAGAGCCCTACTGAATTTGTAAGTGCTGCTTTATCTGCTGGCGAGTGGAGTTGTGAGAGCTGATTAGACTCGCTGATGGCAGACGGAGTGATGGAGTGTTGAGTTTTTCTCTTTAAAAAGGGAAAGTTCTTCCGCATTACGTTATCTAGGCCCCCGTCTGCGCCGCGCCGGATACACACGCGCTGAGAGATGAGCGGCACTAATGAGGGGGGTGAGAAAGTGACAGAGAGAGTGATACAGAGAGACAGAGAGAGAGAGGAAATCTGATTATGAACGTAAGTGCAAGTGAACCATTCATACACACTTTTGCGATTCTTACCTGTCACGGCTCACACAGGTGTGTGTGGAGTGAGTGACAGAACAAAGATTGGATTAACAGCAAGCTTCTTTAAATGACTGGCAAGGTCACAGATAGCCACATTCAGCTGCAGTATACCCTCAGCACAATACACACACACACACACACACACACACACACACACATCCTATCACCGCTGCAGTGGTGTTGACAGTGTAAATTAAATCTAAAACACCCCTGATATCTTTCTTCCTTAAGCTTCCTCTCACTCTCTCTCCTCCTCTGGGCTATGTGTGTGTGTGTGTGTGTGTGTGTGTGTGTGTGTGTGTGTGTGTGTGTGTGTGTGTGTGTGTGTGTGTGTGTGGCAGAAAGATGAACCAGGGTGTTTTCTGTCTATCGCACATGATGCTCTTTTTTTATATCTCATTTAACATTCTGCCCACTGTCTCGTTACCTCTCTCTACCGCTCTCTCTCACTTCCGTCCCTGAGAACTGTACGATTCAGATAAAATATTGCGATTCTGATATCGCATTTATGTACTGTGACTGTGATACATGTATGTTAAACATTTTTTAAATGCATTAATGTAACAATTTGTGTCACATGGTCACAGACCAGCCTCTATTTTAGGGGGGGTGGGGCAGCTTCCTTTGTCTACTTCAGTTCTACCAATCAGGGACACTGGGAGGCCGAAGCCTAGAACGTGAAGCGCCTCCACATATTTCTGATAAAGCAATGTCATATGTACTGTATATATAAGTGTGTGTGTGGGTGGGTGGGTGTGTGTGTGCGTGTGTGTATGTGTGTGTGTGCGTGTTTTGTTCTTTACATTTATCTTATTATTTTTAAATACAGTATGCTACCGGTCAAAAGTTTTAGAACATGACATTTTTCCAGTTTTCACTGGAAGCAGCTCTGTTAAAATGAAAAACCTTAAATGTCAAAGTTTACCAAAATTACCAAAATAAAAAAATAAATGAAAAAATATTTACAAATGTTTATATTTGATGGACATTTTTCAGGAATGAAGGACCTGCTTAACTTAATAATAAGTTTTCCTGAAGCAGAGGAAATAAATGACATAAAAATTAATGCAGAAAATTCCTTGCAATAGGTTTACAGATTCACTGTTGCTCCATTCGGTCCAGTTCATCCCAAACCATCTGGAGCTGAAGTCTGTAACTGAGCTGCTACTGAATCTACTGTCAAGATCTTTTCTTCTGATGTTCTGTTCATTCTCCACATTGTGATCTCCATCTACAGTACTACTTCCTGCTCTACAGTACTGTACTAATACTGCATCAGAGGGTGGAG
>JBBIGC010000013.1:5904277-5925449 GCA_037576955.1 Lepidarchus adonis | reverse complement strand
AGGTGGTGAGCCCATGGGAAGGGGGACCCACGTTGCCTCTTCGGGCTATGCCCGGCCGGGCCCCATGGGTAAAGGCCTGACCACCAGGCGCTCGCCATCGAGCCCCACCTCCAGATGATGTGATAAATGAAAGTGAAAGTAACTTTAATAAAACGCTAAAAAAAAAATGCAACACAGAGCCTGAGGTGGGTGAATGTCTCCCTCTGGTGGACTGTCAGCAGAATGACAGTGTAAAACACAGTAGACGCGTATGTAAGGGGTTTAGACTTACGACACATATTGAGGAACAGAACCCCATCTAGGACCCCCCCCCCCCCATAAATGTTCATTTTGGGTGAATATGAGGTGATGGATTGCTAGGCGCAGACCAGGATAAGGAGGAACGTTTCATTGCAAAAAAGGCAAAAAGGCATAAACAGCAAGACGAGGAGTCAGTTGACAAAATAGAGGAGAACTGATATGAAACATATAATTCACACTGTGTAGTTTAGCGGAGGTTAGTGGAGAAGGAAACATCATCTAATGTGGAAGATTTCAATGCAGATCAATTAAACAAAATGCTGTGATTGTTTTATGCATCTGAGCGAACTTCTAGCAAAACCTACTCAGTTGCCAGTTACATTACATTTCAAAATAGCTCATTGCTGAGCGACAAGCAGAAAATCCAGAACTATATTTTTGTAGCGAATGCCAAGAAACTGCAATAAAAAAGATTCACATAAATATGAAAAGTTTCATTTCTCCCTTCTTCACCCAGTCAAGATATGCTTTTCCATAATGGCCGTCTCACAATACATTGTCCCTTGCATTATGGCACTGATCAGAGGGGTGGAATATATTAGGCAGCAAGTGAACAGTCAGTTGTTGAAGTTAAGCAGGGATGTGAGATTCTTTGCTCTTGGTATTAAGGGGTCAATATTGACCAAGAAGTGATCCAAGGAAGGACAATAGGGTCATGGGTACCAAAAGCTCACTGATGAGCATGGGGAGCGAAGGCTAGGTCGCAGGGTGAACCCTGCATTGTGCACTTAGTCAGCTGGGATTGGCTCCAGCTTCCCCATGACCTAAAATGGATAATCTGTTTAGAGAATGGATGGATGGGTGAATCTCTGAAACCTGAGTATCTACTTTATAGGGCAATGTGCAGAATTAGCCAATGGCATTGTTAACCGTTTTCACTTGATGCAATTTAATCCCAGTTTAAATATGTTTGAAAAGAGAATTTGGGTGTTATTTGTTGAAAAATAATAGTAATTTGTTAAATAAGAGAAATAGTAGAGTAGTATTGCTGTTAAAATCTTAACCATTCCCATCCCTAATCATGATAAATGAATACAGCTGTTTAGTATTAGTAAAGCAATAATTATTATGAATTATTATCAAGTAATCAGCATTAATTAGGGGCAGTGGTGACCTAAATGCTGAGGTCACATTGCTGTGTTCACAATGACAAAAATAGTCACTTTCGCTTAATCGAGTGTAATCAGCATTTTTAAGGTCAAATAATAAAAATGGACAGTAACAAATTACGTTTAATGTTTTAACAAATCAAAAACAAAAACTAAACGATGGAAGAAGAGCAAGGGTCTTCCTACCATCCCAGACAGTGAGGCCAGTTATGCTTTCGTGAACCCCATGGATGGCGGCGGCTTGTAGACCAATGCTTAGGTGTTTTCAAATTATAGTAGTTATTTGCACAGAGAGTTTTGTAATTTTGCTATTTTCAAGCCTAGAAGTGGTTGTTCGAGTGTTTTGAGTGTTGCATTTTCACAAAAGGAGACGGAAATCAGTTTGAGCTCATTCGCTGAGGTTATAATGAAAAATGCCCTCCAACATACGCCCTCCAACACGACTTACAATACAAACTGCCCCTTATTTGCAGCTTCATTGAGTTGGTGAAATGTAAAAACTCACTAAAACACTGTGGTGTCACTCGGGAGTATCTAGTAACGTATTTTGAATGCAAAAAAGATCCTTTATAATGACCTTCAGAAAATATTCGAACAAAAATGGATATGAATGTGAGTCAATCTTCAGCTCCTCCAGAGTTACCATGGGCCTCTTGGCTGCTGCTCTGATTAATGCTCTCCTTGCTCGGCCTGTCAGTTTAGGTGGATGGTCATGTCTTGGTAGGTTTGCAGTCGTGCTATACTCTTTCTATTTGCAGATGATGCACTGAACCTTGCTCCCTGAGATGTTCAAAGCTTGAAATAATGTTTTATATAACCTAACTTGGCTTTAACTTCTCCACAACTTTATCCCTGACCTGTCCGGTGTGGTCTTTGGTCTTCATGATGATGTTTCTTTACTTATATTCTCTAACAAACCTCTGAGGCCTTCACAGGACAGCTGTATTTATAATGAGATTAAATACTAATTAGATTAGACTTCTAAAGGCCATTGGTTACACTGTATTTTATTTAGAGTAAAAGTGGCTGAATACAAATGCATACTTTCACATTTTAATTTGTAAATCCCTTTGAATCCAATGTATAATTTTCCTTCCACTTCAAGCACAACAATTCTACTGCTGAATGTTGATGTTTAATACTCAAAAAAAGGTTTGAAAGAGTGAGGATCAGAAAAACAAACCAAGTCCAAGAGAAACTGGATTTGACCAAAATATCAGGTTAAGATCAGCAAAAAAAACACAATATCACAGGGAAATCCCAGATAAAGGTCAAGAAACAGGCAAAATGTTCTATATACACAAAAGTCAAGACTTTTTTTACTAAACTCAGACATTTTGATCAGCTTATCACTTCCACCTGAGAAGGGACATGTCCAGAGATAGAACTCCCAAGATGCAGACCGACCTTACAAGGTATACATGGGGTCCTATCGATGTACTCTACTTACAAACATTTGTGGTTACGATGCTGTGAAAAGTGAAAGTACCATTAATAAAACTCTCAAAAAGTGCAATACAGAGCCTCAGGTGGGTGAATGTCTCCCTCTGGTGGACTAACAGAGGAATGGTCTCAGGACAAAACACAGTAGACACTTATGTAATGGGGTTTCAACTTATGACACACAACTAGGAACGGAACCTATTCATTAAGAAAATTGTAATTTTTTGTGCACAGAACATGGAGAAGAGACCTGCTGGACAAAAGCAGGATAGAAAATAATGACCAAATCTCATGCAAGGCAGCTCTTGAAGATTTCTGTATTGGTTTATTCAACTCGAAAGTTCCGCGCCCTCACGCTTACAGTTGAATGGGCTCAACCCCTATTGCTGGTAAACATCCCATCATCCCAAAGCTCATTAACATTTCTAACTATTCCTAACTAAGCAGATTTACAGAAAAAGTTCTAACAAAAACACTTGTTTTGGGAGTTTTTTTGTTCACCAGCTATCAAAACAGACTCTCAGGGCCTCCTCCATCTCCTCCAAGCTTCCTCTCTTGATGGAACCTTTCGGTCTAAAGTGTCACACTGGAGAAGAAAGGAAATGGAAGTGTGAAGTTGTTCCAGTCATCTGCTTCCACTCTTGAGTGTGCAGAGATCCGACTTTGATGTGCACCACCTCCCTTCATGTCCAGACCCATCTGGCTTCATACGGAGAGGGGATACGAAAGAGGGAGAGGAGATTAAATACAACACAAAGGAATGGAGAGGGAATCCACGATGGAAAAAGAACCCTGCCCCATTTCCCCACCCCCCCACCACCAACCCCAAGTCTGCATTTCCTGAGTCAGGCTCTGGCACAGACCCGGAACCTAAGCCGTTTGATCAACGCCCCACCACTCAGGCGTCGAGAGATGTACTAGCTCTGTGATCCTCCCCTGCACTGGGGAAATCGCTTTTTCGCCAAGGGGAAACTCGTTTTCTCATCACAGAAGTTGGCACTGGGCTCTTTTATTGGAGGGAACATCATTTTTGGGGTGGGTGGAGTGAGACAGATAGGAAGAGAGAACCAGAGAGAATGCAGAAAATATGGATTTCCATACCAGCTACAGAGGACGACCTGGCAAAGTACATTGATATATATGAGGTGCTAGGAATTGAAGGCACTCAGATAACACGTTTCGTAGCTCATGGAAAGTTCTATTCCCATTTTAATTAATGGCTAGTGAAATGCTTCTGTGACGGAACCATCCTTCGAGGAACTTGCAGAAGCTCGCAGCTATGCCGACTGCAGCTTCCTAAGGAACTGCAGTGGCTCTGTACAGAAAAAGCGCCTTCCTTGCATTAAAAAATGCCAATGTAATTTGCTTGCCCTCTATTTTCTTGCCTCAACCAAGTTGGTTTTCTAATATAAGCTAAAGGTTGAAGCTTATAATGCTACTAAAATCTCGTAATGTCAACAAGACTAAAGAGATCGTTGTAAATGTCAGGAAAACACGTCCTGCCCACACACCACTGAGCTACCTGAGCTCCAGCCAAGTCATAACAACTGTCGTAACAAAGTGTAATGCTTTTTAAGTCATTATAAACTAATCATGAATTATTATACGTTTACTTCCTTATTCTTCTTCAAACAGATAGTCCACACTGTCAATGGGATGGTATGCTCTAGTCCTCTAGCCTCCAAGACTGCACTGGAAGTGTTGTCCTGATTGAGGAGGTGGAAAACTATAGCCCTGCACCCCTTGCTAGTCCTGCTACCCCTTCTGCTTTCCAGTGTCTACTTTCCAGAAGATCATGAGAGATCAACTGGTGGTGTTGTTTCAGGTTAGATGTTTTATGTGGACATTTTGCTCTGAACTAGAAGGATCTACACAATTACAGTTGAATGGTGAACAAAGAACATCCATCTGAGATACTTGTTGTAATCGGGGTTGTGGAGCGTATCCCAGCGTTCCTAGGGTGAAAGGAGGGAAAACACCCATCCATGACCAGACAACAAAAAATGGAGGTACTGTACCTCTTTTAGAAGCTTGTGAAAGGGGCCTAGTGGATCTCAATACCATAGCTCCTCTGAGGGACCTTTTAATTGTTAATAACTGTCCAGAGTTCTTTCTTCCAGTAAATGGGTTATGGACTCTCTGGTAGACAAACTGAGGAGATTTTAATCCAGGTTCAGGTGGCAGGTTTCAGGGACTCCTTATTAACAGACAGGTGCTAATTAGGCAAAGCCAATGGACCTAAGGGCTTCTGAACCACATGTAGGCTCATTTTCAACCTGGGACCTATTAAATTATGCCTGCAAATGAAATGTGACTGCACCCGCCGTCCGCTAAAAGGGTGCAGGTGTCATTTTAATCGGACTTTAGAAGAGACCGTGACAGAATATTTAAAGACTAAGGAATATTTTAAAGCATGATGACCAGTAATGAGGTGCGGCTGCCACTTACTTTACCAGCATGTGCCCATTGTGGGAGAAAAATCATTTATTTTAAATCTCTCACATTTATTTTTAAATCTCTCAAATGTATTTTAAATCTCTTCAATTGATTTTAAAACTCCCAAATTTATTTTAAATCTCTCACATTTATTTTAAATCTCCCAATTTTGAAGCAAAGGCAAGGACGTCATATGGGGCAGGTTTTTGGAAGATAGCTCATAAGGTGAGATGCAACATGATTGTCAGGAGCCACAATGGAAAAGTTATGATGAGTAATTGGAAAAGTTCTATGGGGAACTTTCAAAGCCATCAGAAACGACTATTCCTCTAATTTTAAACAAGCCATGGAGATACGTCTGAAGTCTGATTACACGTTCTCCTCAACGATTATGTTCTGTGGGTTTGGTAGTGTTCTCCTGTTGATTTCAGATCTGTGTTTAATTTTTCTCCAGCACGTGTAGTAGTTGTGATGAAGCTGATGATCTATTGTTTGATATTTGGTAGAATCAGTCTAAGCCAGGGCTCATCTGGAGTGGCTCTGTGAGAACTTTCTGTTCAGAAGCTGATAGATTCAAAGCAGAAACTGGCATGTGACTGAAAATCCACTTCCTGCTCCCATCTAAAGATCTTTCCAGAAAATCTGGTGAGTGAGAAGCAAGGAGGATGTTCTTACCCGGACATTCAGTCAAAGGAGCGTCACTACCAAGGTTTCTGGAATGAGAGGATGATGCGTTTCTAAAGAAATAGTGACACTGTTCTGTAGATGGAGCCATTGTGAGACTCTTTGACATCGCACTGAAGAAATTGAACAGTTTCCTTGCTGCTTACACATTGTACATGTGAGTACAGTGTAAACTCACACTACTCCTAACACACAAAGCTGAAAATGCTGGAAAACACTGAACACAGATCTGAGATCAGCATCAGACACTGATTTAGAAATGTGAGTTGTGGTCAGGGATGATTTTTTGTTGCCTTGTGTTATGGAACTCCATTTTTAATTCTCTCCAAATTTCCCTCCAATCACGCATTGCTACCAAGCCAACAAAGTGAACCTTGCATTTACTTCCTCTCAGACACAGGAAGCACCACCACATCTTTTCAAACTTCCACTGATGGAGCACCATTTAATTCAACAACCATTGGAGGAGAACACTAACTTACATGAGTTAACAGGTGGCCATGTTGGTTTGTGAGCGATGGGTGGAGAGGCATCTGTAAAACTGGAAAACATGGACCCAGTGCCCGATCTGCCACAACTCTTGACTGTCATAGATATAAAGAATCTGTAAGTGTAATACACCCATTTTTTTAAAGAATGAAACCTCTAAATGTAAATGTAAATTAAAAAATAATAGACATGTCCGAGATCATTGGTAAAGATTTTTAACCAATAGAAAGAAAAGACAAAAAAAGGCAAAAAGACAAAAAAAAAAATTGGATTTGAGCCCTTGAATCTGATCATTATGCCTGAAATCACTTGTTTCACATGTAAAATGCCATATTTATACGGCATTTTTTCTTAGCATACAGTATGTAAAACATTGACTATAAAACTCTTAACTGTCCTAGATATACTGAATCTGTAAGTATAATACAGAACAATTAGTTTATATTGTGAAAGAATATTTGCCCATATGGCCCTGCCTCATTTCTAAATATATATCTCACAGACAGGAAATGCCATACATCTCCAGATGTGTCTACCGAAACCTAGGGCCTGTCAAGGAATTCAGACATGTAGAGGGAGAGGGAATAGTCTAGCAAACTCCCTGGAGTATCTGATACACTTGCGTTATTCAAATGCCCTTGTCGTCAAACCTTTCCATTTCAATTCTACTCATATACTGAGGAAAGCTCCACCATGACGATGAGCCGGATCAGTAGCCAGACTGAAAGTGGGCCACATTTCCATGGAAAGCACATAGAAAAAAGGGTTCCAGCTTGTGTAGTTTCAATTAACACCTCTTCATTATCTTCTTGAGGTCTCCCTTGGGTGGGATGCAACACTTACAGCTTCCTCGCCAAATTCCTGTCCTCACATCGTGAACAGCACAGTGGGATATTAGATTCATTCGGTCTAGTCCTAATAAATTATACGATTTTGAGTAAATGTCTTTGGCTGCTTCTTTAGAAAAAAAATGCCCACAAAATATGAAAGCAAACATTTTAGTGCTGCAATACATCATAAGTGAGGCTCTAAACAGAGAAGAGAAAAACAACCATAAGCTAAGATGAGAAGAATACGAGTGTCTGTGCAAGAGAAAACATCATTAGGTGTAGGACTTCACAGATGCACTGCAACACTATGTGATGGATCTGAGATGATAAGTGATTTTACTATAACTGTCCACCTTGAGGGAGAAGAGCTTCAGGGAAAATTTCCACATGAACATATACAACAAAAGCCATTTATAAAAAAAAAAGAAGAAGAAGAAGAAATGGTGGTGAAAATGACATGTAAATGCTTATATTAGGCACAAAAAATTCTGAAATTGAAGTTAGCAACATACTTCTAGCTAATGTAAAAGAATTGGAGGTCACTCCACGCAATGTTAGTGGCAGTTTGAAAATATAAGGTGAACAGGTTTGCGCTCCCTCTCCGAACAATGGTGGTATCATTTGTTGAATCAGGCCAAGTGATCCTAAGCACACTAATAAATCCCTCAAAAAGTTGATCAAAACACAAAAGTGGAAAAAGAGATGAGGTTTAAAAAAGGTCAAATTAAATAAATAAATATTATAAATAAAAGCATCTGAGATCATTAGTAAAGAGACTTTTTTACCAAAAAAAAATGTAATCCTTGAATCTAATCATTATGCCTGCAAACAGAATTACTTACATGTAAAATGCCGCATTTATATGTTTTATCAATTTTAAGTAAATTTTGATCAGTAACAGATTTATTTCATTTGTACATTTCATTTTTACAGTTTTTTTTTGTTTTGCTTTTTTGTATTCTAACATTAATGTATAACCGCTAATACAAAATTTCTTCTATTTCTGGCCATCTGGGAGAACTTTTCATAGCATTCAGGCCTTCACTGCCACAATGGGAAACACTTTTTCCCCAGCCACCATCCTTCTAAAACACAAAACAATAATCCTGAGTGGAAATGCTCTTTCTTCCACGCTCACATGTACAGTACACCCTAATACTGTTCCCCCAAAAACAAATCACTCCCCAACTTCTACTTCTCTATAAGTACACTCACACCACACCATTTCCACTATTAGTCTATTACATTAGCGTAATCTTGCTGCTTTTCTAGCCCTTTTATTATTGCACAATATGTTGTACAATACAGTAAGGTGATTACACAGTCATGTGAAAAAGTTAGAACACATTAAATGTTCAGTTTTTATTAAGAAATGTTCACGTATTGACGTCTAAAAATTGTTTATCTCTGGAACAAAATATGATGTAGGTAAACAACACAAATGAACCTTCATTTATTCATTAAGCAAAAAGATTGTGACATTCACCAATATTTTCTAATTTGGAATTTGTTCTTAAATAAATGTTCTTAGATTTGTGTCTTAAGGGCATTCAAATTTATGGAGTGTTGCTTTGTTTCATTAATTACTTTTCATTTTAATACAATTTTAGAATAGATAAAAAAACTCAGATTTTCTGCCATAAAATGGGAAAAATTTTGGGAACTGAGGAGACTAACTGCAGTTCGACATTTGTATTTTTGCTGGCAGACCAGTCAGGCACATGCACTTTGTCTATTACAAAGAACATAATGACATTGGGCAATAAGGTTTGACATCGTTTTTTAAAAATAACCAAGTTCTCAGGAATCGATGGTGGAATATGTCTAAAATCCCAAAACCTACATCTGCTTTAATGGCTTTTACCTATTTCACTGATAACAGTGCTGTTCATCTTTGGCACAGAAAGCTCTGAGTCTATATTTGCTTCTGTATAAAACTGATGCATTGCTTTCTATTTGCATAATAAAGTTTCAGGTTTTCAGTTTCTCATGCAGTATCGCCTGAGGGCTTGATGGTTTACATCCTTGTCCCACAAGGATTTCCCTGAATTCCTTGAATCCCTTCCCAGTTTTATGTACTGGAGATCAGAAAGTGGTTAGCCAGGACCCATCTCTGCTTACAGAGACAGAAGCTTCTTACCCAATCCCCTCACCTGTTTCCAGGTCACCTGCTTATTGTTGAATGCTTCAAAATGTCCTAAGACAAATATTCTATAAATATTCACTCCCTCTTTTATTCACACTTTTGGTCTGTCCCAATTTTTTTGTTACATGCATGAAATTCTAAATTTTTTTATATTGTAATTTGTATTGATCATTGGAAATCTTTTTTTTGTGAACTAGTCACAAATTCTGGCTTTTAATGCATTACATAAGAATCACCAACATTAAAAAAGAAGTTTGTAAAACAAACATAACCTTGCACTTTCAATTAATTTTAAAACTAAAGTCTTTCATCCAAGCCGGACCCAAAGTCATCCTAGATCCAAAATTTCTTGGCCGCCTGTTGGCAATAATTCTGTGTGTTTGTGTCTGTAATTAGATTTAAAGCTTCTGCAAATCAGCCACCATTTCTGAAAGCAGCTGGAAGAAAAAGAAAGCAGAAGCAATTAGTAAATATATAAATTACACAAGCCAAAGCGTCAGATAACTTATTGTTATGGAGTGTGCTCATTTCTGGGTCCCGTTATTCAATCTTCTCTGAAAGCTATTAAAATGAACCGTGCTATGGAAGAGTATATTGTTTTGAAACAATATTCAGCCACAGTCAAGCTTACCTGACTAATTCCTGCATAATCCCCTTTATCATACCTTTTATAATGGTTTGTCAGTATAAAGCACATCCTCATGGTGAAAACTGTTGTAATCGGCTAAAGAATGTGTGGCAGTAATTACAGCATATTTGACTGGTTCTATCCCAAATTCCTAATAAGAACTTTTGTGTAATCCTTTACAGATTGGTCTGTTGACTGAATGTGCTAAGAGTTTTGCAGTAAATGCTGAACTCATGTATCTTCCACTCGTGCGTAACAGTGGAGTCCCCCAAGGAACAGTACTAATACCAGTTCTCTTCACATATACACGGCAATATAACACTAAACTCAAACAGCTTCAGAAGTTCTGATGATTCTGCAATACTAGGGTGTACTACTAAGGGGTTGACAAGCTTAGGGCTTTGTCTTACACTTTCTAACTGTATAAGAGTTTAACTCCTCTGTATCATCTAAACAGTTGCCCAGTATTCATCACTTGTAGCACTTTTTACACGGGATGATTTCTCTTTGGTTAATTTTTTTAATTTATTTTTCACTTTTTAGTGCTTGTCATCTTTTTTTGTCCATGTCGTTTTTTTGTTCAATAATATAAAATGTTGAAAAAGTATCAAATATATTTAAGATAATTGAATCAATAATCAAAAGCAAATTCAGACTTTTGTTGAATATGGAATAAACAATAAGAGATGCCATTAAGCTTTTTTGATTTCAAGTGTCTTATCTGTTTAATGTGGAAGGATACCAACAAATTTGTCCACATCTGAAAACAGCTGGAGTTTGTGACATCACAAAAGCACAGAATTAAAAAATGACTGTTTTTCTGCCTAGTTCCCATGGACTGGTGAGTAGGCAGTAAATTCTGTGTACTTTGTTACGCTACTAACAAAAATGGGTCCTTGAAGATAATTTCACTTGCTAAGATATAGTTTTTTAACAGCGTGGGTTTATTTATGAGTCTCAGTCATGCAAATTCTTCTATTACTTTTGCCGCTGTAAGACAAAAGACTAAGGTGGTGGCTGTTGACCTTCATGGCTTCAAGAAGCTATGGCATCTGGTCACTGTCAAGAGCAATGTGATTATAGTGAGCACACACAAGTAGCTGGGAGCTCACTTCAACAACAAGCTGTGGAGCATTATACGAAATGACAGAGTGCGCTCTTTACTGAGGGACTTCAGGCTTTTTCAGCTTGAAATATTTGATGTTGTGTTGTGCTGGATTTGAAGGTGGGGTCATGAAATTGCCTGATAGAAGTCCTCAGAATCACAAGACAGGTTCAGTTAGGGGGCACATTCTAAATTCGCTGAAAGCAAGCAGCAGAGGACGGGAAAATAGCTGTAATGAACCCTGCTCTCCACCCTCTTTACGAAAAGCACTTTCAGGGGTCAGATTATTCAACAGAAACATGTCAGGACTTGCTGCTAGGGCTTCTATACATCTGCCTCTACAATGCCTCAGTCTGTGAGTGCTGTTGGCCACCACTAGAGTAGAGGGCAGGCTTGCAGTAAAATAAAGAAAAACTTTGATATATGTAACCTATACACTGACCAGGCCATTTTATTGGTATACCTGCTCAATAGCATGTTAACACAAATAGCTAATCAGCCAATCACATGGCAGCAACCCAATGCATTTTGGAATCTAGACTGAGCATCATAATGGTAAAGAAAGGGGCTTAAGTGACTTTGAACCTGGCATAGTCGTTGGTGCCATTTCAGATTCAGTATTTCAGAAACTACTGATCAACTGGGATTTTCACGCACAAACATCTCTAGGGTTTATGGTCCAAAAAAGAGAATATATCTAGTGAGCATCAGTTGCGTGGATAATAAATGTCTTTATGACCACACCCTTTTGAGTCTATGCCATGAACAAAACAGGCAGTTTTGGCAAAAAGGAATCCAACCCAGTACTAGCAAGGTGTCCCTAATAAAATGGCCAGTAAGGGTATATAATGTACTCGACTTACAAAAATTAGTGGTTACCCCAAACCTTGTTTTATTTTTATTTTTATATTTTACGGTGTGAAAATTGAAAGTGAAAGTAACTTTAATAACATACTGAGAAAGTGCAATACAGAGTCTCAGGTGGGTGAATGTCTCCCTCTGTTGGACTGACAGAGTAATGGCCACAGGGAATTACACATGTAGACACGTATGTACAGGGTTGAAATTCGACTAACATCACACAATGAGGAACGGAACCCTGTCATAAGTCTGGGACCCTGTATATTTAGAAAATGATTGTACATATATGAAATGACACCTGCAAAGTTTGACATCATAAAGGATAGTGTCATCATGTGTTTTGGATGTGTAATATTAATAATATGCCACTATGGGTAAATCAACATGAAATCTATTACCAGCTATTCATAGTAATGAAGAGCTGTGGAAGACTGAATGCCATATCACAGGAACATTGAATGCAATCGTGTGAATCCTGAAATGATGTATGGTTATACCCTTGTAATCAAGATGATTGCTTTCTGGACACAATCTGGAGTCTATATTCATGGGTGAAGATTATAGATAGGACCTATTGTGGGTGGGAGGAGGATCTGCATGAGCATTTGCCTGCTTAACAGGAACTGTCACCCCATTTGGTCTTTACCAGTGCGTTAAATACTTAATTTCGCCAAAAGTGGCATATTATATGTAGCAACATCCATAATATTATACATCCAAGATCATAACTTTAGCACGTTTTGCTGGTAAAGCAGGTAAAACCTTACACACTACACCATTTTAGCCAAGATAATGTTCGTCATGATCTACAGTGTTCACAATAGGCAACTTGTGTTCCAGTGATTGGGAGTCTCGCACACAACCACATCACTGATCTGCGACCTGGGTCTAGACCTGAACTACAGGTCTACAGGTCTGGAACTACAAGATCTCTCACTAGCAAGAAGGTGTACCAGTTCCCTGTACACCTGGAGTCATTCCTCCATGAACATACAGAGCCTGAGTTGACCAATGTAGCTCCATGGCCGTGACACCCACCCCCACAAATTGGGCTTGCACTCCACTTTTAAGGAGCCCTCACACATAGCAATACCCCATGCAAACCAGAACTATAAATGCTCAAATTTCAGTCTGACTTTCATCTTGTTTGGCCCAGCGCTATACTGATGTGAACCATGCTGTTAAAGAAGAATCCCACCTAACTGGCTGCTTCTCTTTGTCAGTCATGTACAACTTCTCCAGATATCTAGCACGCCAGAAATCCAGTCCCAGTTGCAGACAAGGTCGTGATCACCCTCTATCCTGCTTTGAGTAGCTCCCACATAATGACTTGTTGTTGCAGATTAACACAATCGCCTCCGATCCATGGCTTTTGTCTGCGATTTTCCAAAGGAAATCATGACTAAAGTCTTGAACAAATGGCAAATGGTCTTCTATTACTTTAATCTGGAGCACATAGTGTTTACTTATTAAAAAAAACTGAAAAACTGATTTATCACTGTACACATTTCCACTTCAATGAATTTAGTTAAAATATGTACCATTTCTTATTATGATTTAACATTAGTTTAACTTCTACAAATTTGAGGTACTATGTTGACAGAAACTGAATTTTTGGGGAAATAAGCAAAAGCATCTTGAATTTATCTGTCACTAGAATCAACCTCATCATGGCTTAATTACATTTTTCATGTTAGTCACCATGATACCTCTAGTATGCAATTAAGCATGTACGTTTCATTAAGTGCACTTTATAAAGAAGCAGAAAAATACGAAAAAAGTGCCTTTTTTAAGGATAAGTGAGACGAGGATACATGTTTCTAAAATTGCCTTTTTATCAGCAATGCTGATTTATTCATTAGCACCCCAAAGGCACGACAAAATAAGACTTCTGCCATGGATTTGGGATTGGATTCATACACCAATGCATGATGCGTTTGTAACATATCTGCAGCCTCTGCGTTTCTCTTTCATCACATCCCTCTATCCTCCGCCGCTTATGGGCTTCCTGCAAGCCGTCCATAATGTCTTTGGACCGCTTCCTGGCCTGGTTTTGTTGGCTAATCTGGTGTGAGGAAAGCAAAGTTGGGAGCGAACAATACAGCATTGTACATCATCCGGGAAGGGAGATTAATGGGGAGGTGGGTGGGTGTGTGGGGGGGGTGAGACCAGAGCCACAGCCCAGATAAAGAATTAGCAAATGGAGCCGGCGTTCCCCCTCTTCTTCCCTGGCCCAGAGTCATCCTTCATGGTAATTTGATTGAGAATGCTCCACGCAAACTACAAGACCTACGCTCCTTCCTCTACAGGGGGAAAAGTCTTGTTCCCAGAAATAACAATTCATCTTCTCCAGCCCTGGCTCAGCAGATCTACGACTTCAGGCTCATCATCGTTATTTTACATCAAAGTGAGCTGCTGCGCCAGAGACAAGAACGCAAAGGTGGAAGGAGGTGGGGAGTTGGGGGGTGGCGAGCACTTAACAACGCTGGGCCGGGTTCCCACACACCAATTAACGCGGTGCTGAGAGGACATCCCATTCCTTTCTCCAAACAGACAAAAACAGGATTGATGACAAAGCCTCCCCATGCAGAACCGAGAGATTTCATGGGGAACGTGAGAGGGAGAACGACAAGAACGAGAGAGAGTGCAGGAGCTGAGAGAATTACGTGACAGATTAGTCTTCTTCTGCAGACCGTTCTTCCCTCTTTTTCCAAAGTGGGATCTAAGGTGTTTAGGTATTAGGCATGTATTGACTCTGCGTGAAAGAGGGAGAGAGAATTATGACCCGTCACAAAAGAAGAAGTGCTTTCATTTCCTGGCAACATGTGAACAACAGCAGCTCTCAACTTCTTTTTTCAGTGGTTTGACATGGAAGCATTGCCTTAACTGTGTCTATTCAACCGACTCCCTCCACAAAGCCGCCCAACGCCTGCAAGACCATTCGTTCACAACTATGGAAGAACATTCAGAACTTGTTTACTGTAAAAACAACATTTTTCTCCCTTTTTCTGCCCAATTTGAGTCATTTTCCATTCCAAGGTACAGGAACATTTTCTAGGACAAGCCTAAAGTGAGGGCTGATAAAAAGACCAAGTAAATACAGATGGCAAACACTACATGAAGCATGAATGGAACATAACTATTCTTTAGGCAGTTCCAGGCTGCATGTTTGATAGTTTAAGTCAGTGGTCCCCAACCTTTTTCACGCCATGGACCGGTTTAATGTCAGACAATATTTTCATGGACGGTCATTTAAGGTGTCGCGGATAAAAACAACAAAATAAAATGATACGACCAACACAAAAACTGTGGTATTTTGTAAATATAATAATAAACGTAAATCCACTGTGTAATTATGTAACTTTATTAGCAGCGTCTTTCTGAAATGCGCTAATAACGATCAGAGTAACGTCGTCCTCTGCCCCTCACACACTCTGGTCGCTATGGTAACGCGTAAACGTTCCTTTCAGAATAAAGTAGAATAGAATTAGTTGCATAGAATTAAGAAGAAGCTTTGCCAGAGACTCAACTTCCACCACAGAAAGCTAACATGCTTACAAAGTCATTGGTGGCTCCTTAGGGATTTTCTGGGTGTTGATTGGTAGGTTTCACATAGTCTCATGTTTATAGCAATAACTCACGGTAAGAGACGCGTGCGATCTTGTGATAACATGCAATCAAAAGCTGGGAACTGTTGAAAATGCATTTCTATGATGAATTGTTGCCAAGATATTAATAGAAGCGTCAGAAAAACAGTGATTTGATGCACGAGCGCGTCCTGTCAACTCCATTGGGTTAGAAAGGTGCGTTGCGTTAAACGCTGGAGCGCAAAACGCATTGCTTTAGGGATTTGATGGAGCGTACGGAAATATAACTGTAATAACACATGGCTTTCAACACATCATTCATATCGGCCATATCATTAAGACCACCTGCCTAATATTGGGCAGGCCACCCTCACGCTGAGTGTGTAATGACCCTTACTGTCAGAGTCCGGTTCAACAGAAGCTCCTCTTTGGGATCGGACCACACTCCCAACATGCATCAGTGAGCCTTGGGTGCCCAATTCACCATGCGTTCATGAACACCTGGAAGGCGTGTCGCGACGAGTTTGCGTGCTTTTAGCACATCCACTTCGACAACTGACTGTTCACTTGCTGCCTAATACTGTATGTCCCACTGGCCTGATAGGAGTCACTGTAATGAAATAACTGGTCAATGTTACACACTTCACCTTTCGTTGGTCTTAATGTTATGCCGGATAACAAAGGCACAAATGTGAGTCTATCATGGAAGAAGCACGAGTGATCTGGGAAAAGAGTTTTGACATTTTTTTCCCACTGCGGCCACTAATCTCTCCACCATGTGCACAAAATGGCGAACAAATCGCGTCCTTCCCTTGGAGAACGGCACAGGCTCGTATCTGCTGTCACCACAATTGTGCTGAATAGACAAGTGACAGCAGGTGGCCTATCTCCGGATAATCTCTAGCAAAAGCACAGTTCCACCACACACTCAGGACTCGTGTTGTCCTGTGGTGCTATTTATCTGTGTTTAACTCTGTCTGCCGACTTCTGCAGTGATACTGGAGGAGTACGAGGTCTTGGGGATTTATGACGTTATCCAAGTAGATATATGTGCCCAAAAAATTCCATCCATCCATCCATTCTCCAAACAGCTTTATTCATTTCAGGCCACAGGGAAGCTGGAGTTGATCCCAGCTGACAATGGGCCAAGGTTGGGTTCACTCACACCTATGGGCAATTTAGAGTAGCCAATCAACTTAAAGCACAAGCCTTTGGACAAGTGGGAGGAAACCGGAGAACCTGGAGGGAATCAAAGGGAACTTGGGGAGAGCTTATGCACAGAAAGACACATTTGCAGAACCCTGGACCTTCTTGCTGTGAGCTGACAGTGCTAATCACCCCCAGAAAATGTCTATTAAATATATTTATTTGATTAAAAAAACATTGAAATTAAAATATGTATAATAATATAATATAATATAATATAATATAAACATAAACATAAATAATTACTATATGGATAAGATATTGTACTTTAAAATATTGTGAAGACCTTGAGTGTCATTTTTATTACTATATTGACTTTAAACCAATATAAATGTAATTACATGTTCACTTGCTGCATATTACATTCACCTCCTTGACACTGTAATGAGATAACTAGAGTCAATTTTACACACTTCACCTCGCAGTGGTCTTAATGTTATGGCTGATCAGATATCATTAACAAACATATGCTTTTTTATCTAATAAATAAATAAAGCAAAACCTTTTAAATAAAAAAAATATTTTTACATGTTAATGATATCTGATCAGTCATAACATTAAGACCACTTTAAGACCACATTAGGCAGCAAATGAACAGTCAGTTCTTGATGTTAATGGGCTGAAAGCAGGAGCGTAATTGTGATGGCTAGAATAGCAGGTTTTGTGGCGTTTTCCAGATGCACAGTAGTGCAACTGCTGAATCGACAACAGGATCATGGGCATCCAAGGCTCATTCATGCACTTAGGCAGTGAATGATAGTCTGTCTGGTCTGATCTCAAACAAACACCTTCGCTACAAAGACCAAGGAAATAGGCAAAGCCACCACAAGGCAAACGAATGTGTGTTTTGTACTTTGTGCAGCCTAACAACATCAGTTCTGAGTGTGAGCTGCAGGAATATCTGAGATATCCTTTATGTACTCCTATAATACATACTGAATGCTCTATTGATCTCTGTGGTTTTTGGCCAGCGTATACTTTTGACCACATCATCCATCATTGGGGCCTGTTGCTCAATTGTCTATTTCAACAGACTATTCCAACTGCCATAGACCATCTTCATGCACTACTCCACTCCACCCACCCCCCTTCTTTATGGGCATTATTGTTATATTATTTTTTGATTCTGGAAAACTGTTTTGGGACAACGTCAGTTGTAAAAACGACATACAAATTGATATGAAATGAACTGAAATAAACTGAACTGTAATTAATTGAATTGAATTGATCTGAACTGTACAGAATGAACTGAAATAAAACTGAACTGAATTAAACTGACCTGAATTGATTTAAATTAAACTGAATACAATTGAATTGAACTGAAATAAATGTATCTGAATTAAAGTGAAATGAATTTAATTGACCTGAATTGAACTGAAATGATTTGAACTGAACTGTATTAAATTAAACTAAACTGAACCGAATTGACATGATTTGAACTGAACTGAATTAAATTGAACTGAACTGAATTGACATGATTTGAACTGAACTGAATTAAATTGAACTGAACTGAATTGACATGATTTGAACTGAACTGAACTAAATGTAATCCCAGAAAAGATCTGAGACTGAAAAAGTTGGGGTCTACAGCCTAACTGAACTGAACTGAACTCCTGCACCCTGACGAAGACGTACCTGAAACGACAGTCGGACATGTGTCAATCAGCACATGGGGCCTGAGCACCTGGCTCAGGTGTGCTGTGCACTAGAGTGAAAATGCACACTTGTGAGTTAGATTGAGAGGTAGTGTCAGTGCAGCTGCTGTGTGTCTGACGCCTGTGGGAAAAGAAAAGCTGGTGAGCGTTACCTTTTCAAGGCTGTGGGAGAGGAGATTAATTCCAGCCTTTGTCATTAAATGAGCTGTAGAGAGTTACCTGTCGCAAAGCCTCCTCGTTTGCCTCTTTGCTTTAAAACGTCACTTTGTTTAATTACCCTGTGACTGGCACAATGTTTCTTTCTCTCTCTCTCTCTCTCTCTCTCTCTCTCTCTCTCTCTCTCTCTCTCTCTCTCAGAGCTACTGAATAATCAGCACTCGACACCCAGGAACATGAATACGTGCTGTATAATTGCCCTTTTCCTTCAGGAAGTCAGTGCCATTCATTCTCATTTCCTACAGAAAATAACCCGATTGTTCTGCTTCGTCTTTCTCGCCGCTTCCAAGGCCAGTAAAGCTATAGAGGTCTAGGCCCTGAGGAGGCCGTGATGCGATCCCGTACACAATAGACACATACTGTCAGTGCAATGGAGACGGCAGGCAGAAAGCACAAGAGTGTGGCGGGGCCGATGTGTCACCATGAAAATGAGGAAATCTGCAGCTGCGGGCGTCTTACAGGAGCAAACGTGCATAAATCAATCAGCCATAACATTAGGACCAGTTGGGGTTATTAACAGCTGGATTTTAAGTGCCTAGTGAAAGGGACTATTTGTCAGGGATACTTTAACTGCAATAAACATTATTCATGTCAATGCTGAGATATGGTGACATATTATTTACCTTATGTAGTAAAATGCGTCTTTTTTGAGAAAATATCCAGCTGTTTGGACAAAAATGCCTTGTTGATGTCAGAGGAGAATAAGCAGAATGATAGAAAAGCAACAGTCGCTCAAATAACCACTGGTTACAGCCGAGGTCTATGACTACAGTGTATTTCTGATGGCTACTTCCAGCAGGATAATGCCCCAAGTCACAATGAGGTCACTGTTCTCCAATGGCCTCAACAGTCTCCAGATCTCAATCCAATAGAGCAGCTTTGGGATGTGGTGGAATGAGTGATATAGTTTTGCCATACAATGTAAACTGTAGTATTATATATATGTATTACAGATTGGAGTCTGTATGGCCCACTGTATATTGTATGAATGATAACACCATAACTTTTCTTTCACTCATGGTTAGTGTTTGGCTGAAGCCATTTATTATCAATCAACTGTATTTAGTCTTTTTAAATTATAATCACAACACAAACTACCCAAAAGTTTAAATACCCCAGGTCTTAATACTGTTTATTGCCCACTTTAACATCAATGACAGCTTTTGTTGTAGTTGTGGATGAGACTCTTTATCTTCTCAGATGATCAAGCTGCCCATTCTTGCTGCAAAAAGCCTCCAGTTCCTGTAAATTCTGGGGCTCTTGCATGAACTGAACGTTTGAGGATCTCCCCAGAGTTGGTCAATGATATTGAGGTCAGAAGACTGAGATAGCTTTCTCTTTTTCTGTAGCCAATGACGGGTCAACTTGGCCTTGTGTTTTGGATCATTGTCTTGTTGGAATGTCCAAGTACGTCCCTTGCGCAGCTTCTGGGCTGATGAGTGCAAATTTTCCTCCAGTATTTTTTTGATAACCTACTGCATTCATCTTGCCACTAATTCTAACTAAATCTCCTGTACCTTTGTAGCTCACATATCCCCAAAACATCAGCGATCCACCACCGTGTTTCACAGTAGGAATGGTGTCCCTTTCATTATAGGCCTTGTTGAGTCATCTCCAAATTTTGAGTTTATGATTGTGTCTAAAAAGTCTCATCACCCCAAATGACTTTGTCTCAGAAGTTTTGCGGATTGTCTCTGTGCTGTTTGTGGCATTTGCATAGTAATGGCTTTCTTCTGGCAACTCAACCATGCAGCCCATCTTCTTCAAGTGCCTCCTTATTGTGCATCTTGAAACAGCCACATTCTCTTTTTTTTCAGAGAGTCCTGTATTTCACCTGAAGTTATTTGTGTGTTTTTCTTTGCATCCCGAACAATTTTCCCCACAGTTGTGACTGAACTTTTAGTTGGTCTACCTGACTGTGGTTTGGTTTCAACAGAACCCCTAATTTTCCACTTCTTAATTAGAGTTTGAGCATTGCTGATTGGCATTCTTAATTCCTTTGATATTTTCTTATATCCCCTTCCTGTTTTATAGAGTTCAACTACCTTTTCCCGCAGATCCTATGACAATGCTTTTGCTTTCCCCCATGACTTAGAATCCAAAAACATCAGTGCAGCACTGGATGAAAGATGCAAGCATCTGTCAGGAGTCCAGAAACTCATTGACCTTTTATACTCACCCACGTATTACAACCAAACAGATCACAGGTGAAGATGGTTCCTTTAATAACCATTCAAACCTGTTTGTGTCAAGCTGGCCAAACCACCAGGGTGTATAAATTTTTGATCAGGGTCATTTTGGTAGTTTCTGTTGTCATTATGATTTTAAATTCATGCTTTGACTGTACAGATTGAAGTGTTTTGAGGGTGCAACCAATAATCTAACTGACACTGTGACATCTTACATTGTGTGTGTGTGTGTGTGTGTGTGTGTGTGTGTGTGTGTGTGTGTGTGTGTGTGTGTGTGTGTGTGTGTGT
>JBBIGC010000013.1:5890145-5901178 GCA_037576955.1 Lepidarchus adonis | reverse complement strand
CATCCATCCATCCATCCATCCATCCATCCATCCATCCATCCATCCATCCATCCATCCATCCATCCATCCATCCATTATCCGGTTCGAGTCATGGGGAAGCTGGAGTTGATCCCAGCCGACTAAGGGGCCAGGGCGCGGTTCACCCTGGACAGGAGGCCAACCCTTCACGGAGACGCGACCAAGTCCAGAAAGAAAGAAAGATCAACAAATGATCTCGGTTAAAAACTCAAGAGAAGAAGAAATCCATCCATTTAGACCAAGATCAGACTGGAGAGCTACAGCACTAATCGTGAAAGCCCTACACAAATAATCCAAGCGGAGCTTCCAGTGTCAGTCTTCTGTTTCACGGGTTTGGTTTTTGAGTTGGAGTTGAGTTGGTGGCTGTGAAGTGCCAATCAAAGCTCCCATCTTTCCTGAGTGCTGCTACTACTGCAGTGTGGGAAGCAAGAGTAAAGTAAAACCCATCTCTAGGGGAACCAAAACAAACACGAAGCTACTTCCTTCTCACACGACTCAGACGAGGGGGAAGAACACGTCAGAAGATGCCTTTCTGTCCCACCGGCCGTGCTTTCTGTCAAAGGAATTGTGGGAATGAGTGAAAAGCTGTCCAGACTCAGGAGATCGAGGAGATCATGTAAAGCAGGACAGCCCCTCTCAGAGGAAGGTAAAAATAAAAGAAGAAGGGCTGCCAGATTGGGTCAACAGTGGTTCAATGGTCAATTCATGTCCTAGAAGAGTTTAAGAGAAGATCTCCTGGTTGTTATGCATGGGGTCGGCCCATAATAAACAGGTGAGGTGAGAAAGTAGGCCAAGAATGAAAAACAAATGGAACAAATTTCAACAAAAAACGACAAAAAATGGACAGAAAACATGCTTTTTCTGGCTAAATGGATATTCTGTACATCCAACAACAAGGGCAGCATTCATACATTATCCAAACCCTGGTCAAGAGGCCAACTCATCACAAGGCAGACAACCATTCACACATTTCCGCAATGTCGAGTAGCCAGTCAACCTAAAAGCACTCATTTGGACTGTGAGAGGAAACTGGAGAACCTGGAGGAAACCCACACAAGATTGTACCCTCCACCAAGAAAGACACCTGGTCTGGGGATCAAAGCCAGGACATTCTTGCTGTGAGGCAACATTGCTACCAGCACAATATTCTAATTTCACATGCCTACATGCATCAGTGAGCCTTGGGTGCCCATGATGCTATCACCAATTCACAAGCTGGTCCTGGGATCACTTTCTGTATCGACTAGTGCACACCTGAAAGACCTGCTTTTCTATAGATGCTGTAGCTTCACAATAGCGCCGCTGCTGTCTGCCCCCCCTGGACAGGTACCAATTTAATGAAATGTCAATATTCTTCACGTGTGGTGTAAAAGTGATGTTATGGCTGATTGGTGTAATACTGGAAGTTTCAACTACACCCATAATGGTATAAATCTCTGTGCTACGCTATATTTAGCTTTAGCTTCGGTAGCACTGCAGTGCAGACACCTGAAGTCATTTTTCATTTCAGCCTGTGTGTTGTTTCTTCCTTGCAATCAACACATTGAAAGGCAGGTGCACAAACACGTCTGCATATGGGACTGTGAGAACTGAGCGGCACAGGGGGGCAGTGGCGGTTTGGAGTTCGAGATATCAATATAGCAATACAGCTGGTAAAAAAAACAATGAACACGTCCTAAGACAATATTGTAGCAAAGTTGGGAGAGAGCTACCGCTCCACCAGCCGCAAGGCATCATGGGAGTGAGGGTTTATGGGGTTTTGTTGGAGTGTTTAAGTGCTATATAGCCTGTGCATAGCTTGTACATAGCGATAGCTACAGCATATTCACAACATGCCTTCACACCGGGTACATTGTAATATAACCACATCTATAATAGACCATTTTTGTAATTTTTGTAATATATTTACATATTTATATTATTGCCAACATATATCTGTAATATATCTATATTATGGCTAAAGCACTTCTGGATGGATGCAAACTGCATTTTGTACCTGTACCTGTGACCTGTTCATTTAATTTAATTTAAATTCATTTAATTTAATTTAATTTAATTTCATTTCATTTCATTTCATTTCTGTGTTTCAAGGAGAAGTTGTGATTATTGTGTAAGTTTGCCAGTATTGGTGTGTGCTGATTGCGGCGGGCTGGGCTCACCCTAGCCGGGATGAGTGGTCTAGCTGATGACCTGGGTGAACCAGTCAGCCACCATCAGTCACCAGGGCAAAGGTGTAGTGCCAACTCTGCCTGCAGAGACTTGCCCATTCATTGCACTGAGCCCTTGGTGTAAGTGTTCTTCTTTTCTCCGAAAATGTGTCACAATATATTTTTATTCATCTTCATACTTTCTATTCATCATTATTTGTTGGATTTGAAAAGCTGGACTACATATTAATGGAATACGGTAGCTCCCTATGGGCCAAACTGTAAGTGGTCAATATAAGGTCTACAAAAAATGTCAGAGGGCTTCGGCCGCCACAGGCTTGAGCTTCAATTGTAGTAACTATGCTGCAGTAATGGAATCTGGCAAGTCCAACGAATCAAGCAAAATAATCTATACTTTGATAAGTATCAGTTCTCCTGAAACCCGGTCAAGCTGAGACAACACTGGAACATCAGGACAATAGATTGTTTCATGTCGACAACATTGATATTTGCTATGAATCTGACAGTTAAAGCCACTGATTGATTAAAACTTCCCTCTAGAGCAAAACAGTGTCGGACCCTCTTGCACAGTGTCAATCACACCACTGGGACAACCCTGTCCCGAGATGCTCTCTAGCTGCAGAAAAACACTGAATAATACAATATCAACATCCCAGGACTAGTCATTCATATTTAGCTCAGCTTTCTCCGTTAGACAGAACTGATAATAAAGGGACATAGAACGAAGACAAATATACCTAAACCTAAATCAATGCAATATTACTTCATCTACATTGTCCTTCTACGTGTAAAAAATAATAATTTAATTAAATTTTAAAAAAATTACATTGCCCTGCAAATAATATTTTTCCCATTCCTAATGTATAAAACATTTTACAAATAAAAAAACAACAAAAAAAATCAAGCCCTAATAAAAATGTAGCAAAACACATTGCACATTCGCTCTGTGCATAATAATCCTCATGTATGAAAATTTCCACAAATTAAATACATAGACTGAGACAGATATGAAGGCAGATAAACAGCTAGATAAAAATACTAAAACAAATAAAGAAACAAATAAATATTTTACATTTTTTTTGTGTGAAAATTTCACAAATTTGTCATTCAGGTCCTTTCAGCTCAGATGACCATCTGTAATACTGATATGAAATGGTTAAATGGGGAGATATATGGGAATATATTGGTTCCTCTGACATTACAAACACAAAGCAGCTCAGTTACAGCGTATGGATGATACAGACTGGAGATTTAATGGAGGAAGAGTGCTACTGTACATAGAAAACTCATATCTATTCCCAAATATTGATTTTAATTAAATATGATTACGTGTTGGCTTGTATTGATTTAGCTCTGGTCAGTCAATTAAGCTTTAGATACAAATTGGGTCTCTGAAAACTTGCATTTTTACCTAAATTGAGCTGGTGTGACCCATTTTGCCTGTTTTCATCTCCTCCACTGATTAGCAATACATTTACATCGCAAGTGCTAGAACAAGGGTAATCCAGGAACAGCGCTGAGAAACAATGTTCTAGATTACAGCACTGTTTTCCAACCACTTCTGACAGACATGAGCGTGGTGTAGACTGCTCCGTCTGTCCTGAATATGTTATAATTAGGCATCCGCTCTACTGAGAGTAACACCTCCCCCTACATTTATGATGCCAAAACCAAAACACAGAGCCCCTTTCCGGCCTAGGAGTGGTTCTAGCGCCTTAGCGCTAACATCTGTAGCGCCAAGTCGTAGCATAAAGAAACGACCAGTGAGGCAAAGCGATATTAACTCACACTAATAGCTCATCATCCATCAAGAAAATCCAATATTTTGAATGCTCACATTATGCCATCTTTGTTTGTGATCATTTTAAACCTTTTATGCTAATGCTCATTGCTTTCCATTTAGCATTAATGGAACTTCAAAGCACTAAAGCATGACAGAATCGGCTGAGGGGGTGGAAGGAACACAGGAAGCAGACTTCTTCACAGAAGGAATACCAACAAATAAACACAATTACATGTGTTATTCACCCAAGAACAAGGAAACGGAATATGTGTCAGTCGAAAACATCGTCAGGTGCAAGACCACATTAAAAAAAAAACAGACAATACTTGTTCATTAAAGCCAAAGGCCTAATGTTACTAACACTAGAAGTCAATACAGGGATTACAATGGAGATGGCTTTCCTCTTCAACAGACGTGCTTTAACTAAAATTAGGCTTTAAAACACTAAAAACAGGGAAAAAACAAGGTGGGAAATGTGTTCTTCCCAACAACATCCCAATGTATCATACCAAACATGCTCCTGCGTTCACCTGACACTAAATATTTGTACAAATTTGTCATAACCCATATCTTCATTGTAAGATCAAAAAATCATAAGTTGAACCATCATCTGTAGTTGCCTGAATATTTTCTATAAATACAACCCGTATTTATAAATAAGTATATTCTTCACTAAGGTGGTGTGGACTTGTAGATGTGGTTAAGAAGACAGTGAGATTTGCTGTAAAACTTCAAATTAGCAGAATACTGCAGGCAGCCTTTCATAAACCATCTCAAGAGTAAGGGCGTCTGACCCCGGAGAAGTGCTCTCCAGCCCTGGTGTTGTCTAAAAGTGAAGAGCTGGATGTCCAGGGTGAAACCAACCCGACTCCAGCTTCCCCTCGACCCAAAATGGATAAAGTGTTTTACAAAATGGATGGATGGTTGGAACTAGAAGATACAACAGAATTTGTACAGAATTTGGGGAAGGTTCACCTACTTGACTGACAGTCATCGGGGCTCAACAGAACATTAGGAACTGCTGCTTCACCCAGATCATCCATTATTGGGGCCCCCTGTTCATCTGTCCCTGACTAGTTCGACAATTATGGAGCATCCCACTATACTCCATAAGCTCCATATGCTGGATATGTTGCTCCAAGCTGTAGGCTTTCAGCTGACGCCACCTCTATAAACGAGACTCTTTTGTGTTGTTTTTTTTTCGTTTATTGTTGCTGTCTAGTGTCGACCAAAAGAGGATGGGTTCCTCTTGAGTAATGGTTCCTCCCAAGGTTTCTGCCTCCAGTTTAGGGAGTTTCTCTCTCGCCTCAGCTTGCCCATTTGTGGATTTGGCCTGGATTTTGTAAATCTGCTTTGTGATGTCAGTTGTTAAAAATGTTATAGCAAAAAATTGACTTGACTTGAAGATAACAGTGATTTATTTCCCAGTAGGAACTGTTGACTTATCAAACGCTCCCAAACACGTCTTTTGTTGTCTATGGAACAACGCCAACCCCAACTGGAAAAAGAAATGCCCTGCCATTCGCTTTTTGAACTGTTAATTTAAGAAGAAAAATGATGACTTTCAGCTCAGCGCCTTCAAAATGACCAATCAAGGTCAATTTTCTTTGTAGTTAGTCAAACGCGAATAATGAAGTTTCAGCTCATGCAAAAGTTTGGGCACCCCTTGAAAAATAACAGATTGGTGATTTTGTAATTGAAAGATGTTAACACAGTCTCTCTAGGACATGGAATAAATACATACTATTTACAGCAAACATTGATGCATAGTTACTTTTTATGCCATAAATTGAACAAAAATTAATTATAAAACCAATAATACCAATAATAAAAAAAACACAGTGCAAAAGTCTGGCCAGTCAGTCTCATTATTTTTTCAAGGTTTCAGACCTTAATCAGCTCCTTAGATCTGATGCATGGCAACTTAACAAATACTCTGACTCTTCAAACCTTGTGCACACACTTGAGTTCCTCTAAGCAGCTGTGTAAGACTCTGAAAACAATACTTTTTGATGCCCACAATGCAGGAGAAGACTACAAGAAGATAGCAAGGCATTGTCAGCTTGCAGTTTCTACATTGAGGGGAACTGTGGAGATCAAGATAGATCTGAAAAAACAAGAAAACTGAGAGAACTGCTCGTATGCTGGTCAGAAAGACAAATTAAAATCCCCATTTGACTGCAAAAACCAACGGGACGATTTAGCAGACTCAGGAGTGGTGGTGCACTGTTCCACAAGACCTTCATGGAAGAGTCAGCAGAAAAAAACCTTTCCTGTGTCCCCATCATAAAATCAATGTGAGAAGTATGAAACAGAACATCTACAGAAGCCTGATGCATTTTGGAAACAAGTACTGTGGACTGATGAAGTTAAAAAAGAATCTTTGGCCACAATCAGCAAAGGCACGTTTAGAGAAAAAAGGAGCAGCATTTCATGAAAAGAACAATGGAAGAATGGATTCCACTAAATACCACTAAATTCTGGAAGCAAACATCTCACCATCTGTAAAAAAAGCTGAAGCTGAAAAGAGGATGAGCTTCTACAACAAAGATGAAAGAATATTACAGAACTAGAAGCCTTTTGCAAGGAAAAAAGAGAGAAAATTCCAAGTACAAGACTTTTAGCTCTAAAAAATGTTTGCAAGCTGTGATATCTGCCAGAGGAGGTTTTACTAGTTATGGGTTATGTAGGGTGCCCACAATATTTTTTATAGCTTCTTTAGTTTGGAGTAACAGATCCAGCGTATGCACATGAACCGTAGTTACGTTAGTCTGGTCGAGAGAGCAGGAGGCCCCAGTGATACGTGAGCTACTCATGGGAGGCAGGAGCGGCAGTAGATCCTAGTGTACAGGTGGAGCGATGGCTGTCAAAGGAGATTAGGATGTGTGTATTCCATTAGTGTATATGGGTTCCAGCTGGAAACTAGGGTAAAAGTAGGGTATTGGGATGTTCAGCTTGATGTGGAAAGAGCACTGGCATCACGGGGGTTACATGGCTCAACCAAAAGACAGACAGGTAGAGAGAGAGAGTGAGAGAGAGTATGCACACATACCCATGGCAGTGGGCAACCAATGCAGGTTAGGTGCCTTTCTCGAGACTGCTTTAGCCAATGGCTGGTTCCAAGAATCAAGCCAGTGGCCCTTCGGTCACAAACCCACTTTATTAACCATTAAGCTTCACAAACAGTCGTGTAAATGCCACTAAGAACAAATCCATCATTCCCTGAACAGCTACTTTCTATGATACTTCTTTACTTGTCTACCAAGATTAATATACAGTATATATACTAAAAGCATGGTGATGCAGGTTTGTTGAGCCAGTAGCCATTACTCCAGTACTCCACACTGTTTACAGGCTTGTGAATTGTTTCATCACCGCAGCTTGTGAACAACACATCAGGGAATAAAAATCTCAGTAAATCTAGTGTCAATAGTGTGTTCAACATAGAAACTCATCACAGTGATAATAAAAATAAGATAAACATCATGCAGCCCGACCGCACTAATACTGGGTGGAGCTTGGATGGTGCAGTCAAGGTCAAGAAAGAAACATTGACCATTTATTCTTTTTTTACGGTTGCGCTGAGTACCCCAACATGCCTGAATGGGAAAAATAATCCAGATTAAAGCAGTGGAAGAACATACGGCTAAAGCCACAGTGCTCTTATCATTACACAAATAAGACTCTTAAGGCAAAGGCCAATGATTTTGGGCCCAACCGATATTTCCCACAAGGCACAGAATGTGGTTGTGAATTGTTTTAGCAGTTTGGCCAACGTTTCTCTCAAGGACACAGCTGGAAGAGCCGCAGAGTGCAGTTCTCGGAACGGGCCTGGCGGAACGCTGGGCATTTTTCAGCAGGCGCTTTGTCTTGTCTGCTCCCGCAGCCATCGAGAGCTGCTCCAAGCCAAGCTTCAGAGTCCTAATAATGATGTGAAGGTACAAGGCCATGATGAAATTTCATGTGCTGGGGTGCAGCGAACTGGAAACAATGAATACATAACCCCCCAACCAGCAACGGGACGTGGGGTGAGAGTAATTTAAAAGAAGGGTGGAAGAAGGGGGAAAAAAAGAGAAAGTCAATATATAATAAAATATCCGTGCCAGGACTTGCAAATTCATTTCTCCTTGTCTCAGCAGATGTTGGAGAAGAAACATACGCGGCATGCAAACATGAGTATGCCGGGTCCAAAATTATTCCCAGTTAATGAGAACAGGGGAGGTGGGTGTGTGAGGGAGGAGGGCCAGCAAACTGCTGAAGACTTTGTGGCGGCGTAGAAGCTCAGATACGTTTCTTTTTTATCCTGAGCCCTTCTTGATTTCGCCAGAGCGCTGACAGCTCAGCTCTGGAAATCAGAGAGAAGTGGAAAACCACTCGGTTCATGCGGCTTCAAGGCACCTTCAAGACACGACAGCACTTAGCAAGGAGGCGAAGGAACAAACTGCCATCAGGCTCCAAACAGCATGGAAAGGCAAACAGTCTCAATTGCTTCCCAGTGGTGTCTAGGACAGTTTGGTAGTTCCCCTCCTCACTCACTACTACTACCGTTGAGAAGAACCAGGTGTGTCTGAGCAGGCTTTTTTGTAGTCTGCGTGGCCTACGTTGACGACGTGATGATAAATCAAAATCTAATTTAACTCGCTCTCTGTGTGTACATCAGATTGCCATCAAATTGGATTTCCCACTCTCCAAGTCTCTCTCTCCCTCTCCCTCTCCGTCTTCCTCTTAGCGCTAGGTAAAATATTACAAGATGTCAGGTGTTTGTGTCTGTGTGCTGTCGAAAGCAGGTGAAGTCTCTAAACAAATTACCCTCATGTTTGGCCTGCCCATCATCCAGACGAACTCCCTCCCTTTTTTCCCCCCTTTCCTCCAGCTTCCTCAACAGATTTTCAAAGCACAAACAACCCTCGGAGATGCCCGCTGAAACGTCTTTAATTGCATCGGAAATGAGAAACGACTTTAAACGTGAAGGCACGGACCCCAGGGACGTGGTTTTAATTGTTCTCCGAGTTTGAACATATGGAGCATGTCTCGAAACCAGATGAGCTGCCCACTGTCTAATGGGCAGGGGTCTATGTATCTGAACCCCTTGAAAAGAAATTTTTTTCTATACTAGACATTCTAGTAATAAAGTGACATAAGCGTCCATTCAACATTATTCAATAAAATACCATTGATAATTTTTGTAGTATTTTTGCATGATTGTGAACCAATTGAATTGCAGAACTTTTATGTTTTCATTGATGCAGTGGTGAACTACCGCAAGTAAGTTTTTGGTTCAACCAGGTTCGACCAGGTGTCTTTCTGTTTGGAGTTATATCAATGAATATTGGGTTAGTTGAATCAATGCTGATTTGAGCATTGTTCAATATTGAAAAAGTGACGTTTATTCAGCATTGATATATGGTTGGATGATTCAATATTAATATTAAATTTTCATTAAAATATCTGGAAAAGAAGAACCCATCTTTCCATATACACTGCTAGGGAAGCTATTAGTGCAACCAAATGATCAAATTTACAAGGTCTAATGGCCATCTAAAAGAAAACTGAATTTACTAAACATTCAATGTTAAATCAACAGCAACACTGAGTAAGCGATGGATTTAACTGTTGGATCAATGTTCAACATGGTTTTCCCATCTTCTACACAGTACATACATGGAAATTAAGCTATGAACCATTTTAAGTTCATTGTTTTAGTGATGACATGAGGTATATGCACACCTGAACATCACACCCATATGAGCTCAAGGCAGGTCCCATTCCAAAACTAAACATTAATATACAATTGTCCCCTTCTTCACAGTTGTAACAGGAAGGCCATGAAGGCTGGTAGTGTACCCATTCAGTCAAAAGACCATTTATGAGGCCAGGCACTGACTCATATTCAACAGTGGTATTCATTTTGCACTGCAGCACTCGGCAGCCCTGCTCGATAACACAATTATAGCACTTACAGTTGACCAGAGCAGAAGTTTCATGAACTGATTAGTGGTAAATATGGTATTAGTAAAAGAGTGCCATGTTTAAAGCCATTGAGCTTTTCTGTGCAACCCATTCTGCTACAAATGTTTATATGTGGAGACTACCGTGACCATGTGCTTAATTTAATACACCAATTAGCAGTGCTTGTGTCTGAAACACCTGAACTCAATAATTATAAAGAGTATGAGTACACATGCAGCACACTAGCCCCACCCAATAACTGAAGTTATAAGTTATTGTAAGTTATTAAAGAACGTCCTGTACATTTAAAAAAATATATTGCAAAAAAGTTCAATATTACTTAATTATACATGGAATCAAGCTTTTATTTCTTGGAATTTGAATGATTATGGCTTTCAGATATTAAAACTCAAATTTCAGAAAATATATAGAGAGAATATTGTGAAAAAGTTCAAACTTGGAAAGTCATGGTGTCACACCCTAAATCAGCTAATTAACTCAAAACACCTGCAAAGGTTTCCTGAGCCTTTAAATGGTGTCAGTCTGGGTCAGGAGGCTACACAATCATGAGGAAGACTGCTGACTTTACAGATGTCCAGAAGACAGTGACTGACACCCTTCACATAGAGGGTAAACAACAAAAGGTCATTGCTAAAGAAGCCGGTTGTCCCAGCAAAAGGGACAACCACAGCATTGAGAGGATTGCCAAGCAAAATCCATTCAAGACTTCGGGGGAGCTTCACAAGTGGACTGAGGCTGGAGTCAGTGCATCACGAGTCACTACACACAGACGAATTCTAGACATGGGCTACAAATGTTTTATTACTCGTGTCAAGTCGCTCCTGAAATGTCAGAAGAGTCTTACCTGGACTAAGGAGAAAAGGCACTGGACTGTTGCTGAGTGTCCAAATTCCTCTTTTTAGATGAATGTAAATGTTCATATAATTGTGAAATCAAGGCTCCAGACTCTGGAGGAAGAGTGGAGAGGTACAGAATACATTGCTTGAAGTCCAGTGTGAAGTTTCCACAGTCAGTGAGGATTTGGGGCCATGTCATCTGCTGGTGTTGGTCACTGTGTTTTCTGAAGTCCACAGTCAACACAGCATCTACCAGGA
>JBBIGC010000013.1:5871412-5885056 GCA_037576955.1 Lepidarchus adonis | reverse complement strand
GTTTGGAGGTTATTAAACCTGCTTGAATTTCAACTCTTCAGTCTGCGCTTACTTCAACCAACCCCTGGGGCGTTACACGTAAAGGAAAAGCAGAACAGTCTGGAAGGAGGACCGGACCAAGATCTTGCAGCACATCTGTGCTGGCTAAGCTCCTTGAAGCAGGCCCAGCGAGCATATGTCTGGGCCAGGAAAGAGAAAGAAGAGCAAGCGTGTATGCTGATGAGGCCGAAACGAAGGGCAGGTAGCGGCAACCAGGAGGCGGAACTGTGCACTGGATGCATTTGACATCTGACGGCTCCATTCACAGAATGCTGAGATCTCTCTTCCCCCTTTCCTGCTTTCTGCTCGTTTTCCCTTTTTAATCATCAGATGGAAGAAGACATATTTTAACAGACACATTTAAACTAAATCAAGTGTGTCGCCGAGGGCTATGGGGAGAGATAATGCCTTTGACTGTAGGACGCACCATGAAAATTAATAACTGCTTTCATGGGGACAAGCTTTCATTTTTCTCCAACAGAGTGGCGCAGCGTTGGACTTCCTAAGTGGGCTTCTGCTGAGGCAGGTAGGAAGCTTTAAGCAAGGTTTTAATATACATTAATTGCACAAAAAAATAATAATTTGAATACTCGAGTATGTGCTCGTTGCATTGGTTTTCACTTCCCTCTGAGCATTGTCTTTTTTAAGCAAAAATTGAGCCTAAACTACAAATTTGAGCAGCAGATGCCTTTAGTCATAATAGGTACTTTTAATACATGGAAAATAATATATATTAGCTGATTTACTGTATGCCAGGGGTCTAACTGTTCACCCTTACCATGGTCTGGCTCAGTCATTTTAAGACATGTTTCAATGTAGACAATGTAGCAAAAATAAGCAAATAAATAAATAAATAAATAAAATACATTTTTAAAAATGTAGAATAATTTTAAATAAATACATAAATACATTTTATTAATTAAATAGATTTTTTTAAAAATACATGTTATTAGTAAATTATACATATAATTGCCATTGTAAGGTAGATTCCCAGCCATATGCACTGCAGCGGCTCTAGCACATTTAACCTTAATCAGAAAAACATTTGCACATTTATTATCAATAGTAATTCCATTGTTTGAACATATTTAACATATCTAACAGTTGGAATCTACTATTCAGCTCTGTACCTATGTAGCTTGGACCTGTACAGAGAAAAATTGTCTCTGATTTTTCAATGTTACAATGATGAGAGCGATCATTGCAGCAAAGATAGCAGATGAAACACAATAGTTTGAGATGCTTGTGAGAAATTCAGTCATCAATACTCAACTTCCATCGTAAGGTACTACCTGCATCACTACTGAATATAGCGTAAGATCTTGATTTCCATGTGGCAAATGAAGCTACAGAGCAGCGATGCCTCAGAAAAAAAGAATCACAGGTGGGAACACATCCTCCAGTGACACAAGTATGACAAATCAACCGCAATTTAAGTGTAGTATGTGATTTCCGAAAATGCCAAGCCATACTGGTTGAAACTCTAACATGTAATCGCTTCAGGCTGTAATAGTAGCTCGTTTTCCTCCTTTTCTTTACTAATGAAACCGTTTTTTCAGCAGGTTTACAACTTCACAGCACAAACACGTCTAATTATTGAGAATTGAGAGTTTATTCTGGCAGTGGAGAAAATTCGACTCCTGTTCTACCGCTGTTAGCGGCTCTGCAACAACCAAACCAACAGGACTGAAAAAAAACGTGTTATTTGACTTGCATGTAATTAACAGACTTGTATTTTTGCGGCGTGTAAGTGATTGTTATTCGGCCGTTCATTTGGAAATAGCAAATCTACTCAAAGCCTTAAATTGCTTTCTTACACGTGCAAGCCCTTCACCCAGCTCCAGCTTTGCAGTTTCACTGGTGCAGATGAGAGGAACCTCGTCCGTCTGTGCACTATTGATTCTGGCTGCAGTCAGCAGAGCTGTTTGACAGAAAAAATAACACCGGTTCTTTTTTTCTGCCCCATTTCTTGCAGAACTTCTACACAAACATGCAAAGCTTCCCTCGTACGTCACCTGCTGAGATGCAATCACACTTGCATAAATATTTTATGCTGATGTGGGCAAATTGCAGTTGTAATTAAAACTGCCAGCAAGGTGCATTCACATTATCTCTGTTTGAGTCGCGATGGAGAAACCGTGCGCAAGTGAGACAGAAGAGCTGCAGCAGTGGCGCTTTGTTTTCCCACCTGGGAACGGACTTGGTGCGGGTATTGCAGCTGTTCCAGTCTAGGATCTGCACCTGCGCTCTGACAGTTACGTATCTCATGCGCCCAGCAAGGCATAGATTCATTAGTCGCAACCCTTCCTCCTTTTGTGTGCACCCACAGTCTTCTCACAGAAGGCCAAAAATGCTCCACCCGACGGCGTGGGCATGCTACGGCACACGGGCATCCCTGCCCCAACGCTGAGCGCTGAGCTGATCAAACGACTGGTGTTGGAGAAGAACTCCTAACGAGCCTCGCTGGAGGGTCCTGTGTGAAGTTCGTTTTCCTCGTCTCCCTCAGTCTGCCGGCGAGGAAGGAGGCAGGTGACGAGGCACTAAACACGGCAGTGAACATCACAGTCTCCATCTGAGCCCAGACTGACAGCGACAGGGAATAAACATCGCAACGGAATTACAATTTGGCAGCACACTCCTCCCGCCGCGGCGAAGCTTAACAATGCTACAGATCAGAAAGACTTTCAGTTGGAGTGCGGTTACGTGGGAGAGCGGTTCGGGAAATCCAAAGGAACCTTCTGAATTCATCAAGGAGAAAGTCAACTTGGGCCAGACGACACGGGAAGCCCTTCGCAAAACCTTGCAACCACTGACTTACAGGCCTTTTCTTTATTTCTTTCTTTCTTTCTTTCTTTTTTCTCTCTCTCTCTTTCTTTCTTTTTCCTCTCTCTCTCTCTCTCTCTCTGTCTCTCTTTCAGTAAAGCCAGTGTTTCCCCCACCATCAAACCCTGAATATGCCCCTTTTTTTTGCCAAAAAAGATTTTTTATCTATAAAAATATCTATACGTTTACAACCATTACATTCACATCCCAGATCTGATCACTAATATCACTGCTTGACATAGCAGTGTGTTGCACAGGGCAGCTTGCCTTGTCTCTTCTTTTATCACCTTGTCACAGTAGGCAATAAGGCCTTGACCACATCTGCATTCATATCTTGGATATATATGTAAATCAAAGAAAAACATCGCCCCCTGCTGGGTTCACCACTGACTGCTCAATGTGTTTAGAATCCGGGGACATTTCCGCTCCTCTACAACGTTATAACAACGGCATGTAAACACAATACAATTAATTGTCTGTCTGTCTGTCTGTCTGTCTGTCTGTCTGTACATTCCAGGAGGAATGAGGAGCACCAAGAAACTACTCAATTAAAAAAAAGAGAATATAGTGTCGCTCCTCCTTTCCTCTCCAATGCTGAGCAGAGCCACACACAGCTCACAGCCCGACCCCATCATTTCAGGTCATCAGACAATGCTTCTGCTCCGACTTTGCCGAATGACACGCTAGCAGAGACAACGTTCAGAGGCCATTTTGGTGAAGTGTGCAGAATTGAAGTGTCTGGCAGGCAAGCGAAGGTCAGCCTGAGTGGACCCTGAAAGGATGCTGGACTTAAGAACAGTGCTGGTTGGAATCAGTTCAGCCAGGCTATAAGAATTAGTCGAGCTGCATGTGTGTGTTTCTGCTGAGTCCTGCTCTGAGCTGTATCACAGCGTATCGTCATACTGTCGGGATATAAAAGATATATCCAGAATGCAGAAATATTCTGTATCTGTTTAAAGGCTGAATGGTTTGAGAAACATATCCATTGCTGTTTAAAAGTAATTAATTTCTTTATTTTATATTTTCTTTATTTTTCTAAATGTGTCAACAGTTGGTTCCAAAGTGTTAAGTTATTCAATTTCTTTATTATTAAATTCCCCCAGATAAAATAGTCAAAATTAGATTATATAAGATATAATAATGTAGAAAACAGCAGCCTTTGCTAATTGAAAATTGCACAATTTTGTTTTGCTACTCTGATTTTTAAATCTATAAATTGTTGAACCCTAATCTGTAAACAAATCACTTTACATTTTGAAAAGAAAGGGTTCAGACTATAGTCACCTTTTACATGATCAGAAAAAAACTTTTAGAATAATGACCTAATATAATTTAATATATTTTTGTATCATATTGTACACACACTTAATATGCTCAAATATCTTGACAGTATCACATCATAGCCTCTTTGCCAGTTCCCACGCTTACAACCCTAAGTTTATTTAAGAAATTGGACTTTTATAAGAACAAATGCTCTGAAAATGCTCTATTTACATATTAATGCAAGTTTTCAGACAAATTTTCACATAACTTGAATAGTGAACTTTGGGAATAGTCCTGGAATGCAATAATATTGATCAAATAAACAAACAAACAAATAAACAAATAATTACAAAAAAGTAATAATAATCATAATAATAATAATATATTGATACAATAATATATTTGGTGTGAGGCGGGATTGGCGAGCTTTTAAAATGGATTAAAAAGTGAAGACCATTGCACTTTCACCACAAATGATTCATTACGCTCATTACACCGCAAACCATTAGAGAAAATCATTAGTATTCCCAAACTGTTTGGCTTTTTTCACATAGAACAGTATCACCAATTGTCACATTTTGCGAAGACCAGACCACATTTACCACGCAGCTTCAAGCTCAGCATGCTTTTTTACTCACTTGAGATGTTCCGCCGTTTTAGCTTTTGGCTGAGAGAATGTCGCCACCTGGTGACAGGCTGATGAAATCGAGCAGTAAATGCATCAGCTGCGTCTTTGTACAGTTATTGGCTCGATAGATGCAAATTTCTTTATTTGCTAACCAGTCAGAGAACTTTCCTTTACCAGAAACTTGTTCGCAAATTCTGAATCAAAGCTGGTCATACTAGCGGAGGTGGACCCCGGACAGCTGAACCAACCAACCAGCCATCATTCAAACAGTGGGGCTTCCTGTGTTGACTGACAGTCCAGGCATCAACCAGAGCAAAACTGCATCAGTGATTGGTCCATTGTACGTAAGTGACACCCATGCACCAACAGCAGCAGCAAACTATAGAATTAGCATGACTCAAGGCTACAGCGCTAACACGTACTTTAGTTTGGCAAGCTATAGAGGAGAAATGCATACACCGGACACATTGTGCGTTATGGCAAGGGGCAAGGTTGGTGGCTTAATGAGGTAAATAACATGGAAGAAAATCTGTTGTGCAGCCTTTCACGGTGAGTGCCGAGTTTGTACGACTGTGTTGTTGCTGTTGCCATCATCAATGGGACCTGGGAAGAGCTTTCAATCACGTTCCCTGTGTATGTTCTGTAAGGCTCAGAGGCAGAGTTCCAACACAATGCCTTTTGATTGGGTTGCATACAATCTCTCACTCATGGAGGCACATGCTGCCTCCGACTGCTGGGGTGATCAATCTTCCAGCTTCCATTGTGTATGTGGTAAAAGCGTACGGAGCAGTGCATCCGCTTGTATTCCCCACTATAGTCAGACATGCGTTACACGAGGGAACAGGTAAAATGATAAGTTATGGTTAAGCTTAATCAAATACACATTCATGTCTGAGCGCACACTCATTCATTCGGTTGTCAACCAACCAGGACGCAGCACCCCCAATTAGAGAAGGCTGGAGGACGGTATCCCAGAAACCCTCTTTCCTCCCCAGCGGGCAGCTGGAACAGTTTAATTGAGACGGAAACTGAGAAAGCAGTCCACTTCACAGAGACGTAGGCCAAGGTCCCCATGCACCAACACCATCCTCACAACACCAGCCAGTGCAATCCTCTGTAGAGCGTGTGTGTGTGTGTGTGTGTGTGTGTGTGTGTGTGTGTGTGTGCATGTTCATGTGAATGCGGCCGAGCATGCAGTGTTATTCCTGTGCAGTCTGGCCAGAGTTGACCCCATGGGAGAAGCCGGTGCCATCTGACCAGCTGGTGAGAAACTCCAGCTTCACTCTAATTCATCCTCTCCAGCTCTCCTGCCTTCCTTCCCTCCCTCTCTCCCCTCTTCACTCCACTCCTTCCTCATCTGCATGCTCTCCCCTGGAGCACGCAGACGCTCGCAATGCATGCTGGGTTAATTACTGTTGAAATTTCCACGTTCACGTGGCAATCGGACTCGAAATGTCGCACGGGATGAAAAGAAGAGGCGAAGGAGACGCTCCGCGACGGGAAAAGGGAAAGACACAAAGCCAGCGCACCCTCGGAACCGATGCCCTTTATTTTCCAACCCGATCGCCTCGCTGCTCCCACGACAACACCGAGCAGCCCAAAGAGAATGCTTTTCCCTTCATTCCCGAGTCTCAGCACGAAAAGCTTGAGTTATGCAGGTTCTCCAGATATGCCACACAATTCATTTGGTTCCCGGGTAATGCTGGGCTTTCTGTGGAAAGGCCGACATAAATCTTGTCCTGGTTTTTCCCAAATTCCTCTGCTTATTTGTCACTGTTGTCTTGCCTTTCAGGTACGTTTTTTCCCTTCTCTCAGGCCCTCCACCTCCTCTCCTCCTCTCCCCACCTCTCTGTTCCTCTCTCAGATGCTCCTTCGCTATAATAAAAATATATTTTTTTTAAAACTGCCTCTTCAGTTTGAAAATGCACATGAGCACTAGTGAAGCCTTGGCATCGATAGAAAATTCTGAACTTTCTGATCAAATTTGTTGAACCCTAATCTATATTCGGTCAACGTTCCATTTTGAAAAGGCAGGGTTCAGACTACAGTCACTACATTTTAAGAAAATACCCATTAAATGAAAATATATATACAAAAAACACCAGCAATTACTGTTAAACTATTTTAAATTTAGTCATAAAGTGCAGTAACACTCCTGTTAGACGTTCTGTAGAAATGAACTGAGGAAACTCCTGCTAAAGCCTCAGTAGACTGATAATCCAGAGAGACAGGTCAGTCTCCTCAGTAGTGGACATATTCACCAGCAGTAAATATAACGCCAGTGTGACTGTACTGCTTTAGAGTTTGGAGGCTGCAGGTGTAACAGGGTAATGTCTCTTAGGCTTTTGGACGTGAAATAATGAACAATTTCAGAGCAGAACAACACAGAACACAGTTGAACTGAGTTGAAATTGGTGGACAGTTACAACCAGGAACATTTACATACAGTACATATCAAAAATGCCCCATTTTGCCTCAACGGAAGGATAAACTGCCCATAACCTACAACCGTTGACCACTAGGGGTTAACGTGCATCAATGAGCCATTGGTGTCTATATAACGGTGTCACCAATTCATTGGTTCTCCTTCCTAGTGCCCACCTGGAACATTCCCAAAGATCAGAAGATGCTCTCGCCATCACAATTAGGCCCTCTGCTCCTTCAGCTTCCAGCACATCAACTTCAAGAACTGACTGTTCACTCGCTGCTGAACATATCCCACTGTCAGGTGCTGGTGTAAAGATTTAACATAGTCAATATTAATCACTTCAGCTGGCAGTGGTGTTAATGTTAGGTCCACTCCGCGTCAACATCCCCCAGGCAATTATTTCCAGCTGTACAACAATGAAACAACTTCTTCAACAGGGAGCGACCCATAAACCCCAATGTGATTAATGTTTCATAGACATATTTGCTCAAATAGTGCACAAAATATGTGCATTCTTCAGCACAACGTTTTTCCCCCAGCATGCACCTACCAACAATGCGATTGACTCGTTTTATCGAACGCTGGGTCTTACTGACTAGCCCATAATGGATCCCCATTCATATTTCAACACCGTATTTCTTCCCTTTACATCCCTGCTGCAACTTGTACGTTCGAGCTGGGAAGAGTGTTGGAGCATCATAGGAAGTGCCTGAGCACTAGTGAAGCCTTTGCAGTTTGAAACTTTCACGTCACAATTTTGATCAAATTTGTTGAAGCCAAATCTATATTCGGTCAACGTTCCATTTTGAAAAGGCAGGGTTCAGACTACAGTCACTACATTTTAAGAAAATACCCATTAAATGAAAATATATATACAAAAAACACCAGCAATTACTGTTAAACTATTTTAAATTTAGTCATAAAGTGCAGTAACACTCCTGTTAGACGTTCTGTAGAAATGAACTGAGGAAACTCCTGCTAAAGCCTCAGTAGACTGATAATCCAGAGAGACAGGTCCTCAGTAGTGGACATACTCACCAGCAGTAAATATAACGCCAGTGTGACTGTACTGCCCTCGAGTTTGGAGGCTGCAGGTGTAATGGTGGACTTGTCTCTTGGATGTTCCCCTTTCTGACATAAAATAATGAACAAATCAGAGCAGAACAACATGGAACACACTCGCCAGCAATAAATATAATGTCAGTGTAACTGCATTGGCCTGGAGCTTGGACGACTGCAGGAAACTGTTGGACACTTTTTGCTTTTCTTTTCTGATGTAAAAGACTTATAATGGATTTCCATTCATGTTTTAACCAGTATCAAGTGTACGAGTCAAGTGAACATTGTTGGAACTGGAAGGATGCTGGTGACCATCGATGTGGTGGCTGAGCACTAGTGAAGCTGTAAAATTGGTGTAGCCCAACAATTAAAAGGGAAAACTTACTGAACACCACCATTGTCCAAAGGCTTGTGGTTTAGGTTGACTGGCTACTCTACCGTATTTCCCCAACGACGGGACGTCCCATTTACGAAAACTCTAAGATAAGCCGCCTTGTGTTATTAGCCGCAGCGAAACTGAATTTGCCAATCTGAAGTAAAAGCATCTAACTTGACCCCTGGAGGTCAGTAGTGACATTATACCGTAGTTGAGCATAAACAATTAAATTGCTAAAATTTAAAACGTACCGATATCCTTCCACAACACAAGAACTACGTTGCAGAATTTAAGCTCCAGGTTGTTGCTTCAATGAAGCATCGTCTGCAAAATCCATGACAAACGCATGTTCGACATCAGCGACAGCAAAGTTCTTAAAGTTCTGATTTCAGTTTTGCTAGTTTTATACTGAGGAATTTACATGTAGACGGATGATTGACATCGCTGCACTGTAGTTCCTCCACCCTCCAGTCAAAAACTCATCTTTTCCAGTCAATAATAAACATTTGTTCCTTTTATTTCTGCTAAATTGATCTTGTTCCAGCTTGTATTATACACTAGGATGTAATGTAATGTAGCAAAGGCCTGAAAAAGACATTAAAAGGACAGAATATTGTCGCTGATCTACCTTTGCTTTGCGTTGCTTTTCTAACGGCTTATTGCTGCAGTAAACTGTACATTTAAATTCAACTAATCATTTGGGAAAGTCGTCTTTTTGTACTGAATTATACTTAGTGAATGTGTTTTCATGTTTTTAGATAAGACGACTCATTCAAGCAAACAGCGTTTAATACCAGGTTTGTAAAGTCACTGTAAAAGCCGTTGCCTGTCGTTGGGAAATACGGTAAATTGCCAATAGGTGTGAATGGTTGCCTCCGCTCCAGCGAATAGGAAGCCACTTCCTCTGCCATATGCATATTGCTTTATCATCACCAACTGAAGCCTTTTTCCATTACTTGTCCCTGCACTCACAGAAGAAAGGTGTGTCGAACGCATGTGTATCTGCTGGCTCCTGCTTGACAGTGCTGTGTAATTCATGCAGTTTTTCTTTTTTTGTTTTTTGCATTGCACCCTGCTGTGAAATCCTTACCTCATGAGACTTCTCTTGCATAAACGAGTTTGATTTTTCCAAGTCATTTTCTCAGCCGCTCGAATTCGAGGAGAACCGAGCGCGAAACCCCCTGAAATGACGCCCGTGTGCCAACGAACGACCTCACCACCTTAACCCGCCGCCAATGAGGGCAAACGGTTAAAGCCAGTGCCTGGGCGAGCCATTTAACGTCTCATTATCCGCTCCGGCCCCGGGGACTCAATTAGAGCGCAGAGGAGGCCGCAGTCCTCACACGCAACATCAGGCTCAACACCAATCAGCCAGAACATTAAAACCACCTGCCTAATATTGGATAGGTGCTGCTCTGACTGTAGTGCGTGGTACGGTACAGTAGACCAGACAGGTTAGTGCATCGTTAAGCCTTGGGCGCCAATGACCCTGGCCAGTTCACCGGCTACTGCACACCTGACTCCACAAAACCTGATCCACTCCTGCTTCCAATACGTCAACTTTAAGGACTGACTGTTCACTTGGAGGATGTTATATCCCATCCCCCTCATCGGGCAATGGGTTGTAATGATAACATGTGTATATGTGCAATGCTGATGTTGGTGATTGTGAGAAAACGTTCCTCAGATGTCTGGTTCCATTCACCACCACTGTGTATTTCAGAGTGAGACCTGAATGACCAGGTGTAATGACTTAATTAGGAAATAAAGTGTGAAATTAGCTCCAGGTAACGGAAGAAAAAACACAATTACCCGTTTACATGGCAGTATTGACCATAAAACACGAATACCGCACTATTCCTGGACGGAAAATAACATTTACAGCAGGCAAACGCTTAATACCCATGTCCTGTATAATGTGGGCGTGTCTTCGGCAATGGCAGGTGTAGCGCTGCTCGTCCACACGAAACAAGGAGGGCGAGCATATAAACACTGTTTCTCCGCTAAAACTCCGAGGCGAGGGCCACAGCAACGTAGTTCTCGTTGTAATAAACGGGATGGTGGATTAGAGAAGAAAAACGGGAGTAATAACGCTGGAATAAAATAAATAAATAGCGAAAAATGTTCACGAACTTCACGTCACGCTGGCGCCCCTTTCTTACAGCTTAACCCACTTTATTCAGACAGAAATCAGACATGACGATTTCTGTGTGAAAACATGGAAACATCCCCCACAGAAGCTGCTCAGAAGCTTGTAAGACGCTGAGGAAACTTCACCAAGGGCAGGGGTGGCGCTCAGTTTGCGCAAAACGCACGTTTTCCCCTGAATTCGGATTATTTCACCAAATGTAACCGCTGGAGTTTGACGTTTAGAAACACACCAGAAACGAGCAGAGCTGAAGTAGAAGTTTGGACTCACCTTTTCCAGCCAGGATGCCGCACTGACCGGAAAACGCCAGAAGCAGCGTCACGGTTATCGCGAGCATCTTCACGCGGCCGGTGGGTTTTTCTCCTTGACAGCGCGCGGAATGTGGCTTAAAGCAAAAGAATCAATAGAGTCTCTCTCTCTATGTCTCTCTCTCTCCTTTCCGTCCTTCCTTCCCCTCTCTTTCTCTCCCCAGAACGGCGAACTGAAAGTGTGCGCGTGCGAGAGAAGGAGCGCGCGAGCGCGGGTGAGGTGGGTCTGACTGGCGCCGCGGGACGAGCAGCACTTTCCTCCACCGGAGTTTCGGCAAGCCCCGCCCCCGCTGCGCTATGATAGGCCAGGGGTTCAGGCCTTCGGCGCGGTGCTAGCCAATCCTGGCGGAGATAGGGCGGGACTTGTGGGAATACGGGTGGAGGAAAAGTGGACGTCACTGTCATGAATATTAACATAAGATAAGATAAGATACGATGCGATAAGATAAGATAAAAAGAAGTTTATTAATTCTTTCGTCATAAACATGCTCAATGCAGCAAGAGGAACAGAGGAATAAAGATGTATGATGCTATACATTCTATATTGGAAGCATTTGCTGTCAGGATGTAACATTTTCTTTATCAAGAATAAACATAAATATGCATTTTTATAATTATTGACATTACATCTGCTGTTAAACTGGGTGTGGCATATTGTAATGATTTTCCAGGCTTGGGGAATCGTTGAGGGAAATAATGGAGACTGACGGCAAGGTTTTTGTGCTCGATTTGGGAAGCGGCCCGTCACTTTAATAAGCTCTGGAAAGAACTCGAAAAGCAAGTGCGCCCCCAACTGGCGTAGCGCACACAGCATTAAGGCATCAGAACCCAACTGACTTTAGATGACTGGGCACCAAGCACAACGATGGTGAGTCCAGCCATTCACCCTTAAACCCACACAAACTACCTCAAACTATCCAAAACAATCCCATAAACACATGCCCAACAGATTCCCCAAACAACAAACACAATAAAGCCACTAAACTCATTACCCAGGGGGTACGCCTCAGCTCTGATACAATTTAACGGTGAGTAGTGCGAAAAAAAATGCAGCTTAAGCGGATTTGGAGATATGTGAATTGTAGTGCCCCCTATGGATGACATTTTTAAAATGCATTTTTAAAGAGTGTGACGTTGATTAACTGTGTCAATTTTTGTGAAATTGCCAGATCCTTGGCTTTACATTAGTTATATTAGTTATAATACAGCAAGTTTACTGTTGACTGACTGCACTGAAGTAACACACACTGGAGGACACTTTAATAGAAATTTCCTCCAGTCAGCGACAAGGTAAAATAGATACACAGGGAGAAACTGAATTCATGACTTTGAATGAGCAGCCAATCAGAGTGGTAGAGAAAACAGGATATCATCGTCTTTTGAAGCTAGGATAAGCCCCGCCCCCTCCACACTACATTTCTGACACTGCCCTACCAGACCTTTACAGCAAGGTTCTCCATCACCTACGAGGTGTTTTATCAGACATGACAGTGATTAGATTTCCCACAGACATTTGGAGTTCTGATGCTCACCCAGTGTTGATACTTACCCTCACTGTGCACTGGATTAACCCCTCGTTAAATTTAAAGGTATTGAAGAGCATCAGCTTGTCTGATCTCATACAGAAGAGTGTGTAAATCGGGCAGTCGAGGACATGCTGGGCACTCGGGAAACACTCGAGAAACGGGTTCACATCATTTTGTGGGACAATGTGAATATTCCGTTTTCAATTGTTGAACATATACACTGGATATACAAGAGGTCACTATGGAAACGTTATCATTAGATATGGGTTGAGCAAGCCAAATAGAACTCTAGGAGATGTGACAGATAGCAGACGTCAGTAGCCTAGAATATAGAAAATGTAAGCACTTTCTGACACAGTGGAACATCTCCTATAGTTGGAATTCACCAAAAATGTCCAGACCTCCAAAAGTGCAGTAATGTAGTGATGCACTGGATCAAATTTTAACAGAAATCTCAAGATATTCGCTAAAGAAGGACAGGATTTTTGTAATGATGTGGCACTAGAAGCAAATTGTTATAAACGTCATTATTTTTGGTGAAAAGCTGGTTAAGCTTTGTTGAGCTGAGACTTGTTGTTGAAAACCACTTATTCCATAGCAGCCATAAGTAGCTTCAATCCCACCAACGTTCATGTGGACTGGTGAGGTCTAAGTGTATGATATTGTCAACCAAACATTGCTCAAAAATGGAAGAAATACACTGTTTTTGGTTTTGGTTCCATTGACTGCCTGTCAGGTGTCGTCCTGTCACGTATCACGTGATCCTGTTTTGTGTTCCATGTGCTTTTTTTTTGACGTTCTTAGTCATGTGATTTTGACCCTTATGTCACGTGTAGGTGTCACGTGATCTTTCTCAGGTGTTCCTAGTTGGTTATAGTATTTAAGCTCAGTGTGTCTCAGTGCTGGTTGTGAGTCTTTGTCATATTGTGACTGCGCATGTGTCCTGGATGTTCTATTATGTGTTTCAGTATTTATGTACATAGTTATATGGTTAATAAAACCGAGTTGCTGTCTAACTCCCAAGTCTGCACTTACTTCGAACCAT
>JBBIGC010000013.1:5824942-5844372 GCA_037576955.1 Lepidarchus adonis | reverse complement strand
AGACTTTTAGCTCTAAAAAGCGTTTGCAAGCTGTGAAATCTGCCAGAGGAGGTGTTACTAAGTGCTGATTATGTAGGGTGCCCAAACGTAAAAGTAACTATGCAGCAATGTTTGATGAAAATATTGTGCATTATTTCAATTTCCTAGAGAAACTGTGCTTAAATCTTTTCAATTAAAACCATTACCAAAATATGTCTGCCTAAGACGGCATAAACAGATGCAGGTGTTATTTGATTTTTTTTCAATAAATGTGTCCAATTATTTTGGGAGATTTGTTTAACTAGGTTTTCTTGTTCTAATTTTAGAAAATCATATGAAAATGAACATGTTAAAGGGTTCAGAAACTTTTTTTTTGCACTTGACAGTTTTATGGAAGGTTTATCTTCAATATCAGAAGGGTTGATTAGATCAAGACTATTAGAGATTTTACTGGACACCTGGCAATGCTAGTTTGCTAGATCGCTAAATCCAAAAGAGCTCTGGAAGAACACCTCTCAAAAAAATTATTTCAAAAAGTTTTGCACAACGTGGAGAGCAAAGATATAAACTGAATATTCTGTGTTTTCTCTGGTGAGTTTTATGCCTCAAAATTTGTTTATATTTATATATTTATAAAATACAGTCAAGTTCATCAACCAGACCAGACTTTGATTTAAATGACACAAATACAAAGAGAATCGACTAATTACAGGTTTATGTTACAGAAAATGTTCCAACATTTACTGAAATTGATGCTGTTACTGTTAAAATAAATTTTGAAAATTAAAACACTGAAAATAAACATGGAAGCAGAATTTTAATTAGATGTTATAATAAAGGATGTTACAAAAATTAAATATTTGTAATGAAGTTTAACTGCCAAAAACAAGGTGAAAATCTTTGTGATTTCTGGAATTGATACTGACAGTGATCTCCATGACAAATTCGGTCTCTCAGATTCTCTGTGTCTTTTGATCTACTGTAGATGATGAGATTTTCAAATTTCAAAGTTTTAGGTTGAGGAACATTATTCTAACATTTCAAAAGTAAGAAATATTCATGAGGGACTCAAGAGGACCATGAATGTAAAAAGTCTTTATTAAACTTGGCTATCAAGTTTTGGCCAAGATGGCCGCCTTCAAGGTTGCCAAAATTATTATGAAATTGTTCCACAATTTGTAGACACAATTTTGTGCAGATTGGTGAAGCTCCGCCCATCTTTACTTCTGAGACCATGCTTCTCTTAGTTGCTCTTTTTATACCCAATCATATTACTGACCTGTAGCCAATTAACCTCAGTTGCTGTATAATGTTCCTTCAGCTGTTTCTTTTACTACCTTTTACTGCCCTTTGTTGCCCCGTCCCAGCGTTTCTGAGATGTCAGATTCAAAAATATATATATATTTTTTATATTAAGAATATTTTTCATGTAATAGTAAAATCTCACTTTCACCATTTGATATATTTTCTGTGTTCTGTTGTGAATAACATGTTTTATAAGAAAGAAAGAAAATAGCAGCACTACCGTGGCTTTCTCGTGTTGGCCTGGGCCGCTGCACTGAATGTGTGCCTCTGGTCCATCCTGCAATGCAAACGCACTTTTACTTTCAAACTAAAACTAATAATTTATCGACAACCGACTATAAACTATAAACTTTTGTTTAGTAAAATGTAGTTTAGTCAGTAGATGGTCAAAACAATGGAAACTCTAGAGTTGTAAGCAAACTCTAAGAGTTAATACATTTATAAAGCTAAAACTATAAAGCTATTCCTCTTATGGACATAAATTGCGAAAATACATGTTTGAACAGATGGAACCTGTGTTTCTATCAAGCATAATATTGGGACAACATTTTTAAAACAAGTAACAAACCCATTTAAAAATAGTAATTATGGTTTAATATTAATTTTATTATGAAATTAATGGAACTACAGTTTCTTCAATCATTGGTAACCGGGAAATATCAATCTCAAAGTGAGGCATGGAAATTTATAAGGTTGAACTTTTAAAAATAATTCAGTTTTTCTATAATTCATGTCTTTATGTAGGATAAAATAGCACCCAGAATCTAAAATGACACTCAGTTTTGGATCTTCTAATTTGGTTCACAGTTTTTAACTTTCTCTGAAATTTTCCCATAAATACTATGTTGACATGTTACCATCCTCTCCAGTAGGTGGTGCTGATGTTTCTCAATCAGCCATCAGAAGCCCAGAAGAAGAACCACCCTGCATTTCCAGCCAATCAGATGGTAGATAAAAGCAACTTTGGTGCAGGTGTGTGATTAAAAACTACCTCGTTGTAACTTGCTGAAGAAATCCAGTGGATCAGCATCAGCGCTTCTTCTGGACTGACTTGTGAAAGTGGAGCATCATGGCTGAAGAGATGAAGCCACTTTTTCTGATGGACCCCACCTGTGCTCTTTGTGGGGGTTGTTTAATTCTCCCTGTAGTTTTAAGATGTAACCACAGATTGTGCAAAAGCTGTTTACAGTGTTACTGGGAGTCGACGAGGTCACTTCAATGCCCGGTCTGTCTGCGAGAGCCTCCATCAGTAGTGCTTCTACACAACTTTGCTTCCAAGACTGTTTCAGAAGGAAGCCATCTTGTTGGAAGGAACCCAGGAGGTAAAGAGGTCAGTACATGTGAAATATTTACCGTGCATTTAAGGTGAAAAGGTTGGAATCATTGTTAAAGTTCACACATGTTCCTGAAGAACTTTATTTCTTTGGTTTTTATCTGAGGAGCTACAAAAATGTGATGATCTATATGTGAAACCTACATGTCTTGGCCCAGCAAGTGTACTGTCATTTCTCAGTTATCTCGATGGTCATTAGTTGACCAGTTCTTTCCCTAGTAGGAGATCATTCATCCCCTTGCAGTAACTCTATTTGGGGATGTTCATCCATGGTGAACTTCATACAAGCAAATCTCTGGAACAGCATTCTTCATTACCAAAAGAAGTTATGTTTGCTCAACTCCAAGTTCTAAAATATTATATTGATTACATGATGAACTCTCAATCTCAATCTAAAGTCTATTAAGAGCTTTGGTCCAGACAACTGCAGTGTCCACTTTTATACCAATGCCTCTAGCAATGGATATGATTAAGATTTTAAAGGTACTACTAGTCTTACACCTTGTTATCCATCCAGTGCTTTAATGATGTTCTTATCAGTACTTTCTGAAGAACAAATCAAAGGAACAACATAATGCTCCTTTATTTAAGAAATCTGTATTATTACATTAAATGTGAAATGCAGAATTCACAAAAAAATACTTGAAAAAACATTTGTTTTTTGTTCGTTTAAATTTTTTCAAACTACTTCTTGGTCCATAACGAGTTCCTGTGCATTTAAGTGTTTTACAATCTCACATAAAGCTGTACTGTTAATAATAGTAGACACTGAGGTATATAAGTTCAGTATTTTGTGATCGTGTGCTTATGCTTTTATGTCTTGTAATGTATAAAATGTGCTTCAAGTTTAAATGCGTGAGCGTCCTCTTGCAGATTAGGCCACGTCCACTGGATGTTAGTGTACAGATCACAAACGGAAATAAGCAGAACAGAACTTTCCACATACACACGTAGATCGGGAAGCGACACCAGAAGAAGAATTTTTATGTAGAAACAAAATCTGATTTATTTATTTTTCCAGAACCGTTAGAACTTATCCACACTGCACTCTTTACACATTTAGTCCCGGGGCCTGTTTACTTCTGGGGTTTGGTTCTCAGCCCTAGTCCACCACCCTAACTGTGGTCCAACGTCACCTAAAGCTAATCATCCGCCACTGTACTGGAGTTGGATCCCTGTCTGACGGTGACGTCTTCTTGGCAGGAGCGATCAAGAATGGAGCTTCAGAAGACGGTGGCATCAGCAGGAAGTGAGAGGAGTGGTACTGCAAACCAGATGTGGATGGAGTTCAAATATGAACAAGTAGATCAGAAGATATCCGCTACCTTCAGCTTGGAGGAAACCTTTCCCTATACGTCTAAAATGGCGGATGTCTCTCATTTAATGGTACTGTTCATTAGTTCTGATTAGGGATCCACTGATCAGGGAATTGTGACATTATCAGATATTTTATCTGCTGAGGGTAATAGATAAATTGTAAAATGTAGAAATTGGGGACCATGTGAACGTTAATAGGGCGTAAAATGAGCTTTTAGGCATTGTAGAAGTCAGAGGCTTGATGGCCAAATCTAAATATATATTTTATTAAGCTGTTCTCTGCCAATTCCAGCTCCTAATATCCAGTTATATGCTACTACCAATGGGACAACCATTGGTTATCAAAATAGTTGTCCACTTTTGATCGGTTTCATCAAACCAACGGCTCTTTCTATATTTTTAGACTCAACATTCCAGAAGAAACAAGTAAGTACTGTGTTTTGTTTACCCCCAGCCTTGAAATTTGCTTAGTAATGGTAGGATACATGGACTTAATTCTGCATGTCCTCTTTAACCCTCAAACTTTACTCCCCAATTCTTTAGTTTAAAAGTTGAGAAGCTTGTAAATAATGCAGTTCACACTGATCCTGCTGCCAAGGTGGCATCAAGCCCGATTCCCCAGCATTCCTCACTGGGTTTGAGGTCCAACTTGTGCCCTGAGTGTGGGAAGAGCTTTAAAAGCACATCAGCCCTGAAAGCTCATCAGAAATCCCATTCGCTACAGCGGCCGCACCAGTGCCCCTCCTGTGAAAAGAGCTACGCTGACAAGCACGAGCTCACCATGCACATGCGGTTGCATAACGGTGAGAAGTTGCACCACTGCTCATACTGTAAGAAGAAGTTTGTCAGGAAGAGTGCACTGCTGTACCATGAAAGGAGCCACACCGGGGAGAAGCCTTTCACCTGTCCCGAGTGCGGCTGTGGCTTTGCTCGGAGGAACACTCTGACTTTACACCTCCAGCGACATGCGAATGTGAAGCCCTACCAGTGCGACCACTGTGGGAAGCTCTTCCTCACAGCTGCAACCCTTAGGGTCCATAAGTTGGCACATACTGGAGAGAGGCCCTTCTCTTGCCCTCAGTGTGAAAAGAAGTTCACCCAGAAGTCTGCCCTGGAAGTTCATTTGCTGAAACACGCTGGGAAGTTGCCCTTCAGCTGCCCGGTGTGTGGGAAGGGCTTTCTGAGGAGGCAGTGCCTCGTCCAACACCAGCTCATCCACAAGGACGACCGGCCCTTCAAGTGCCTGCACTGCACGAGCAGCTTCCGACGGACATCCCACCTCGATTCCCACATGAAGACCCACTCGTCTGCCATGCCTTACAAATGCTCATATTGCGGCAAACCCTTCAAGCATTCTAACAGCCTGAAGTATCACGAGCGTATTCATACCGGAGAGAAGCCCCACAGGTGCCCCCAGTGTGAGAAGAGCTTCAGATCTCCCGGCGACCTGTCGAAACACAAGCGGGTCCACTCGAAAAGGAGGGACTACAGGTGCTCCCGATGCGACAAGTGCTTCACCTACGGATCTTCACTGAAGATTCACGAGAGGACGCACACGAACGAGAGACCCTATCATTGCCGGGACTGTGGGAAAACCTTCGCTGCTTTGCCGCACTTGCGGACCCACGAGGCGATACACAGCGACAAGCGACGTTTCCGTTGCTCGGACTGTGGCAAGGGTTTCAACACTCGGTTCTACCTGAAGTCCCATCGGATCACCCATTCTCCCAGGTTGGAATTTAAGTGCGAGACTTGCAAGAAGGTCTTCACTCGCAAGGATACCTTCAGAAAGCACCAGGAGATCCATTCCGGCGTCCGAGTCTATGACTGCCCCAAGTGTGGGAAGAGACTGAGCTCCTCCAGCAATTTGCGGCGACACGTGCAGGACCATACGCAGAAGATGATGTTCCCCTGCATCGAGTGTGAGAAGAGTTTTAGCAGCAAGTCGTACCTACTGAAGCACCAGAAGATGGCGCATGCTTTGGGGAGACCGTAGGCCTGCCCAGGATATGGAGTGAGCTTCAAGTGGCCAAACATCAGCTAAATTGCTGTAAGAAGCTCCATGCTGTTGAAAAAGGTCTAGGAATGTGGAAAACAATCAGAAAACTTGAGGTGGCACAATTTGAGTGTATGAGGAAGTTCTGAACATGTCTTTTCCCCTTTTGTTTTCGTCAACTGCAAGTCTTAGTTTATATACTAAGGGAAGACTCAAAAATGGCACATGAAACTGGTTATTACTATTCTACCAGCTCATGTCAACAGTATAAATCCTTTTTGTGGGAAATTTCCCATTAATTCATTTAATACCATAGAATAATAGTGTGTGTGCCTCTCTCTTGCTTGTTTTTTCCTTCTTGCAATGACATTTTCCTGACACTAGATGGCACTGTGAATGTGTAATACATTTTACTATTTTTCTTAAGAGGGTGGTGGTCAGAGCCGTTTCATCAGAGGTATCTGATGATGAAGTCATTGGAAGGTGGGGTCACTGGGAGACCCAAATGTATGGTTCAAACCGTATAATTTTTGGGCTGCCATCCAGTTCTATACTGCTCCAAATAGTGAAGAAATGCATCTTGACTGGGACCCTTAGGCACAACATATCCATATCCATATTGCATATCCATCACTATAAACCTCTCATACTACACATTGGTAATTATAACCCGTTTTTAAAAATGCGCTTGGCATCCGGGCCGAACAGTAATTCACATTAAGAGGATGTTGTTGGGTTGTTTAGTGAATATGTCCTGGGGTGAAATTTTGTGTGATCTAAATGTCACACTTACTCAATTATTAGCTTGCGGCCAGGGCTCTTGCAGTTTTGTTTTAAATTATTTTTGATGTTTCTAACTTCGGTTTGGGAACACTGGAAGGCTCAATGACCTTTGGGGTGCAAAGAGGCAGCGCACCATGAAGGAAAGTCACATGGTTTTATATGGGTTTCTGTCCATTCTGTAGAACACTGCAAAAACATGGTCCACTTTTATTTCTATTTCTGACCATATACTTGTACTCACTCTACATATGCTTGGATCCTCATTTCTGAAAAAGTAAGGTAAAATAAGGTGCAATTAAAACTGATTTGTTAATTATATTGAACTGACAAAAGATTTCCTGTATTTTTATTGGCCAAGGCATACCAGCTCACCTGTTAAACATGGTGGTGGGGGTATTATGGTTTGGACGTGTATGGCTGCCACAGGTACTGGACCACTTCTCTTCATTGATGATATAACTGCTGATGGCAGCTGCACAATGAATTCTGAGGTGTAAAGTAACATCTGCTCGAGTTCCAGTAAATGCCTCCAAACTCATTGGATGGCGCATCATCCTGCAACAAGAAAACAATCCCGAACAAAGGTGAAAGGCCAGTGATTGTACAGTCAAACCCTGACAATTCTCCCTTATTGGCTTGGGCCCAAAATTTGGCGAGAGCCAGGATGGCGAGCTATTGAAACAGATTAGTGAAGTTTCTTTGAAACCCATTTTTTTGGCAACCTGCTACTTAGACAGATTTTCTAAATAAAATTCAAGCTTTTAAATGAAAAAATAATTAAAAGGCTCAAAGACTAACGGGCTAATTTAAATCAAGCAGTAAAAGTGTCCGCTCTATCTTGCTGCATCTTTGTCAAGTTATTGCATTTTGGGTCTAATTCACATACTTGTACGCTAACTCAGAATCAAAGCCCTCACTAATACTGTAATAACAGTCAGGCGGATGTAACATGCAACTAATCATACTAGCGGATGAAGACCGTGGACAGATGGAGCAACCAACCTGCCGTCAGTCAAACAGTGGGGTTTCCTGTGTTGATTGGTCCAGACACCGAACAGAGGATGCATCAGTGATGAGTCCATCGTATGTTAACGTCGCCCACCCACCAACAGCAGTCAACCAACTGCATGCTAGGCTACAGCGCTAATACAGATGAAAGTTTGGTGAGCTATAGAAGGAGAAATGCGTACACCTGACACTTCATGTGTTGGGGAGAGAGGCGAGGCGAAAGGAAAAATGTTCTTTCATGGCAAGAGGCGAGTTTGGTGAGAGAACGCGGGACGAGCTAATGGGGTTTGACTGCATTTACAGTACAAACCATGTTTCTAGAGAAGAAGCCATATTGTAAAATTCAATAAAAACAAAACTACTATTTTTGTAAATTACAAAAGACTTATAAAAGAGCAAATAAGTTATTAAAACCATATTGTAATTGTCACTGAAAAAATCACAGTAAACTACTAGCTCAATGTTAGAGCAGTATGTTGTCGCTTCACAGTAAGAAGGTCCTGGGTTCGATCCCTGGGTCAGCCACAGGTGTCTTTCTGTTCTCCGTTTTTGCATGGGCTTCCTCTGGGTTCTCCAGTTTTCTCCCACCATCCAAAAGCTTGTGGTTTTGTTTGACTGGCTACTTTAAACTGCCCACAGGTATGTGTGGTCTGTGCTGACATGTGATGGGTTGGCCTCCTGTCCAGGGCGAACCCTTCCCTTCCCACAGTCAATAGGGATCGGCTCCAGCTTCCCTGCACCCCTAACTGGAGAATGAATAGAGGAGATATTAAAGCATTTCTAGAGATCCTGAAATAGGTCAGGTGCAGTGCTCCTATGGGTGAAATTTTACTATATTTGTAACGTGTCCAAAGAATGTGCAAATGTACGAAGTTGAAACTTTTGAAACCTGAAATATTGGCTGCTGTAGCTGCATTGGCAGAAAAGTGTAAGAAATGTATATATGTAGCTTGGAATATAAATTTAGCCATTTTTATCAAAAAGGTTGTTGAGCAATTGCCCAGAACTCTACTCGAGGGCATGTGTTACAATCATGGCAAATTTAATGTGGACTCAAGCTAATAAATGGTTTAGTGCTAATAAATGCACTCGAACGCACTCTAAATGTCTCTGTATGTTGCTATGATCGTCATCAAATAGGTGACTTCATTAGCGCCCTCTGCTGTCAACTGTCAGTATTGCGCTATCTGACACTTAAAACCAATGAACCATTGGACAGCAGCTCTGGACATTACCAGAAGGTCCAGATGGCCAGTCCACTCCTGCTGGAGGCCCACTGTCCTACACATTTTGGACCTTTCCCAAGCTTTACTTTTCCCACGTCAACTCAGCAAGAGTCTGATAATGAGCGGATTCGTTGGGTCAGGTGTAACAGGAGAGCCCTCAAACATGGATGGTCGTAGGCTTCCAATACCAGTGTCCTAGTCCTTCATCAAGGGGTCAGGTTTTGGCCACAAGACCACCATTACCAGCCCAGCAGTGATGCTGAGTTGTCCAGCACTGCTGTTGTGTGTGAGCAGTCACTTAAATATTACTTGCTACAAATGATGGCGAGCAGGGTTGTACAACCCTGGAGAGTTCAGATGCATCACATGTGCATCTTGTTTTCAACCACACCTGAAGGACGTTATTACCTGGATCAGGTGTAGTAGATTAGGGTTGGCACCAAACTCTGCACGGTGGGAGCTCTCCAGGAGAGTTGGGCACTACTGATGTAGAGTAACAGTGCATAACTGCAGGTTTACAGTTATATATACTATGTTATATGTTCTAGCCCCATACCAATGTAGCGTGGCTGTCGTCACAGAACTGCTGAATGTCCAGGTGCTGCTCGGAAGCAATGTTGGCTTCATGGATAATTGGAGGATATTTGAGGGCAAAGCTGGTATGTTATGGTGGGACGATATCCATCCCACTCAGGAAGGTGCTGCTCTCCTTTCTTGCAGCATAACACAGTCTTAGGACAGTTAATCGATGACAATACAGAGCCCAGGCCAGGGAGCAGACAGACAGGCTAAACCGACCGTATGCTAGCTGCTCAGACCCGACACCCAGGTTACAACATATTCAGAAGTTTAATATACTGTGTCTAACAGAAACTTGGGACCAAACCTAAGGAGTATGTACAGTAGCACTAAATGAGGCAAGTCCCCCTGGATACAGTTATGTACACCAGCCTCATACGTCTGGCAGAGGAGGAGGTGTTGCAGATATTCATAGTGATAACCACAGCATCAGACACACATCTGGCCACAAATTTAAAACTTTTGAAGTACTTTATACAAACATTTTACTTGTAACCACAAATAGCAAACCCCCAGGGCCTTACTCAGAATTTCTAAATGAATTTGTTGATTTTCTCAAATTTAGTCGTTTTATCAGATAAAGCGTTAATTGTAGGTGACTTCAATGTTCACTTCGATAGCCATGATGATCCGATCAGAGCAGCATTCGTATCAACCCTAGATGCAGTAGGGGTTAACCAGAGGTTCATAGAGCCCACTCACAATGGTGGTCTCACAGCTCCAATATTAACTCTCGGTTTAAATATAGAAAAGTTATATTTCAGACCATTATCTTTTCATTTAAACTACATCTTATCACATGAAGCGCACTTTCGTGTCATCTACTGCTCAGAATTTTATCAATAATCTTCCAGAGCTTTTAACCTTAATGAGATGACTGTCAGATCTTTTAGAACTCGATCAAGTATCTGAACGCTTGGAATCAATTCTGTCCTGTACCCTAGATAATGTAGCTCATCTGAAAAATAAAATTAGCAGAGAGAAAAACGTAGCTCCTGGTATAACAACCACACACACACACACACACAGAAAGAGTCTGTGTGAAAACTACAACTTAAATGGCGTCAAACTAATTTGGTAGTATTTAAACTCGCACGGAAGGCAAGTCTCCTGAGCTATAAAAAAAAAAAAAAGCTCTAAACACTACTAGAACTTCTCCATGCTTATAGACGTTAACAAAAAAAAAAAGTTTTTATTTAATACCTTTGCAAAATTAACCAGAAATAAGGCAATTACAAAAACAACCATAACATCAATATATAGTAGTAATGATTTTAACTTTTAAATATTAGTCAGTCTGCAAGTTTAAATCCAGACAGTTTAATGATTAACACTTCAGACAATTCTATTATCTTAGATAAAGTTAGTTTTCAGATCTCATTTCACTCATTCCTTCATCAAATTCATCTACATGCATCCTAGATCCTCTACCTACATACTTCTTAAAACAAGTACTACCCACAGTAATTGTAACTCTTACGAGAATAATAAATTCCTCCCTCATCAGCAATGTACCAGAAACAAGTTAGCAGTTGTCAGACGCCTGTTAAATCTGCCTAATCTTGACTCCTGCCAGCTCTCAAATTATTGGCCAATATCAAACCTCCTCTTTATTTCCAAGATTTTAGAAAAGACTGTATCCCAGGAGTTATGCTCCTTCTTACACAAGCACTACATTTAAAAATTTTCAATTCAATGGCTGATTTCCACTCTGAGGACCACCTGCACATTAAACTGCAGACGCCTCTTCAAACTGGACTCGTTGTCACTCTTAGTTTTTATTTATTCATTAATATTCTGTCTGTTATCACTCTCTGGTGTCGACCAGAGGAGGATGGGTTCCCCTTCTGAGCCTTGGTTCCTCCCAAGGTTTCTTCCTACAGTTTAGGGAGTTTTTCTTGCCTCTGTGGCCTTTGGCTCATTAGAGTCTCGGGCCCAGATTCTGTAAATTCTTTAAAGCTGCTTTGTGACGTCAGTTGTAAAAAACGATATGTAAATAAAATGGACTTGATAACTGCAGGTCTACAAACTGATAAAATGGATGAAGTGTATCTAATATAGTGGCTAGTGAAGGTATATCAACATCAGACCTAAAACACCACAAAGATTTTGTGAGCAACTGGTAGTGAATGGGAAGAGTTCCTTGTTCCTTGGTGACTGGCTCCTTTCTCAGTACCAAATAAACTGTTTGGGCAGTTTCTCTCTCTGTGTGTGTGTGTGTGTGTGAGAGAGAACCCAATTTGTTTTCAACTGAATGTTTACAGCCTGACAAATAAACATAGTTAGAAATCCAGACTTGATCCGAGGAGAGTCGGACTCCCGTCTCCCTGACAACAGTCGCCAGGCAACTATCATTTGTCATCCTCCTCCTCCCTCACCTCACGTCCCATAACCAACCATCTGCCCTTAGGGTTCAGTCTTCCAGCGCTTGCCCACACTACGACAGTGGCACATCCATGCAGCCCAGGCGATGCCAGCACGCCAATGTGAAACCGCTCAGAGCCCAAAAAATGAATGAATAAATAAATACAATTCTAAAATGCTCGCTGGCCAAATGGCTGGTGGCCTTTTTCAGTGCAGCTCCTGGTCATTTGGTCACAATTGAGCCAAATCAATGAGACGATCACGAATAACAGAACAAATAGCCTTTATTTCCTTTCTTTTCTTCAGAAGACAGTGCAAGTAACGTTCGTCAACAGTGAGTAACGCGTGAGCTGATGTCGACTTTCGGAACGTTTCCAGAACGTTTTTTTTTCTGTTGCATAAGCCTGTGTGGCCAGCCCCCACAGCGATGCTCAATCCCACAGAAGACGCACGAGATCCAATAAGAAGAAAAAACAAACAAAGAAGAAAAAATGTGAAGACAAAAAAGAAGACATTGACCCCGTTTACAGCTGGTCACGTCATACGTCAAGATTTCTACCTGGATGAGTGTAAACACACCCTATATTACTTCAGGAGAACGTCCGAGACTCATTCATGTCATGCTGCCAGTGTAAACACATCCATCTCTCCGGGATGCAACAACCAAACCTCTACATCCAGACTGCTGCCACTTAATGCAGACGCCGCTGCTTCCCCAGGTCGGGAGTTTCTCCAGAGTCCAATTCTGATTTCGTATTCCACTTTGGATGAACCAATTCTTTCAAAGACAAATAAAGCATCATGGTTAATTTTTACCTCACAACACTGTTTTAATGTACATGGTTCATGACGACGAGGACACTGGAGGATAGTGACTCTAAACAGCCATCTTTTGTAAACATTGACTTGTGCAAAATTGTGCTTTTCTTTTGAATTGAACAGAAAAGAGAGGAGCACATGCGATTGGCTGTTGTGTAAGAGTTCACGTGACTATCCTACACTGTAATCAGATGATCAGTATGAAGTGTAAACCAACTGCCTATAATCTAATCAGGATACAATGCAGATACTAATGACATGACGTCCAGGTGTAAACAGGGTCACTGACCATCGTTGCTAGCTTGCCACATTTACTTTAAAGGAACAGTTCAGCTAATCATATTTACACAACTTTCCCAAGATGTAGTCAATGAGCAAAGACTTTTTTTAATGTCAAATGTTGCTTAAAAATGAAAAATAAAATATATTACTCAGTAGTTACCGTAATACACCAAATAATTTCCCCTAAAAATACATTACAAAAAACTTCTCTTAACCTGCTCAAAGTGATTTTTTCCTGCTCAAGCACACCTGGATCGACTCATCTGTCCAGATAATGTAAGATGTGTTCGAGGAGGAAAGCCACCAAAACATGCTGGACGCTGACCCTCCAAGCTCAAGCACCCCTGCTCTAGCTCTTCATTAAGGTAGTGCAGACTTGTAAATGTGGTTTAGTACAAGTATGAATACCTGACGGCAGCCATTTTGGGCTCATGTTAAAGCTGTTGTATATATTACAGGACTAAACCACATACTCATGCATGCATCTTCTTAATGAAGACCTGGATTCAGCTTGAGCAGGTGGAGAGATGTTTTTGGTGGTGTATATTTACAGAAATAGTAACCCAATACTATGTGGGTGTTTGTTAGCAATGTTAGCCTCATTGCTCCAGCACTAAACTAGGAATATTTGGACACCAAACACATCTTGGCTGATCAACTACATCTGGAGTATATGGAAAACTGTATAACACCGTTTTCTGCCTAACCCTTCCTTAAAAGCCATATTTCCAGTGTTTTCGAACCGGCTCAACTGGCTTTTGGGGAAACAAACCCTGTTTTTTCCTTAGAATGGGATATACAGTACTGTGCAAAAGCCTCAGGCCCCTGAGAAATGTATATGTAAGTTGTTTAGACAGGCAGTATATTTTTTGACATTTTTTCAGATAACTAATATTAGTCAATAAAAATAATAATTAATTCAGTGAACAATAGTGAACAGTATATGTTTGTCAATATGTTGGGTTACCATTTTCACAGTTCTCATCAGAATTAATTGTAGTGACCATCAGATCCCTGGTTTGGGCTCAGTCAGTGGTGAGAGAGTTCAATCACCAAACCTGCACTGTAAACAGTTTGAAAAAAAGAATCAACAACTTTTTACACACTAAATACATTTATAACCACTTTTTGGTTTGTTGCATTTATTCTAATAACTCACTAAGATTCTCACTGCTGAGATAAATGGAAACAAACAATTTACACAACTGCCTAAGACTTTTGCACATCACTGTATGTGTTATTGATTTTTTTCCCCCAATTATACATACCATGTGGGTCAAGTGGGACTTTCTCACTTTTAGTTCCTCATACGTATATGGTCAGTTCTGACAGCCAACCCAACAAAACAACATAAAGACATGAAAACCTGTATTTGTTTGGGGACGTATGCCCTCGGAACATGGCTGTAATCCAAGTGTGTGGAGAATGGCTAAAAGCGAGACGAGTTCTAGATAACTGATCAGTCTCAGTAAAGTACAGTTGTATGCAAAATGTTAATTCACTTTTGCTCGAAGTACATGTTTTGTTGATTTTCTGGGTAAAAGTAAGTACACATTCTCTACAGAGCATAAAATTGGCATTTGTTCCAGTGTGTGCAACCCAATTTCTGGAAAAGATGACAATCAGTAAAATGCAATAAAAACATGACCAATCTTTTCTTGAACCTTAACTAAAAACTACAAAGATTCCCTTTTTTAACTGACCAAATATGTATTTTGTAAATAACAAATGTAATGCCTGTAATACACAAAAACGTAAGGACAGAGACATGTTTACCTCTGTTACATTATATACATTTTTCCTCTAAATTACACTTTGTAATCATTTGGGAACTGAGGAGCTAAACTGCTGCAATTTTGCAAGTGGAATTATTGCGTTTCTTCTTGATGCTTCTAAACGGTCAGCACTGTCTGATTTTCCTCTTCACAATACGCTTTACATTTTAAATAGTAGATACATTACATTTCTATAAACTCACACTATTATAGCATGGGCAGAATGAGGCAAGGCATTGTCTTGCAAAAATTAATGCAAATGTAGCTCTAACATTTCAGTTTATACACCTGCATTAATAGTATCTCAAGAAATATTTGTCACCCATGCCGTTGGCACTAATGCATCATCATATCATTAGAGATGTTGGCTATTACACCTTTTGCTGATTGATAAATGGTACATTTTGCATTTTCCCCTAAAACGAACAGTTTTTCCGTCTGTCTGATATAAGCTTGGTTCCAGAGAACTCTGTGGTATTTCTGCCTAGAACTGAAATGTCTTTCTTTTTGATGCAGAAGCAGACTACAGTAAAGCAGTGACTGTCTTCTGAAGTACTCTAGAGCCCATGTGGCATTATTTATTATTATCAATGCAATGCCTTCTGATGGCTTGAAGGTCATGCATATTCAACCTGTTTTTTTAGCCTTGCCCTATACTTACCTAAAGTACCCATCTATGCTTGCAAATCTGAGCCTTTTGTGGTTTTCTTTTTACACCCAGTCATGATCCTCTCACCTGTGTCCAGTTCACCTGCTTATTTTGAAATGTTTTTAAAATGTTATCAATTTTTGCTTTTATTTTGTCCTGTCCCAACCTTTTTTCAGTGCTAAAACATTTATTTCTTTATTTATTTTACAAAATACAATGTTGTTTCATTAAAACAATGAGATTTATTGGTACTTTGGTAGTTAAGTTCCAAAAAATGAAAAAAAAAAACCCAAACAAACAAAAAAAACTTTATTCTCTGCACTAAGTAATTTATTTACAAATCAACAAAATAATCTGACTTGTTAAACATTTGCATACAACTGTAGATAGTTAGCTAGATAGATAGATCATTTATGAAAGAAAGCATGTATATTACCCAGAAAGCTTAATTTCAGATGATAAATACTTTTAGTACCAGGTTGTTGGTGGTTAAACTCCAATTATAAACAGCCGTGTCATCCATCCTGTATGGAGATGAAACACACTTTCATATTGTATTTTCCAAAAAAATATAGACCAATTTCACAACTCTAATGTAAGACTGAAACGAGAAAATTCTGAAATCAGATTGTAGGGATGGGAGGTTTGCTAGAGTGGGGAAACATTTATATATAAAAATGTCAATTTCAATATAAGGCTATAAATGTTTGGGATGTTTGTTGATCTAAAGCTATACATGCTGTATATTACAAAATGATATAAATATTAGGGATATTAAGAGTACCAATAGAGATGCCAGTATTTAAGTGCTAAAATAACTATTCCTGTCCAATCCAGTGAGGAAACCTCTTGACTGCATCAGCACCCAACCGTGAACATGTAAACTTAGATTATTAGCTTCTCTGCGGCAGCCTCTGTTACTCATCCAGTATGACAACCTACCATTTCCCTTTGGTTATTTATGAATAATGAAAAAAATCCTGAGAACAATCACTCCTAAACATCTGCGCACAATGTATTTTACTGAAATTTGTATTATTTATTTACTTTTCTACACTTGACTCCTCTTTTACCATCCTCTTCAGTCTGATTCCAGAACTTTCCCACCTTCACGTCAAGATGATATTGAAAATATTTATTATAGATGATTATTTCACAGCATCTATAATATATATTTTCAATATATTCCTTGAAAAGAATGGAATGATGTGGAACCCCAGGCATCATTTGAGCAGAATTTTTTTTTCAAAATTTGATTTTTGGGATGTAAATAATGTAATTATTTATTTTGATGTGAAATGATATATTGTAGATATATTTACTGATAAATATTTCATTATAGCTGTGGTGACAGGAAAATAAGACAAGCCCTAAAAAGGGATGGACAGGCCTGGGAGGTAGAAAAGCTGAAGCAAATCACTTTCACTCTTTCCTGAAAATTAGGATAATTCACTGATTTTTTCTCTCCCCCCTTTCACCTACAATGAGACAATCAAGCTGGCCTGCTACTGATTAAAATTAAAACTGGAGAAGGCTTTATCAAATATGACACATATGAGTTAATATGAGGCCTGAATGATTTGGACAAATATCTAATTATAATAATAAAATAAAAAAATCAGACTTGAGGCTTAACTGCTACATTTAATGTGTCAATTCTTAAACTCTATGTGATTAGATTTCATGATTATTCATGAAAACTCCCCTAATTAAAACTTGTCAATATTGAATCAAATTAGTATGCAATTAATATTGCAGCCCTTAGCATGTAAAAACGGCACTCCGACAAACTGTAATTTCCATACAGAAACTGTTAATTGTTCAACCCCAGTTAATACACTACATTAATTGTCCTTCTGTTTGGATTTTCTCAGCATTTAAATGATCCCTCCTCATGAGTTTCTTTTTTCTTTTCTCTTTGTGCCACTTCTGTTTTTATACCGTTCACAGATTTATACTGCTGCAAGAACAGGCTAATCTCTACCAGATTCAGCCATACTTATTACTTATACTTATATACTTTGTTGTGAGATTTGCAGTTTAAATGCATAATTATATTGATGTAAACGCCCAGTAACTGGCCCAAAAATGTTCCTTGCCCAATGGGAAATCGGTTTACTTGTTACTAACACAGCCAAAAAAGATACAATACATTTTAAGCCAAAAACCTTTTCTCAACACTAGCATACAACAATGTTTCAGGCAGCAGTGGGCTGTGATTGAGCTTCAGATGTCTGGTTCCTGTCACCACCACTGTGAAAAGTTCTCTAGAATACTGCATTTCACAACAAACCGCTGTGTTATATCACTTCATGTTTAAAACTGTTTGAATAAGTCCTTTTAAAAGGTGCTGATATAATGAATGAGCGATACTTTTGGTATTGAGATTGATATGAGAACAGGAGTGGCTATTTCTCCAGCCAGGATCCTGAAACTACAAAGCATTAAAGGGTAAATCTCTTAGGTAAACTATCCTAATGTATACACCACTTTTGAAACATACCGTCAGTATCTTTTTCATCCTTCTGGAATAAACAGTTTCTTGAGGCCTAAGGTTGGTGCTTGGCCAAGCGGAGTAGTGCAGTATAGCTACAGGTCCATGCACTAACTACAATACTGTTACCCTGAGCCTTCAAGTCTTTTAAAGTCAACAGCATGCTTCTGAACAAGGACTACTAAAGGAGCTATCCTAGTACCACTAATATCCTGCACAGTACAGTACTTCACTGAGAGTGTGAGCGTGTTTGTGTTGCTTCTCTTTGATAAGTTCCCATCAAAGTCTTTCAAAGTTGCCATCATCAGAACGCCCACGCACTGCCTCAGCAGTTTTCTCTCTCTGCTGTAGTGTTGCATCAACACGATCCGTCTTTTCCTCCAGCTAACCTGTCAAACCTTTACTCCTTTCATCTCTCCCCTATCCTCTCAGCCGTCATTCCTTATTCTAACAAATCTTCTCTAAATCCAGATTTCCATATAGTAATGGACCCAATCCCCCGGTTTTGGTTCCCTTCTAATTTTACACGAACAGAATGGACGGAACGGAAGTTTGATGGTAAAGACTGAATGTTGGACAAGAAGGCCTTTCTCAGTATTGCTCATACGTAAATGGTCAGTTCTGATAAAGAAACATCCTTGGTGCCCATCTCCTCTTCCTTAATTCGCTCAACCCTCGCCGAATCCGCCGGGCACTGCTTCCCTTTTGAATTTCGCACCAAATTAGTGTATGGGATGTAAATTTGCTTTTGATTTCACTTGGAAAACAACAAATATGGGTCAGAACCCAAGAACTCAAGTATTGCTTCCTCTGTAGTTAGTTCTGAAAACCAACTGATCAAAACGACATGAAAATGTGTTTGTTTGGGAACAGAGGTTCTGCCGTCCGTGCTCTTCTCTATCATTCCTTCCCTCCCATTTCTCTCCGTGTTACATCAGAGCACTGAGGTCATGGCATGAGCGGGATTTCTGCCGCAGCATCCTGCTGGCCCGGTGCCTGCTGAGGTCCCGTTCTCGGTCCCTGTCCCGATCCCTTTCCCGGCCATGGTGAGACCGGGGCACCAAGCCCGACAGGAAACGCTTGGCTCGGCTGGTCAGGCTCTCGCGGCGGCCAGCCCCTGGGGAGCCAGTCGTCCAGCCAGGCCCCAGGCTGTGACCCCGGGCGGCCCTGACCGCCGCCTCCAACAGCTCGTTAGTGCGATGGTCCAATGAGGCGGAAAGCTCCAGGTACAGGCCGTCGAACACCATGGCACTGGAGTGTGCCTCTGAGAGAGAGAGAGAGAGAGAGATCTGTTATTATTGCTATTGAAAAGTATTGAAGTTTAAAGAAACGTATCTACAGTAGTGATGTGATATGAACTTCTATGATAGTACGGAGCCCACAGAGTCACCTGCAGGAAAAAAAAAATCCGTTCCCTCAGTTTATAAACCGTACCAACGAATTCTTAAACTGTTCCCTCAGTTTTACAATCCGTACCCACGAATTTCCAATCCGTGCGCTCAGATTTTATAAACCGAACGT
>JBBIGC010000013.1:5611887-5628433 GCA_037576955.1 Lepidarchus adonis | reverse complement strand
GATTGCTTTAACTGGCTGTATTCTGATCTTTTTATGTTATTCTTTGTACAAAGTAGAGTGCCATATGGTGTGTGTGTGTGTGTGTGTGTGTGTGTGTGTGTGTGTGTGTGTGTGTGTGTGTGTGTGTGTGTGTGTATAAGCCTTGCTATTTCACAATTTTGATGACCTGTTCCTGTTTCTTTCTGCTAGCCTGTGTACTCCATGCTTCAGGGTGGTGCACGTATGCTGAGTTCTGGAGGCCCCCATCAGACGCTGGGACCTCCTGGCCCTCAGTATCCTGGACAGACAGAAGGGCCTCCAGGGGCCCAACAAGGCATGTATGGTATGTAGATACATTGGTACTTGTCAACTTGTGTCTGTCCCCTGTCCATTTTTACTTCTAGTGGAATAACACCTAATAACTTATTTTGTGTCTGTGTGTGGGGGTTCCTTTCTAGCCCCCCAGTCTTTCTCCCATCACTCAGGCTCCATGCATCCTCCACAGCCCTCCAGCACCCCCACTGGCAGCCAGCCACCCCCACAGCATCCTGCCCCCAGCCCAGGACAGGTATAGCAACCTGCCAGCAAATCTTGCTGCTCAGTTGACTGCTTTAGGTAGACTTGTGTTTACACTGGAACATGTGCTTACTCGTGAAGCAACAAAAGTTAATAGTAGTCCACTATTACATGCAGCATGTCCTCACCTTCACACTTCACACAGTATTTATATTTGTATCAGTGGCATATAGCATGTTCTCTCTGATGCAAATGTTTTATTACTATAAATTAAATAAAAGTAGCCTTTAATTATTACTGTGGTTATATTTATATAATTTTTTCCCCCTCTCTCTCCTAAACCCTTCTTCTAGTCTGCTCAGTCAGGTCCACAGCCTCAAACACTGTACCATTCAGGTCCACTCTCAGCTCCAACACCCCCTAACATGGCTCCAGGCCACAGTTCTCCGCAAGCTTCTTACCCCCTACAGGGCTACAGCCTTCCAGGTCATCAGCCACTGCCCCATCCATACTCCTCTATTGGCCAGCTAACACAGGTACAGGTATTCATTGTCTTGTTGAAATTAAATAAATTAATTTAATATTTTTTTTGATGCTGCTCCATGTTACAATAAAACTAGCATATAAAGTGGGGCAAAAAAATATCTGGCAGCCACAAATTCTGCAAGTTGTCCCACTTAAAAAGATGAGAAATCACTTTGCACCATTATGCAATTTATTTTAAACATACAGAGTATTTGGTCAATGACAAAAGTTCACCTCAATACTTTGTAATGTAACCTTGGTCAAACGTTTCCTGTAGGTCTTCACCAGTTTTGCACATGCTGTAGCTGGTATTTTGGCCCATTTTTCCATGCAGATTTTCTCAGGAGCTGTCATGTTTTGGGGCTGTTGCTGGGCAACATGGACTTTCAACTCCCTCCACAGATTCTCTGTTGGATTTAGGTCCGGAGATTGGCTAGGCCTCTCCAGAAACTTGAAATTCTTAATACGTAGTCACTCCTTCGTTGCCTGGATGGTGGGTTTGGATTCATTGTCATGCTGGAAGATCCAACCACATTTCATCTTCAGTGCTCCCACTAATGGAAGGAGGTTTTTGCCCAAAATCTCACAATACATGGCCCCAGTCATCCTTTCCGTATACAGATCAGTCGTCTTTATCTCTTTGCAGAACCCCAAAGCATAATGTTTCCACCCCCATGCTTCATAGTGTGTATGTTGTTCTTGGGATACAACTCCGCATTCTTACCCCTCCAACACGGTGAGTGGCGTTTATGCCAAAGAGTTCCATTTTGGTCTCATTTGACCACATGATATTCTCCCAATCCTTCTCTGGATCATCCAGGTGGTCTCTGGCAAACTTTAGATGGGCCTAGACATGTGCTGGCTTAAGCAGGATTTTATTCCATGACAACGTAGTGTGTTACTAATTGTAACATTTGTTACTGTGGTCACAGCTGTCTTCAGGTCATTGACCAGTTTCCCTCGTGTGCTTCTGGGCTGTTTCCTTACCGTTCTCAAGATTTTTTGTTCCCCTTGAGGTGAGATCTTGTATGGAGCCCCAGGTTAAGGGAGATTGTCAGTGATCTTGTATTTTTTCCATTTTCTAATAATTGCTCCAGCAGTTGATCTCTTCTCACCAAGCTGCTTGCCTATTGTAGATGGGCTCATCCCAGTCTTGTGCAGGTGTACAATCTTGTTCTGGTGTCGTTAGACAGCTCTCTGGTCTTGGCCATAGTGGAGGTTGGAGTCTGACTGTTTGAAGGTGTGGACAGGTGCCATTAAAACGGGTATCGAGTTCAAACAGATGCCATTAATACATGTAGTGAGTGGAGGATATAAGAGCTTCTTAAAGAAGAATAACCAGAATTCTTTAGTGTTTGTAGATGTTAAATACTTATTTTCTGCACCATTATAAAAAGAAATTCTTTAAAAATCATACAATGTGATTTTCCTGGATTTTTTTTTACATTCTGTCTCTCACAGTTGAAGTGCAAGTATGATGAACAGACCTCTCATATCTTTTTCAGTGGGACAACTTACAGAATCAGTGGCTTCTAAATACGTTTTTGGATATATGGATATATGTGTAGTGAACATTATTTTAAGACTGTCTTATGTGAAGAAATAATTACATGGTAGGAAAAGAGTAGAGAAGGGTGCGAGAATAAATATGTTCAGTCTGACTCCCACAGAGTTAGACAGTGAGTGCATTTGGATACTTACAACTCATTTCACACTAGACAGAATGACTGCATCAATTGACGCAAATCAGACAAAATCACTGCTATTTCTCATTGAAGTTCTTGCTACAAAAATCTTAAATTCTGACTCATTCTTTTTATCATTCTTAAACAAAACCTGGTAACACAAACTAAATTGCAGGTGAAATGGGTATGTTACAGCAGTATATATCTAGAATTACTGAGCGTGTGTCAATTGACATCCTGTAAATGAATGAGTCTATATAACTGAGTCACAATAAATCAACTACAGTCAACTACTATAATAATAATAATACAGTTGTTACAGTTATGTCAATATAAAAAAATGGAAACAATTACCTTATAATGCAGTGTCCTGTATAATCATACAAATACAATACAAATATCTGAAACTTATGTAAAAAACAACAACACTGTAACTGTGTCATTGTTGTTTATGTACAATGTAAAGTGACTGAAGCAGCAGCAAGTACTCTCTGTAAGACTGGACTTTTGTGATATAACAGCTGTGCAAAACTAGGCACTGCCTCAATTGATGCATGTCGTCGTTAAAGCAAGTCAGCCATTGTTCTAGTGTTAATAGCCCACTCAGCTAAATTTAGTTAATGTAACAGTAATTCAAAATCCACTGTGCGTGTTCTCATTTCACTTTCTTTGAGGGACACCTGAGTTGACCCAGTTGTTCATAATTGTCTCTTCTGTCTGGAGTCTTTCTTAATTTTATTATTTTATTTCAGGCTCATGTTCAAGGAGCTCTGTCTGGTCCTCACCACTCTGGAGGCCACGGCCCTCCGCCAATGATGCTGCTTCACCCACCTCCTCCACCTCAGCAGGGCCCTGGTTCTGGACCTGGACCCCAGCATCCCCCACACGGTCCCCCACCACAGCAGGGAGCCCACCAACACTATGCCTATATTGGGCACCCTCAAGGTGAGGCATTACCATGATGAGATTTTTATTTTATTAGATGTTATTTATTTATTTTTTTATTATTTGAGTAGGTCAAACTCGTTATAACAATAACCTTGTTATATAAAAGACTTGCTTGTTCTGTGGATCAATCAATTAAGAAGTACTTGCTGAAAAAATAAATGAGCATCATTTATTGAACACTTTTTAAAATCAGTATTGTTTGCATTCATCACAGCCTGGAAGAGCGAAATGTTTAAGTGACTTCAATAGTGCGCTATGCTTTCTTTTCTATTGAACAGAATGTAATCTTATTGAAATAAGTACCATCATTTCTGGGCTATAAGCAGCTACTTTTTTACACGCTTTTACACGAACATTGCACCTTATTTAACTATGCTGCTAATTCACGTTTTTATATATTCAATATATTTTTAACAAGGTGGTTGGGGACCATTGAGAGAGAGAGAGAGAGAGAGAGAGAGAGAATATCAAGAATGGGTACTGCTAGATGCCAGTTTGAGGGTGAATGAGGGGTGTGCCATCCACCTTGTTAGGACCAATTTTGTGTCCCTTAACTGATATTAGTATAAGTAGGAGAGGGTTTGTTGTCATTGTACCACCCACTGTGTTAAATAATAAATCACATACTGGGTGTCGGATTGGGAATGATGGTACAGGTTATTCCAAAATGTTTACACCCATAAAATATACTGTTACGGTAGCAGAAGGAAAATGTGTGTTTCAGAGCAATTAATGATTACTAGTTCAAAAATAATTAAATGTTTTCTTTTTTGTAACTTTTCAGCTGTGCAGGTGCAGCCACACCCTTCCCAGCAACTTCCATTTCACCCCCCTGGAAATTGAGTGAGAAGAGTGATACAGCCCTGGTCTGGAGTGAGAGTTTCTCTTTGCTGGTCCTGGACCAGGCGTGTACACACAGAGACACACTAACACATGCATCCTCTCCTGAAGCAGAGTTTTGTTTGTTTGTTTGTTTTATTCTTTTGGAAGGACTGAGATTTTTTTTTTTCCGTTTAAATTGGACGGTGGCACAGAGTGTGTCTAAAACAGAGGGATTGTTTGAATGAGTGAAAGTGAGTGAGTGAATGTGACAGAATGAAACGGCTTGAGCTGAGTGAGACATTTTATAAAAAATAGTATGACTTCTCCCTTCCTCCTCAACAACTTAATTAAATTAATAATAAAATTAATAAAAAATAAATAAAAATAAAATGTACAAAAATAAATAAAATTTCAAACTCTCAGAGGTGGCGTTTTTTCGTCTTATTTTGGTTTATTTTAGATTTTTTTGTTTTGTTTAATGACCAGGTTGGTTTTTAATTTATAGAGCCCTTCATGTTTTGAGACAGACACATTTTTCTACTACTCTACGTCAAATTTTATTTCAAACATTTTAGACATGATTAAAGGGCATATTTCAGATTTTAAAGTTATTTGCATACATTTCACCGTGTAGGAACTACATAATCCCCCCTTATTTCAGGGCACCAAAATGTTTGGGACGATTGGCTTCACTGGTGTTTGTGATTTAATCAGGCGTGCTTCATTGCTTTATTAGTGCAGGGGTTAATATAGATGTATATACACTTTATTCTACCATTCGCGGTCTGTAATTGCCATAGTTCAACATGAGGAGAAAAGCTGTGCAAATGAAAGTCTATTATGAGTCTGAAAAACAAGAATAAAACCATTTGTGACCACAGTCAAAACTTAAAATTACCAAAATATTAAGAGGAAAGAATGCACTGATGAGCTCTGCAACAACTAAGGGACTAAGTGTCCAGGGGAAATCTCCACTGCTGGTGGCAAAAGAATAATCAAAACTCATGTCCAACAGATCAGAAAAGAGACAGGAACATCTTTGGAAGAGACTTCTCACTGCAGAAGACTTCAAGATCCACAAAAACTGGATGGCCAGATTACAGTTTGTAAAAAGGTACTTGAAGGAGATGGCAGAATTCAGGAAGAAGGTGTTTTGGGCAGACGAGACCATTATTAATGCATATCAGAGTGATGGTGTAAAAAAAGTGAAGAGAATAAAAAGATCTGCCCAAGATCGAAGGTGCATACCTGCTCATCTGTAAAACTTGGTGGTGCACATGTGCACAGCACTTACCTTTGCTGATGATTGTTGATCGCCGTGTATGGAAACGGCCGCACAAGTTCCAGTAACAAGTTCCTTTTTTCTTTTACAGTTCAGTCATGATCTATCATGTTTTCATTAACATTAAATTAAAATTTCACACAAAATCATGTTAGTCTAAAAAAAATGCCCAGTTATGCTAATCTTTGTGGGAGGACCTGAACTGCCAAGTCAATGCACCAAACCACCTTATATGCCAGAAGGAAAGCTTTTCATTGATTTATAACATTTATGTTTTATATACATGTTTGTCCTTAAATGTAGAACGTTTTGAATTTTCCCATTAACAGATGGAAAAGCCTGGTTTTCTGATTGTTCTCCTTCAGTGCAGGGTTCTCCTTCATGTGTTCTCTTCAAGATCTACTGCAGTTGCTTCCCTGGTTTAGCTCCTTTTTTTCTTAGCTTGATTGTTCAACCAACAAAGAAAGCACAATGCTGTTATAACATACTAACACCATATTTACAATGCAGTTAAGCTAATGTTTTTGGCTTCACTTTCCTGGTATGAAAGAGGGCACTGGATCTGAGTGTTTGGTGGTATGCCATTTATTTACATGTCATACAAAGGGCTACAAAGCAAGGAAGTGCTATTTCACATACAATAAGCAATGAACTACTGATTTTAATTATGGAATAAAAAGCCAGAAATTATACACAATCAGAAAAAAAGTCATTAAAAATAATATTCTCAGGTATTGTCAGCAAATCCTGTCAACAGGACCCAGAAGAAGAAAAATGTCATAAAATGGTCTGGATTTCCTTGGTAATCAATTCTGGAATTCTTGAAGGCATTTCCAAAAGCCTGTCTGTGTGATAACTGTGATGGTGAAGTCAAGTCCTGGCTGAATCAGTGGGTGTTAACTGCATGAAGAGAAAGAAAAGGCAGAAATAAATGCAGTTCTTACTACAAGGGTCATTTTTCAATTCAAGGATTTTTTCTGTCCTTTTATAGATTTTTATAAAAGCTTACAACAGTCAATTCTGTTGTCCTCAATTCTACAGCTACCAGTTACCATCACTCCAAATATTTTACCAGTCCACCTGAAATTTCTCCCAAATTCCCAGATTTATACATTACTCAGCATGTCTTTTTAAAAACAACATTCCTCAAATTTTAAGTCCTTAGCCCAACTCTACAGCTGGTCCTGAGTTTAGTTCACATCACGCCAATCAGCTAATAAAAAAATAAAATCAGCGGTTCACTGTCTCCTGCTGTTTCTTAACAATCAAGGGTTTACAGTCATTGCGAAAGCTCAGATGTAACTCAGGATGGTCATTTGAAAAAGTCAGTACATCCAAAAATGTTACGTTTTCTTGTCTTTGAACAAGCAAACATTTTACTCAAACGCCTGTCTGCAGATAAGCGTGTTATACAAACCCACCAGTGTTTTTTTCAGTCTTTTATTCAACAAACATATAATCCTTCCATGGATAAAGTAAGTAAATGTTTAGCCTCAGACACTAGTAATGCCCCTGTGAGCAGAAATGTGTCGTTTTGTAGGCATTTAGCATAATTATTCACTAGTCTCTGAAATTGACTTATTGCAAATTGTAGCCTCTCTTTCAGGCAAAATTCTTTGAGCTGCAATATTAATGTGGGTTTTCTTTAATGTACTGCCTGTTTCAAATCTGGGCTTTGATCAGGCCATCCCATTACCCTCCATTTTTGCCTCACATGTGTATTGTCCCAACAACTCAAAATGTACATCACGCCAACTGTCTTTGTCTAAATGTTCTTTGACTAACTGTTTGTTCTGGTGTTTGTAGAGTAGAGCCCCAATTTCCCAATAAGCTTTCTGTGCAAGTCAGTATACATGTATGCATTTCACAACCAACAGTGGCAAGAGTTACCTGCAGATCATATTATGAAATGTTGGGGTTCTTAGAGGCTTTTTTTTGCATCAAAATGTTTGCGTTCAGGCTGATTTTACTAAATCAGTAATCCCTATCACTTGATAATATTCATTACAGTGGAATCATTTTTAGATCTTTCTGAATTGTCAGACTCCTAGACATCCATAACACTTTTCTGAAAGCCTTAGAGAGTTCTTAGCATTATTAGAAAATCGAGAGATCTTGATATAATGGCACCACTCATGTCAATAACAAAGAGAACACCAGACCCTAAATGTCTGGAATAAATAAGGCAGGTTCTCCCACCTAATCTAGAACACCCGTTTCTAATTTTGTGTAATAAAGGTCAGGGTGTTCTTATTTATTTTTGTTTTTATGATAACTATAATATGTCAGTTTTAAATGCCTTTAATTGGAATATAATCACCACTAATTGTGGCACTATGTCAAAGAGGCTAAAATGTTTGCTTGCTCAAATTTTTGTTGAAAATGTGTACTTTTGTTGATCAGAGTCCAAGATTAAACCAGCTTTTTACGCATTACTTGTGATGGTAAAGACACATGGTGATGGTAATGACAGCTCCTTATTTGATCATCCTAAATATAACGTCAGCATGTACAGTCAAACCCTGTTAACTCACCCTCGTTATCTCGTCAAACTTGCCTCTTGCCATGAAAGGCTGCAGAACAGATTTCTTTCCATGTTATCTACCCTTTTTAAGCCACCAACCTCGCCTCTCGCCACAACTCACAAAGTGTCAGGTGTATGCATTTCTCCCTCTATAGCTCACAAAACTTGGGAAACCCCGCTGTTTGACTGACGGCTGGTTGGTTGGTCTGCCTGTCCACTTTCCACCTTTGCGAGTATGACCAGTCATGTGTTACATTTTAATTTGGCCTGAGGACTATTACAGTATTAGTGGTAGTTTTGATTCTGAGTTTGAGTACAAGTTTGTGAATTAGACCCAGTGTCTGGTGAACGAAAGTTGCATTTTCTGACTGGTGAGCAATAAAAGGAAATTTGCATCTATCACGAAAATTTGTTTAGATAGCACCCCACTTCTCGGAAATGTAGGGTCCAGACCAATTGGGACAAGCTAACAGGGTTTGACTGTACTAACAAGCCATTTCTTTCCATCACCTACTGTGTATCTTTACTCATTGTCCATTTGGTCCACTCCGCTAAGCATATACAGTCAAACTCCGTTAGCCTGTTCCTAATTCACATACTTGTACTGGTGTCACCCACCCACCCACCGCAGCAGCAGCAGTCGACCTATAGAATTAGCACGACTGACCACATTCTAAGCTACAGTGCTAACACAGACTCAGGTTTGCATTCACCTAACACCTTGCATGTTGTGGTGAGGGGCGTCGGCATCTTAACAATTTGCCTCTGAGTAACTTTCATTACCAGTAAGATAATTTCTAGTGGGTTTTTAATTTGTGACCCTCACTGACAAAGAGTCTTAACAAATGTCCTCTGGCAGTGTGTGTGTGGGTAAACATTACCTGGTAAGGACACTGAATAATGGAAAATTTGGTTAAAAATTGTTTTCCTACCTTGATTAGGAGCATTGACGTAGTCTGAGCTGCCCTGGTCATCACTGCTGTGACTCTCATAGGATCCAACTATTAGGAAAAGTACACATATTTCACTTAAATCATTTAGAAACTGCCATTAAAGCAGAAGTTTTTATCTCTCTATGCACTATTCTTAAAAAAAGGATTGTGGTTTTGGATAGTTAAAAGTATGGCTCTAACTGAATGTATGTTTTATTACCGCAAAGACATTCTGTCTAAGGCAGTGCATTTACATGCTTACAAGTTATTATTCATGTATGAATTTATTTCCAGAAAGAAATATTAAAGCTCAGTAAATATAATCATTGGGGAGAAGTCCAATAGTTAACATTGTAGTCATTTAATTTGGGCCATTTCAGAGTTTTGATATTATCACTATAATTTTAAATATTATTAAAAATGTGCAAAGAAAACAAAGTAAAAATTCTTAAAAGCTAATTATTGCTAATGCTTAAAAAGAAACTTCAAAAAGACTTAATTCCAAGCCTTAACCATCAAATAATATGATGAAAACATAAGAGCAGCCATAAACTTACCTGGGGTTTGGAAACTGATTACTGTGTTCTCAACATTAATGTACGGTTGACTGTCTGTGATCAATGAAAAGATTAGGTTATGTTTCAGTTACATTCTGATAAGATATTTTATTTGTGGTACCACAAGATCAGCCTGTATCTTACCTGCATCATCATCATCATCATCACTATTAGATGGATTTTCTTCAGGGACATTCTCATAACTTTGATCTAGAAAATAAACACAGAGAACACTAGTATAAGAAACATTAGCAAACACTGAACTGCACAGTGGATCTGTAATTTCAGTCTTTCTACATCTTAGAGTGGATTAATCAATTGTTTTACTTCAGTATCATTAATGAACCTAGAAGTATATTTAATAAAAAAAAAACCATACAACGTTATGTTTATGTGAATGCATTTCGCCATATACTATGTGTACATTTGATCTACAGTTCCACAAGCATCATAGGTCCAAAATGTCCAAAATGTTAATTTTACTAATCTACCTGAATTTGCAGAAGATACAAGACTGGGCAGTGAAGGGTGTGGTTCTGGCAGCACATCCCTAAAAAGCAATACAGAGATAATCAAACAGGATCTTTTTTTCTAAAGGACCACATACAGCCTTATGCAAAAGTTTGGACACCCCTTGAAAGATGTAAATACAGTATCTCTAGGACATATATATACTCTAGGAAAATATATACAATATTTTCAGCAAACATTGATTCATAGTTACTTTTTATGCCATAAACTGGTCAAAAATAAAAACTAAAGCTGATGCATGGCAACAGCTGTTAATACCGTAGTAAATATCAGCTGGTGCCAATTTCAAAGCTTTGCAAATACTCTGACTCCTTGAAGCTGACTCTTCAACAACCATGGGTTCCTCTAAGCAGCTGTGTAAAACTCTAAAAAGTTATTGATGCCCACAATGCAGGAAAAGGCTACAAGAAATAACAAAGCGCTTTCAGCTTGCAGTTTCCACAGAGAGAAATGTAATTTAGAGACGGCAGCTCAGGGGAACTGTGGCGGTCAAGATGAGATCTGGAAAACCAAGAAAAATCTCGGAGAGAACTGCTCGTATGCTGGTCAGGAAGACAAATTAAAATCCCCATTCGACTGAAAAAACCTGCAGGAAGATTTTGCAGACTCGGAAGTGGTGATGCACCGTTCCACAAGACCTTCATTGAAGAATCAGCACAAGAAAATCTTATCTGCATCCCGTATCATAAAATCCAACATCAGAAATATGCAACATAAGTGCTGTGGACTGATGAAGTTAAAATAGAACTCTTTGGCCACAATCAGCAAAGGTATGTTTGGAGAAGAAAGGAGCAGCATTTGCTGGAATTCATTTAATTGGATTCCACCAAATAGCAGCAAATTCTGGAAGCAAACATCACACCATCTGTGAAAAAATGCTGAAGCTGAAAAGAGGATGAGCTTCTACAACAGGACAATGATCCTAAACAAACCTAAAATTCCACCATGGACGACCTCAAGAGACTCAAGCTGAAGGTTTTGGAATGATCATCACAGTCTCCTGATTTAAACATCATTAAAATATGTGTGTAGATCTTAAAAGAGCTGTGCATGCAAAACAACTAAAGCGTTTTCAAGCTGTGATATCTGCCAGAGGAGGTGTTACTAAGTACTGATTATGTAGGGTGCCCAAACTTTTACACATTGCAATATTAATATTTTTATTTTTTATTTTTGTTCAGTTTATGGCATAAAAAGTAACTATGCATCAATGTTTGCTGAAAATATTGTGTAGTTTATTCCATTTTCTACAGAGACTGTGTTTACATCATTTCAATTACAAAATCACAAAAATGTGTTATTTATCATGGGGTGCAGAAACTTATGCATAAAACTGTAGATCATCAGAACACTTCAGAAAATTTACTCATCATTACTAACCCTATCCTGAGTGGAGAACCTGTTCACTATAAGCCAAGATGTACAAAAGCAAACTTAGTCTTCTGGTATAACCAAAGAACTCGCCCAAAATGACGTGGCATATTAGGCATGAGCACCATCTCATTCAATCCACTAGTGTTATCTTTACAGGTCTCAGGACAATCTTGGAAACAAGTAGAAGCTTTTCAGTAAAAGGACACTGTCAGTTGTTAAGCATGAGGATGGATGAATAGAGAGAAGGAAGAATTCTTAATATGAAAAAATTCTAGAAGCTAATGTGCCACCATCAGTGAAGAAACGAGAAGCGAGGTTGTATACTACATGAAAACATTGTCCCAAAACTTATATTAAAATAAACCTTTAACTATTTTCATTTTGGAGTAGCCCCATACTTGAACATTGTTGAAAATCTAGAAGTGTTCAGCAAAGAAAAATGGGGGGAAACCTAAATGAAGGAGCGAAATACTGAAGTTGCCTACAGGAAAGGTTCACTGTGACTTTAGGAAATCTACTACCTGAAAGAGTGTCCAAACTAATCCACATGCCACATTTACCTTATAAACTTTCACAAAACATCACTGGTAATGAAAGTCTGAGCAGTTTTTTCACTCACTGAATGTGAGAATCAGGTGGCTATACTAAACAACTCTTCAGCAGAATCATCATTTACCAAACTCACAAACCTTGATTCTGTGCAAATAAACATTACTGTCATTTATGTGTTGAAGAAGAAGGTTTTCACTGTTGTTTCTGCAAAGTCAGTGTTGATCTATAGTGTCATGTAAAACAATTGAACAGAACAGTCCTGTAAACACAAGTTTCAAAGTAGAATAGACGTTTGTTCTTACAGATAGTCAGGATAGTCTGGGTTCTTCTCAGGGGGAAACTCATAGTTACCAGGGGCATCATCTAAACATAGATCATACATGTTCATGTCTTTAGACTAAATCAACCACACTAAAACAACTAAGAGAAGATATTATAAATGCAATGCTCAAAAGGATTCAGTATGAAATAAATGTGATGAATTCTAAATAAATATTAGTCAGTTACATATTCATGAATAATACGTATTTTCATTTCAGTCAAATATCAAGTGTAAGTCATTGTCCCCTTACCCCACACACAGTTGTTCAGTCTAGATGTGTTTAGTGTTTGATGTTTGCTTCTTTAGTTTTGCAGTGTAGTCAGTGTAGCTTTCAAATGATGGACTCATACATCCACAAGTCTGTACATTAGCATTGTACACACTTCCTTTAAATGATTTTTATAGACTAGCTTATGTGGTTTCTAACACTGTATGACTTACTGTTCTTTCTAAAATGCTACAGTACAATAGGTTTTAACATGACTATATATAGATACCATACTACTGTGTTAAAACTGTGGCATGTACTTAAACCACATGAGCGAATCTATTTAAGATGTGCATGTCCTCGACTTACGACGGACTTCTTTTCCTCAATGTATGTCTTAAGTGTACCGTGCATCTACTGTTTTCTACTAGGGCCATTCTGCTGTTATTCCACCAGATGGAGACATTTTTAGTGTTTTATCACAATTACTTTCACTTTGATTTTTACACCACTAAAAACACACAAATGCGATTTGGGGCAGCGTCGTAACCACAAATCTGAGTGGAGTGTGTCGTAAGTCAAATGCCCATAAATACTGAGGCTGTTTATGTGTGTTCTAAGTGTGAGATGATTTAGGTATAAATGGAGGTTGACATAGTCATAGCTCACCTTGGTTGACATAGTCATCCTGACTTCCATCTTAAGATTAGAAGTAAAGAAAAAAATAGGGTAAGAACATACACCCTGACTGTCATATTATGAAGAAATCATCACACTGCCAGTTCTATCTAAACGTCCTATGTAACATAGAATTACGGACATAAAACATCCTTTCATTTTCACTGTATTTTCATTTCACTGAACTCTTTGAACCCAAGCCAGCAATAAGCCACTGTGGCTGTGTAGACTAGTGAACTTCACTCCACAAGTAGCTTATTACTTTCATAAAACAGAGTCAAAATATTTTAAGCTGTGTTCATAAATGTAGAGCTTGACAGATTGTGTATGTGTGTATCACATATTTTACAATATCTCCACTGGTCAAAATGGAAATGATACATTTTATGATATTCAGTAATCAATCTTAAGCCATACTATTCAGGAAGTACTTCATCATCTAATAAGTCACGCAGTTAGTTCTTATGCAATTTTCAACAGAAAAATGTGCAGAACATTGCAAACTCACCATCAGAAGAAGGACAATTAGAGATCCGTCTGGTATCAGGCAACGATGGAGACCTGAGAGGAACAGAAAACAAACTTCAGCATCAGGATCAGGCCAATGTCATCAGAAAATGCTTGACATCAGAGAATGAAAACAAAGTGGAAAACTTAACGTACATAAGGTGGAAACGAGCGAGTGTGTGTGCTTGACTCACGTTATAAACTGCAGCCCTGAAGGGAGGGTAGTGATCATGGGATGCTCTGAACCTGAAGAAGAGATGATGGAAGGATCACTCTTATCAATCCAAGTAACTAATATTACTTTCAGAATTTTTATCAAGAAATATTTTGATTACTGAAATCAAATGTTTATGATGGTGAAAAATACATAAAGGTGAATCTTGCACTAAATGAGTGAGTGCTGTATTTACGTGGGCGAATGACTGTAAATCCTGCGTTCCTGTAAAATCAGAGATACATGCTTAGAAACAACACACACATACACAGAAGGAAAACAAATATTCACACACTTTTGTGTTTTTTTTATGTTTAACACACTCCTAGTGTTTATATCCACTTCCAAATTACACATACACTGTATTCTGACTGCACAAAAAGATTTAGACACTTCATAACATTAATGGATAACATTAGCACTTTAGTACTATTAGCACTATTGCTAATGTTAATGTTTTATTGGTTATTAAGGAGTAATTTGCTTTTTGCAGCATTAAGGCCCATTCTTCTAGGCAAACTATCTTCCCTAGATTCAGTGTCACTAGATAGATTAGTCTCACAATAACAAAGTCTTCCCCAAATGTTCGGCTGGATTCAAGTTAGGAGATTGGCTATGTCAATGCAAACGGCCTCACTTATTAAGCATTGAGACTTTTGCTTGTATAAGTATGTTGTCTGGTTGCAACATTCTCCCTAAATCTTCTCCCCAAATTCGGTTCCTAAGACAATGAAATGAAATTGTTCTCCTGGTTCATCAGTCCAGATATTTTTTCATCTGATTGTGTGAAATGCCCCTGTTTTGTTTACAAAGATGCTCCATAACATGAATCTCCCACCTCTTTACTTCACATTGGGTGTGATGATCTTCTGATAATACTGGTCAAAATACAACTTACAGCACCTTTAATTGTTTAATGACATTTCTGGATATGTTTTCCCTCAACATTTTGACATATGCATATCTAAGTCACATCCTTTTGTTCAAAAAAGACATTATGTGTACAAATCTGAAGTGGAAGGATATTAAATAACGAAACAGAAGTGTCTGAACACATGTTTCCCCTCACTGTAAATGGCAGCAAGCTAATGACCACAAGCAGAAGACACAGGTCTAACTAAAGAAGACAGCATTTAGACACACTCCATATTCTACAGCACAGACAGAGCAAAAGCACAACTACATTGAGAAGCATAAGCTTAGTGATTAGAGATGATTCCTTACGGTTGACTGGGCTGTTGACTGGGCTGTTGATAGTGCTGCGTTATGTATTCTAGGAATAATCAAGGGAGGGAACATTGCTCAGTGTTAGTTATGTGTACACTACTTGTCAAAAATATATATATATGTAATCGCTAAACGTTGATGCCATATTATGTTCAGTAAACTGTAACACCATATGAATTCATATTATTCACTCAAAAGTACAGTTTTATTTAAATATTTGAAACTAATATTTGAAACTAATATTTGAAATTATTTTTTATTTGTTAATAAATTATGTAAACTGACCAGCCATAACATTAGGACCACTGACAGGTAACATTATGCTTCTTGTTGTACAATTATAACAAGGCACCTGTCAGGGGTGGGGGAGGGGGGGGGGGTTATTGGGCTATATTAGGCAGCAAGTGAACAGTTTTTTATATTGCTGGAAAAATGTAGAATGCAGTAGTTATTGCCAAACAAAAGTGATCCAAATAAGGGGGACCTACTCATTGTTAGGCAGATGTTTTTTAAATGTTATTGCTGGTATATACAAATAATGCAACCTAAACACTAACATGTATTTTACATTCTTTGTTCAGCATTTCAAGCATAAGCATCAAATAGCTATCAGCAGGTAGATCATAACCTGTAATTATGCATTTATAGCATTTCATCATCGTGTTTTTCTACAAACTCAGTTCCAAAATAGACTGTGTAAAAAGCAAATAAAACCAAATGCTATGATTTGCAAATCACATAAACCCATATTTCATTCACAATATAAAATAGAAGAAAACAAATATTGAAAATGAGATATATTACTATCACATGAAAGACATTAGCTTCTTTTGAATTTGATGGCAGCAAAATGTGGGCACGGGGCAATGGCAGGCTGAAAAAGTAAGTAGTAGTAAAAAGAAACAGCTGAAAAAATATTAATTTAAGTTAATTAAATTAAATGGCAATAGGTAAGTAACATGACTGGGTATAAAAAGATCATCCTAGAGAGGCGAAGTCTCTCAGAAGTATAAAGGTAAGAGGTTCAGAGGTGCAAAAACCTGTTTTTTAAAAATGACAATTTCAGAATATATGTTCCCTAACATCGTGGGGCAGTGGTGGCCTAGTGGTTAGGACTTTGCCCCTGAAATCTGAAGGTTGCAGGTTCAAGTCCCAGCCCGGGC
>JBBIGC010000013.1:5483747-5510938 GCA_037576955.1 Lepidarchus adonis | reverse complement strand
CCTTGCTCAAGGGCACTTCAGCCTGCTGTCCGGTTCCGAGAATCGAACCTGCAACCCTTCGGTCACAAACCCACTTCACTTCAGTTACAAATGAACCAGCACTGAAGTCCAAGTTTTATTGAGCTGACGACAGAGGAAATACTATGTGACACTTGGACTATGTGAGTGTAAGAGCTCCGATCACACAGTCCTCCCTCTTCTTATTTAGTTCTTGTATGCAGTCTGTAGAAAAGCCATTGACCAGTCTACTCCATATATGAAAATACAAACAGAAAAAACACTCTTGAGAGTATGTAGTTCTCAGGGGAATTTTACAGTGGGTAGGTCTTCTCAAAAGTCTCTAGAACTGTTTAATGTTTGGTAAGGCACCTATTGCCACTCACCTCAGACTGATCCTCAAACAAAAATCTTGAAAATCAAATACTGCATTTCAGTTGTAACCAAAAGTACCATATTCCAGCTGTGAAACATGGTGTTGGTAGTAACACTGTGAGGGGCTATTTTGCCAACATTTGACCAGGATAGCCTGCCAGACCTGAATCATGTGAATAATCACCAGATTTTAGATGTTATTATTAATGTGAGCAATTGTAACATCCCTGATTGAGACTTCCTTAATGGAGCTGTGATTTCTGCAACGTATCAGCAAATTCAAAACAAAAATGTCTGGGTATCCATCCAAGAAGGCTGGTCTTGTAACAAGACAATGACCATTACACACACCTTGTCTGTCTACCTAGCAAATGTTTCAGACAGAAGAACTATTGTACTTTAAAACAGCAGCGTGTGAGCTGTGAATTAAAGTTCTTGTTTTTGCAGCTTAGGTCTGTATGGAGTGAGGAGTGAATGGCATATTTTGAAACATGTTGTGTTTACATACTAGAATAAGCTTATTTTAGTTTAACGATAGTCTCTTAGCACTTTCCAGTCTGTCGACTAGATCACCAGCAGAGTGTGCTCCTGCACAGTAAATGAATTTTACACACTTGCTACACAACTGATTCTGCACACACGTGTTATTACATAATCACGGCTCAGAAGATGAAAAGCAAATCCCTGTGTTTGTCCACGCACTGTTTACAACCGCACTGCAGCCAAGACAGTAATCAGACAAAACCGGACTCTGAGCTGTAGGTCTGTGTGGTCAGTGGTCTATTACATTTCACACATGTTCAACAGTGTGCAGTGAGATGTGAAAAGTGTAGCAGCCTTATTTATCTGATTGACTTATTTAGCTGTTTGTTCACATTGCAGTGTTTTATTAATTTAAATGGGTTTTATATTATTGTGAATTGTCCTTGTGCACTATTGTTATACATGGTTATTTTATCTTCTAAATTATGTCTATTATTCGTGAATGTTACACATTTTGTTGTACTTTCTACAATGACAGAGGATTTTAATTAGGCAAGTTTATTTTTATAGCACAATATCATACATGTGGTCATTCAATGTGCTTTACAAGGATAAATGGGAAGTGAAGAGGAGTAAAAACAGCCAAAGAGAATATGTATAATAATAAGCATTAAAAAAAAGATGACACCATCTCTAAACCACCCGCTTACCTTTTACAGAGGTTGAATATGGCATCAAAGTAAAACATACAAATAAAATAGACATAAAACACGTGTTATTAAAATGAATAAATATGCATAAAGAAAAGCAATACAAGCATAAGAAAAAATAAGTATATATATATATATTAAAAACAAAATATAAAAGATACTGATAAAAGAAAGTTAAAAAAAAGGAATAATCTATTGTAATCTGTGGGCGGTTGTGGAATAATGGGTGGAGTTGTTTGATGGATAAGGCTCTTCATCCACCAGGTGCCACCCACCGGTGCAGGGGTGCAGGCTCCTGCTCCTTCATATACTCAGGTGTCATGAATGGGTGGAGGACAAATTTATTGTTCACAGTGTGCAGTGATTTCTCAGTGAAATCTAAACGAAACGGAAGAGAATGAGGATGGACATGTCTATAATGAGGAGTGGGAATAAGAGAAGTGCAGGCTCTTATGTAATGACACATTCTTGCAGGAGTTTCCTGCACTGTGCCTTTAAGTGAAGCAGTGACCTCTCACCCCAATAAAGCGAGTTGCCCCCCTCTCTCTCTCTGTACCCGCCCTACTTCACGCCCTCCCTCCCTCCAGTCCTCCACAGCGCTCTCAAACAGCTACACCTGCGCGCCATCGTCTCGTTCAGTCTGCTGCTGTTGGGAAATATTCTGTGCAGAGTCGCAACCCTTGCTGCGGAGCCTTGCGGTTTCTTGAGCGAAACAAAACAAAGATGGCAGATCCGATGACACAGTCTTCTCAGATATCGTCGTCGCAAGGACTAAATGACGGACACTCAGCGACGTCCAAAGATTCCAAGTTTTCCGGTAAGATACTCCATATAAAGGGAGGGAATTGAGCTGAAATGCTTCATTTTTTTGGCGCTGTTGACCCTGTAGGCCTCCCCCACCCGTTCAGCTGCAGGACCAACCCACAAGATGACGGCTGTGTTTGTGTGTATTAATAACTTTATCCTGAAGAGTGACGCCCAACATGCACCACAGTTACTTAAATGGCTGATTTTTGGGCCCCAATTGAATATAAAGGTGCTTTTCGACGGCTCGCGCGGTACTTGGGGGCGGAAAACAGAAGATTCCAGCTTCATCAACGACAACCCCAGGGCGGAAGGTGCCACTGTGCTGCGGCAGAGGGGCGCGACTTCTTGTTTAGCCTTGACTCGCGCGCGTAGCAAGACCCACTAAATGACTCCTCGCGTCCTCCAAAGCTGTGACCTAACTGTTAATTTTAGGACCGAGCCACGGAGAACGACTCGTTTTGGTTCCCTCCCCACTCCCCCAGGTACCCCCGCCCGCCGGGGGCGGTGGAACTGGCCGTGCTGCGGCTCCGTTGTGCTCTGCAGTGCGGGGCTCACGCGGCCGTGTTTACACGTGTGGCCAAACGGTAAACACACTTTCCGCAATGACTGAACACACGACGTCCCTGTTTCATTAAACAAATTATGTTGAAGCGTTTTTAAAGTATCGTTTAAACTGATAAGCTGCATATTTTGGTCTAGTCGGGGACGAGAGGGGGAAGATATTGGTTCAGCGCCATTGATTCTGATTCTGATTCTGATGTGAGCATGTGTCATTCATCATCACCCACTGAGGAGTGGAGAGTGGCCTCGTTAGAGAGGGTGGCAAGACTTTTTAACACGTGACCTGCTTAGATCTTGTGTTCACTCTGCTCTTGAAAAGCCGTATGTGATGGATATGAATGGGCACCAAGAAAGGAGAGTTCTGTGGTTGATCATGAGGGAAAAGATTCTTATGATATTGTTATTTTTTGGGCACTGGACCAGATGCACTGATCCTATACTGACATCTGATATCGGTCTGATGCTGGGTCAGATATTGGTAACAGAGGGACGATTCATGGGGCAAATCTGTTCAGTTCTTCTGTGTGTACATGAACTGTGATTTCGTCTTCATTTTTAAGAGGTTTCTTTTTCTAAGTTGCTGGTGCACAATTTGAATATAATTCAGTGTGTGTGTGTGTGTGTGTGTTTTTTTTTATATATATATACATGTATGATGGTGTGTGTGTGTGTGTGTGTGTGTGTGTGTGTGTGTGTGTGTTTAATATTTTCATGTAGATCTTTCTGACTTTTAATAATTTGCTGTGTGTGTGTGTGTGTGTGTGTGTGATATATATATAAATGCAAATAAATATATATAATCTAATGAAGATAGGAAAGCAATGTTTAATTCTAGTCTGATGTTTCCAGTCTCTCCCACACAGTAAGACACACATCTTATTAATTAAACACTGGCATCAGGTTGATACACAATATCTGCTGATACCCAAAGTCCAGGTATCTGTATTGGCACATAGTCAAGTTCAGCAATGCTGACCCTTCTCATTAAGACGCTGAAACACTCTGATGTCAGCGTAAAGTAGCTTGTTTTTTTAATTGCCGTTTATTTAGAAATGGCCTTGTTTAATCTGTTTAGAAGCTGTTGCATTATTTTATCACATGCTTGGTTCTGCTGGTCAAGTACGTATGTGGATAATCTTTGAATGTATTTTGCTCATTTTAGACGAAAAGTTGCCTGCAGTTCTTGAAGATTTTCTGTAACAAGCCATTTTTAAAAAAGTAAACATTCATTAATCACACGTTTAATATTTTCATGTAGATCTTTCTGCCTTTTTTAAAGTTGCTTCTTGTCTTGTTTCTTTTCTCCCTCACACATGCTATCTTGTTGTTCTGGGTACATGCAATCTCTAAAATCAGTAGGTGCGATGGGCAGCTCTTTTGGCTTAGAGAGAGATATGGGTTTTATTATTTGGGCTTCAGGGAAAACATTGAAATTGCTGGCATGACACAGATGCCACATTCAGTACTGACAGTGCCCACAGCTGAGGCCAGTCCAGGCGATTCTCATGCTTGGTCTGACCTGGGGTCACTACCCTGCAGCGTCTGTAACAGGAATTGACTGGGCACATTTAACCTCTGTCTGTAAGACATGGCTTATTCAATATGTGCAGGGTGTCCTAGGGTTTTCCATTTCACCAGGAAGTATTTGTACTCTACAGTGCATGTCATCTGATAACCATGTTCTATGATCTGAACATAAAAAGCTAAGGAGTGCCATTTCTTTTGAGCGCTATCTTTCATCATTTGCTGTTTCTATGCCTATACACAACTGATACACTGGGAGTCTCCGGCCATTGGGCTTTGGCTTCAGAAATTGATGTTTATTGAACATGGACAACTTCACAGTATATGAGATGGGGTTGGACTAAAATCACAAGCTAACACACATTACTTGGAATGGTATATTATCTGACTGCTCTTGACAAGATGGAAAGGAATTATTGACCTACTGAAAGCAATGGTTGTCCAGGTGCAGCGATTGTGCTATAAGCTGTTTTGTCTTCTTTTGATATAGACTTGGTGGTGAATCTGTGATATTTTTATCCATATTCACTACCAGCACAATGGCAGGGGACGGGTGAATATAAGCACCCAGTTACTGATGAAGTTATGCTGTTTCACACCAGCTGTCAATACTGGGCCAGTAAAGAGGTTTTGGACCACAGTGATCTGCCATGAACGTGTATTTTATCTCCAGGTTTGAGAAGTAAATCTTTTTCCATGGATGGCATTGGCCAGTTGGGCCATTGGGTTATCAAGTCTTCAAAACTATTTCTGTCAAATGTTTAAATGGTTTTTTTTTTGCCAAAACCACACACAGCATTGCTCATTTGCTCATATAGCAGAACGTTTTAGATCAAAATGTGTCTCTCTGCCAGGGTTTTTCAAGGTTGTCAGTTTTTGACTGTTAAATATGGTTATGTATTTATGTATATTATTCTGATTTAGTCAAAAATCTTCAAAGCACTTTCCAACCTAGAGTTTACATTGTAGAGACCAGCAGTTAATGTAGATGTTCATGCCCTTATGAGTAGGCAGTGTAAGTGATTTGTCAGCTTGTGCTAATGTTATCCATAAAATATAATTCACTAACAATTATAGTTAAATAATTAATTAGAATTATTTAGCAGGCACACACAATAAATGAATGGACATTTGGGAGTTTGGCCTGTCAATGATGAGTACAAACATGTAAAACTGATTAATGAATTAAAATGAAATTAAATCTCTTCCTTAAGCATAGCTTAGTTTATAGAACGTTTAATATACATATTATATTACTCTTTTTCTGTATCTCGAACAGTAGCTTAAAACTAAGAGCAGCCTTTATATAGACCCATGAAACAAGGTGACCTGTTTTTTCACATGGTTAACTCTTGGTGAACAGTACTGAAGTATGTCAAAACAGATACTGAGTTTGTTTTAATCTACATTTATTTGCATTTACAGGCCACATTTAGGCCATTTACCCAGGTATTTGTCAACTAGTTCACATGAACAGTCAGTAAGTAATAAAGCTTTGTTCCAGATTCATACAAAATTGTTTAAAGCCAATACGGGCCAGCTGGCATGACTCATGAGTGAAATGACAGCTCAGAACATGCAGTTCATGGGGCGTGTGCAAGTGAAAATGGATAAAAGGGTGGTCCAAGGTGTGTTTTGTAGTGAAAGTGTCCCGGTCAGGGTGAGGCAGGAATGTAGTATGGCAGGAACACTTTCCTAAACCCCAGACAGCTCAGTTCACCTGACTCAGGTGAACATAAATTGCTCTGATGCACTGCTGACTCACAACCAGTAAAGCTTTCCACATTTTTGAGTGCTGCATTACTTGACTTTCCTGTTCCTTTTGGAGCTTCACCCACATTTCTTTACCACATGCTTGTTTTGGGTTTGATGTTGCCAAGTAGGTTCCAAACTATATGGCCTAGTAGTTCTTCAGTTTCTTGGGCTACACTGTGAAATGGAGGCTCACATTAAAACTGATGTTTCAGATTGTGGTTAGAAAATGGAATGGATTGCATTGTGTGGGTGCTTGTTTGGGGTCAGACATCGGAAACTATGGGAGGAATTATTTGAAGAGTACTGGGAAAATTTTTCCAGAATGAATAATAGTGTGTGGAGCAATCTTTTCGAATGTTATCTAGGAATCCTATCTAGGAAAGCGAAACAGAGTGGCTATGTTTCTGATTCAATTTGCTGTACTAATATAAACTGTGTTGAATGGCCTTCCTTGTAGTTGCAGTGACTTGGTTTGAATTGAGCCACACACTCATTCGTACTCATTGATATTTGAGCTAAGCTGCCTAGAAAAGCATTGGTTTCTTTGAAGGTCATCACAAGAGACAGGTAAGAGGTTCTTTTTTTGGCGGATGCTGCATTGATCTCTTCCATTTTCAATTTATAGAGTGTAAGAGATATTAAACTATATATTTAGATACTAAGAGATTTACTTCACATTCTTCTGTCCTTTTTATTTTTTCAGATTCCTTTTTTTCCTCTTCGCCTGTATCTCTCATTCAATCTCCTCAAGGCAAGTGTATAGTTCTCTTATACTGCTAGCCTGCTTTTCTACCCGTTTATATCGGTCTCTCTCCTCTTTTATCTGCTCCTTCTGTCCCATCTCTTCTACTTAGTATGCCATCTCTTGCTCAGCTGCTGCTATGATCCTCTCAATCCCTCTCTCCAGTGCCCCTCTCCTCCTTTATACCAGATTAAGTAGTTAAGGGAACTATTTTGGATCGACGGCTCCACCTCTTAGGGCAATAAAAAACGAAGTAGAGAACAGGAATGTCCCGGTAGTCTGCCAGCCTGTTTTGGTTTCAGTTTCATTTCTATTTTTACTCATTTGACCGTGTCCTCTCCTTCAGTCTGTATGCTCAGTTTTTATTAATCAAACCTGTACATGAACATAGATATCCAGTTTCAACCCTGCATGCCACTTTGTCACATGCTACAGCCCAGACCCCCCTGCCCCTCACTGACAACACCAGAGGCCTTGTAATATGACTCTCCCACTTTCTGATGATGCCCCAATATTCATGTATCCTGGAATCCCAAAAGGGCAGACAGGTCCCATCTGTTTTCAGCACCATTTGATGATTGAAATCCTCCACCACAGCTTGGCCACTCCAACACAAATTAAATTAAAGTCTTAAGAAATGCTCAACATTGAGACAACAGAGTCTGTAACCCTTCCCTCGATGTCATAGTTGCTATTGGTCGTCATGCATGTGATGGTTGGAAAAGGAATTTCTCACATTTGTCTCTAAATAAAAGTAGTTTCTGCACTATGTTGCATAGCTACGTCATGTGTTATGGTGGAACATCTGATCTATTGAATCTACGCTCAAACAGGAACGCGAGGGCATCACACATGGTGGAAATTTGCTTATGCCCAGTCTATCCCAGCAGCAGTCATTTTTTTTAGGTCAACTTTACTGTGGGTCTACGATAATCCCAAGATTGCCACCTTATTTTAAGCTAGCAAAGAAGTTCAAGTTCACTTTGTGTGAGTGCAGAATCCTAAAAATGGATCAGGTTGGTATCCCAGAGGAATCCTGTCCTTGAAGTCCCCCCTCCACCACCACTGGTTATGCTTGGAGGTGCCTCCCCCTGCCTTCATTGTTACAGCAGGTAGAGTGACACTGGGAAGGGATCGACCATGAGGATGCCTGCTTTGGGTTATTACCCCCATGGCTGTGGCTGCTGGCTCTTCACTTCTGCTTGTGCCTTAAACATTTTGCATGCAGTCTCTTACTACAAAGTAAGAGAATTCTTCTCTCTGTTTATGTTATTATGGTTTCTTTCTTTTTTTGTTTTTGTCACATCTACGTTACCATTTAGGAACAGCAGAATAGGAATTATGACCAGCAAACAGTAACAGTTAGCAAGTGTGTGAAAGGGATCACATGTCAATGGTTCGTAATAATGCTGCATCTGTTTTTTTAAGAATGTTGCAAGCCCGTAGGTCCAGGCTTGGTTGAAATGATTCTTTCTACAACACTGCTATGCTCTGCTTTACCTGGTCTTTTGAGAAATGAAGAATAGTCTACAGTGGGATTAGGGTTAAGGTGATCTTAGTGACATGGTTGAAGCTGGACTAGTGGAGAAGTTGAGGGGAGGTCATCAGAAACCAAAGTTTCTTTTTCCCTGTATTTCCAGAAACATTGATAGAAATAAAGATATTTGGTCATCCTTGGAAGATGCTATGTTAAGATTTTCTCAGTTTCATGGTTTCGCTGTTAACCTTTTAAAATCGAATACTTCAAGCAAATACTGAAAATGTAAAATTGTAATGTAAAAAATGTAAAAAAAAAAAAAAGTTGATTTGAAATGTCATTACGTGCATCAGTTGTTAATGGTCAATACTGTAGACTCCAGATAGCTTTTTGTAATAGCCATTTGCATTATAGACTAACATGGGCCTCTGATAGTTTTGGTGCATATCAAGCTGCAGTTTTCATGAAGAAAGTTAACATTTTCTTGCTCATTTCTCTGTACCAATTCATAACTTATGTATACATTTTACCAATGGGCAAATGCATATGTGACCATCATGACTGTCACTTTCTTTAAGGAGGTCTTCATTTCTTTTCTATGTGATTGAGGAAATAGGAAAACTATATTCAATACACTATGAGAATTTGGTGCTGTTTAATGTATTTGTTTTGTCCTTTAAGGCGAGAGAGCATGGAAAGTGGATGGACTTGAATTCTTTTGTAAGGTATTATTTTTACTTTCACCAGTCATATTGTTGAAGATGCAGCATTAATGGAATTCATTCATTTAGGAATGGTAGACGCACGTTATGTTTTCAAGGTTATGATTTACTCTCATTTAGCAAAAGAAACGGAAATGTAACAACACCTTGTCTGACTGGCATGTCATCCATTAATTGTTTCAACCATACAATGCATGATCGCTTCAGCTGCAACAGAATGGATGCTACCAAATCAAATCCTGGGAATGTTACTTAAAGTACTAGAATAATTGCTGTTTGCTAAAGTTTTTGGGCCTGTCTTTGACTCTGAAATAATGTCCCTGGAAAGGTACATTTCTAAAGTGTTGGAATTCAACTATCCATGCCTCTTGTTGGTAGCCAATTGCCATTTACCAGAGCTGCAAGTATGGCCCTACACTTTAGCATACTTACAATAATGTAGTGTAAGCCTTGAAATTTTTTTTGTTTTGTTTCCTCCCTGCTTTCTTACTCTTTACCCCCAAATTTAATGGATGCAGACAAAAGGGTAGTTCTTGGCTCTGACAAGCCTTCAGAGGGTGTGGCCACCTCACTTCGCTTTTCTTCCCAGCCAAGTTCATTTTCTCCAATCACGTATGGGAATGAATCCTCAGGGCCACCTGGTGGAAACGTAGATCGTAGTTTCCAAGAGAAAAAGGAGCTTTTTGAATCAGCACATGGATCCCAAAAGCAGGACTCCTCCCCCATAAAGGTGTCTCCTGTGTCTGAGCGAATCAAAGCCCTGGAGGCTCTGGCAGCAAAGCAAAATGATTCTGAATGGAGTGATGGAGGAATCCCTCATTTTCGAGAACGCCATTATGAAAAGTCTCCCACAGAGATACAGGGTGTGTCCTCTCGTTCATCTTTTAAGAAAAGGAACACATCCAACGAACAAGATTCTCCAGAATCACCTTTTGAGGTACTTGGCGATGTCAGACGTGGGAGTGACTTTGAGGACACTGCAGACTGGATGAGGGCACACTTGCCCCCAGCACCTGACTTTAGCACTGAAGAATCTGCCTTTGATGAAGCGAAAGATTCCACAGTGACGCAGGAGAGTCCATCCAAAGAAATAAAGGGCAATGAAACAGAGGCACCAGAAGTCTCAGATTCATTTGTTGGTGTTCCTGATGAATTTATGGACACTCCCACTCAAGTGGCTCAACATATGGATGATGATTGTAAACAAACAAAGCAAGACAGTGTTGAGGAGGAGTCTGAATTCGATCTCAGGTTTTTACCTACCGCATATATGTGGGACAAACAAGAGAAATCTGACACTGACACGCAAGACACATCCTGCATCCCTGGAAATCAGGATTCTGAGTTACCGGTGTCCCCTGAACCTTCTAATGGATTTGAACCTCCATCCATGCCTTCTCCAACTCCTACACTCCAGATAGACTCAAAGCAACAGTCATCTTCTCTTGTTGGTGGCTCTGAGCCTATGGAGATCCTTGAAGTTGACAGCTCTGGGGAATCTGATGATACCGTGATTGAGGATGCAAGTGGTGCCCATCAGAGTACAGACACTAATCTACCAGACTCTGCATCCTGTATAGATACAGTGACATTTTCAAACGAGCAAGAGAAACGGGGGATTCAGGTGCCTATCATTAATGTCATTGAAACAGAGGAGCAGAATATCAGTGATGATGAAGTAGAGCCAGAGGAAGAAGACGACGATGAGAGATATCAGATAATGCATGAGCCTGCCAAACAGGCTCCAGAATCATCTGATGAACATTCAAAAGGCTCACAACCTGAAGAGCTTCCCCTGAAAGAAGAGCTAACTTCCTCTCAAATCCATGTTGCTGAATCTGATGGAGATTATTCTCCAAAGCAACAGCTTATCTGTGATGTTAGTAATGACAGTTTCAACCAGACTTCCATTGAGACAAACGATCAAAATTTGGAAGACTCACAAGAGCAATCAACTATGTCCGAGAATATAGATGAACCTTCCATTAATGTTGTTGAACCTGACAACTCTACAGATATGACCTCACACCTGCCCCCTAATTATGATGAGATCTCAAATGAGATTGAATCCAGTGATATCGATACATACTTGGATCATTACACCAATCAGGAACTAGCTTTAAAAGACCAGCTAAATTCAGGTATTTTTGGTGAGCATGATGGGGGAACGTATGACTTGGTAAAAGCCAACTCTCTCCAACAAAATCAAAATAATGCTATGTTTGCTCAGCAATCAGTTGAGGAAGCTATTGATGAAGCTGATATCCAACTTAATAAAAATGAACCGAATCTTGATCTAGTTCCTGATTCTTCACCCACTGGCATTTCAGCAGATGTTTTTGAGCCTCTGCTTCCTCAAAATGAGATGCCTGAACTAGAGGATCAGTTTGTAAATGAAGAAGATCAGAAGACCACAACTGCACCAGGAAATTGGATTCCTCTGGTGGAGGAGGATGATTACATTATTCAGGATGTGGGGGGACTGTCCTCCGTTCAAGTGAACACTCCTGCCCCATTCCCATCTTTTCATAATGATCCATCAGACAAAATCAGTGAAGTCATTTCTGATTTTGTGTCCAGTGGTGTGACTGACGAATCAGTGATAACTAACGCTGTACAGTATGATGTTCCAGATAATCCGACATCACCAGAAGTCACAGATGAACCTGAGGAAGCAGAATGTTCTGTAACGGCAACCGATAGTTTTGTGGAGTTCATGAGAGAGTGTCTGAAGTCACGGCAGGATGAGGAGCCAGGAAGCCTTGGTCCAGGACGCACTGTCACGGATCCTACATCTTCATCCACTTCCCCTCCTGCTATTATTATGGACTTGGAACAGGAGCGTCTTACTATCTGTGCTCTCAAAGAGCTTGGGAGCAGCCAAGACGAGGAGGAAGAAACTAAAAAAGCATCTGCAGTTTCTCCAAAGGAGGCTTCACCACCTCCATCTAAAGCTGAATCGACCATCACCTCAATTTCCACACCTCAGCACCTTCCAAATGAGTATCGACCTGAAACGTCATTAGCCAAAGAGGTAGAGGCAATCGACATTTGGGTGGCCGAAGCCTACCACCTCGCAGAGCATGTCTTGGCAGCAATACTAACCCACCTGTCAGGTAACTTGCCTTTCCTTTGGGCGATCAGCCTGCTAACCTTGCACGCAAAGAAAACTCTAGCACTAAATTCAGTCCTACCTTGTATCCAGTTTGGTTTCCTGCGACACTAACATATCAACTTGCATGTGTTTTTGAGAACTTGAAAATGCATAAAAAATCCTTTGAACTTAATTTTGCAGTTAGAATGAAATATTTAAGCATATTTCATGCCTCACATTAACATGAGACCCGGGTAATCCAACCGTAAGTGGATAGGGCTAAATTCAGGCGTGAACAGGGCATTTAAGACATTTGCAGTGTGTGTTAAAACATCCCAGCATACTCCCGCAACTATGAAGGACTGCCTAATCAAAGCATTCATTATTGCAGCTGCTCTTTTATTTGTTCAAAAATGATGTAGCCTAAATATTGTAACCGTATATGTATCCACACACAGTAGCACATTTTTGACAGATGATGCCAGGTGATGTGGCAAAATTATACCACAATACTCAGGAGACTCATATATTGCAATAATAATTTTCAAATTCTTTATCACTTTGCTCATCTTTTAATTAAATGCTGGTGGTCAGTGTTGGGTTTTCACCATGATCTCAGAATCGGGTAAGAATCTGCAGATATTTTCTTTGGGGACCAATACTTTCAAACTAATACTTGATGTTTCCTTTTTTTGCTTGAAATGCAGTGCAACCGTGTCTATTTGAATTACCAATTTAAGTGTTTTTTTGCATTGGGAGATATGCACATGGAAAGATATTGTCATTGGCCTACAAATTCCACATCTGTGCATCCCTGGTCAGCGACAATTTCCTTTTTTTATTGCCAACATGATAATATGCTCAGAAAAGCATTCTGTGATTATATTGTAAAAATGTATCACAATAAAAATAAGTCACTGTGTAGTGCCCTCTATATTTTTAAGAAATTAGCTCTGTAGAAGTAGGTCTTCTCTACTAGAAGAGGAATCTATGTTCTAAGGAACTATTGTGCTTGGTGTGCTCCTTTTTTTTTTTTTTTTAAATGTAGGTGGGAGAAAGCAGGGTGGAGGCATTAGAACATGATTTGCACTAATTTTGAAGGTTGGCAGCTATGCTTGTCTGAAGTGTTAGATTTGTGCAGCGTAATCCTGCTCTGCCTTTACAGCATGGGGCGGTGGAAAGGAATTGAGGGAGCATGTTTTATAGGAGCCATATCAGTTTCTCCTGCCTCATCTTTATTGTCATCTTGAGCTGGAGGGCATGAGGGTGTAACATGAGGAAATGATTTGAGCAATCTCTACAGGTCAAGTTAGACTGATTTCTGAGCTATAGAAAGCAGTGCTTTTAATTGTATGTGTCACTGTGTCAGTGTATTTGACAAAAATGGAATATAATTCTCTATATTTTTTAAACACTAGTGAAACAAAGGGTTTTTGCTTATGATCTGGGGATATCGACATACAAGTACCATGTGTAGAAGCAGGTAGTTGGTCGTACTTTATACGTGGTTATACATAGAACCTAATGTTTTTTGGTTTGTTTTTATCAAATGTTTCTATCATTGGCAACAATAAAATGAGAACATATGTGCTACCAAAATCGGCCATTTCATTCTAACAAAATAAACTGTCGCCAGTGTATGACTGGGTGGTTATGACTTCTTTAATATATATTTTATCCACACAGAAGTGCAGCCTGTTAGATATTGAAAAAGCTATTTATAAGCATCACTTGTCTCAGCCAAGTCAAACTATGCTTGTGTGTATAAGGGGTGCACAATGATCATGGAATTGCATCGACATATATTCGGCAGATATATTTTGCACAGATATTTCAAACTGATTTTCACTTATTGCCTTCAGGAAGAGCAGGGGTTTTAAGTGACTCTGGAATACTGTGCAAAAATTTGAAATTAAATATAATGTACTGTACATAAATACTAAATCTTTGCATTGGCCAACTTATTTTTTTAAAATACTTTATTTTTATATTACTAACATTTGAATCAAGACAAAATACAGTCAAATCTCAATTGCGAAATCATGTAAAATCTGAAACTGTATTGTGAGTCTGTTTAGGCAATGTCTTGAAGTACATTAATAGCTTAAATGTGTTTTGCGTAGAAGAAAATGAATATAAAATCAGGTGTAGAATGTGCTACTATCAGATTTTACAGTAGATCATGTCGGCATGTTTATCTTTGTCACTTTTACAGTTGGTTTACAAGAGTATAACTTGCTACTGTTGAGAGTTTGTTTAAGTGTGTGTGTGTGTGTGTATGGTAGCTTCATTGTATTCCTTGTAACTATGGAAACTGTCACAGCAGAAGAGGTAAAGATGTTTGTCAGGTTTTGTACCTTCATTAGAAATAGATTTTTCATAATTTCTTTTGTTGGCTAGTAACTGTGACCTGCTTTTATGTTCATGCTTTTATCCACATCCCCTGACTCCAGCAGCACAGCAGGTATTTATTAATTTAATTATTTTAGTTCACATGCATTCATGGGTCAGCCTAGTGATGCGTGTACCTTTTTTAAATGTTGCAAACACACGTGGCCATGCACTCGCACGTGTACGTGTGTATATGTGTAAAAAAGGGGCGTCTGTGCCTTTAAAAGCTGAGCAGCGCCAATGCTGAAAAGAGGCCACTGCGGCTCTACCGCTGGGACGTGCTGCTGTATCTGGGGCCTCTAAGGCGAGAGAGGGAGGGAGGGAGTGATAATGAACGAGCACTCAGTCCAGGCTGCCTCCCTCTGGGCACTGGCAAAGCATGCTGGGAGGGACTCAGACCCCTGCAGTGAGCGAGCAGGAAACCCCATGCCTGCACTCCTCGTTAGCCCCAAAGCATCTGAAATGGAGAGGTGAAAACAATGGTGCGCTTTCTAAAGCTCTGACTCATTGGCCTTGCACCATTGTGCTACAGTTATGTCATGAGTGTTTTCGTAAACAATTTTCCCCCTCTACTATCAGACTTGTTTAGGCTGAATGATTTGGTAAAATGGTGGCGTTCAGTTTTTCTGTTGTATATTACTATAACCGACTGCAGGACGTAACCCTGCTTTAATTGAGTATTGCTGGTAATGAGGGATGTCGTACCTGCTGCACACACGGGTGATATTGACTCCACTTTGGCGTTTATTTGCAAGTTTTATGAACCAATTGAGGCAGATGTGTTCCGTCTACCTTAAAATGACACTCCACCAAATCACAATGGCCTTGGTCATAAATAAATAAGTCATATTTAAGTGGTTTGCATAATTCTTTAAACATGTAGCATGATGTAATCTGTGGCAGTGCATTTTTTACAGTCTTCTGCAAGTGCCTGAATAGGTTCTACATGACTTTAAGTGCAGAGACATTATCTGGGCCATTAAGTTAATATATAGGAAGAGACAGGGCAGCGAAAGTAGCTCTGAATGCAGTGGATGTGCTTGCACGAATTCCTGTGCTATAGTGCCCATCCCCGCCCATGAGCTCTTACAGGAGGTTTCTAAAGCAGGAAGGCAGCGTTTAACTGTCGACTGTTTATAGGCAGTTTTTCTGTGGTGGAGAAAGTCTGGGACACTGGCAGAGCGCTGGAGAGTGTTAAAGTTGTACATAAATGGCCCCTTCAGTGAGCGTACGCTTCCCTGAGATGGGGGAAGTACACGTACCAAGGGCCCAAGGCGTTTCTCCACGTGGAGGCTGCTGTTTACATAAGGCTTCTTGAAAAGGTTTCCTTCATGCTGCAGTGGAGGCCATTAAAGACTCTACCTAGTGAATTGCATAACTGAGCCGTATAGGAAATGCCAGGGTTCTTGTCTTCTACAGATTCGTGATGTTGAAACGAAGTAGCTATAAAGCTTTGCTTTATTTATTTATTGTGTGTGATTTTTGCTGCTGTAACGTGTGAAATTTCCCACTTGTGGGACAATAAAGGATTATCTTATCTTAAGAGAAACATTCTGCCAACACATAGCTGCATTATACTAAGTATTTATGTATAGGTTTGGGCAAACAAATGTAGAACAATAGAAGTAATTGGATATTAATTGTATTATTATCTTGTCTCCCACTTTTCTCCCCTCTCACACCATACAACTCCTCCACTGCATCACTCACTGGTGCACACACACATGTGCTCTCCATGCACACACACACATACTCTCTCTCTTGCAGTGTATGAACTGGTGCACTGGCGGGACCCAAAGAAGTCGGGCGTGGTGTTTGGCACCTCCCTGCTCCTGCTGCTCTCTCTGGCGGCTTTCAGTGTCATCAGCGTCATCTCTTACTTGCTCCTGGCCCTGCTCTGCGTCACCATCACCTTCCGCATCTACAAGTCCGTCATCCAGGCTGTGCAGAAATCCAGTGAGGGGCACCCCTTCAAGTAAGACCAGGCTTTTCCTGAAGGGTTGTGGCCATGAGATGCATTGAGGGCCCTGCATAAGAAATGTGCTTCATTTTAATTGGAGGGAGAAGAAATCAAGCAAACATGCAGGGAATTAACCAGGTTATGATAGTAGGTTTGTTACAATGGGCCATATTAAGAGAGGACCACGCTCTACAGAACAGATTTGTATGAGCTCATATCGGCTCTGTTTTTGCTGATTGTGATATCATTAAGTATATTTTAAAACTCTCACATTTGTTAATTATATGGTGGCAGTTTTATGCTCCATTTTTTCATCACTGGGTCTTATTGTGTATGTGGGGACGAGCAGAGGGATGATTTTGGGTGTGTCTGCTTCTATTAGTGTGTGGGGATATAGCTCCTGGGCTAATTGGGTTGACCCGTGCTTGTGGCAGGACTCTGATGGAGAAGGATGTCAGCGTTCCTCCTGAGACATTCCGCAAGCACGTGGACGTGAGTCTGACCTACATCAACCGAGCACTCAAGCAGATGAGTCGCCTCTTCTTGGTTGAAGACTTGGTGGATTCCCTCAAGGTTGGTCCATTCTCCTGGAGGATAAAGCTTAGCATAGCATGACCCTTCATGTGGCATTTGTTTGCTGGAGGCAGAGAAATGGAGCAAATGTCAAACCTCTTCTTCCCACATTCGTTACAGTCACACACTTTCACATGCTTGGTATTTCCATAAATAGAGTCCTTGGTCTGAGTAAGAGGGATTGCAGAATATTTTAAAACCATTTCAGTAAAAAGTTATTCTGGTTATCTTCCAGTCTGCTAAATTTAATTCCAGCCACTATTCACCTCATTTAAATCAGCAAATGATTGGTCCTTGTTTGGCTGTATCAGATGTTTAGTATTTAGGTATGAGGTGAAACCTTTTTCAGAAAGTAGGTCTCCAGGAGGAGGGTTGGTGACCTCTGATGTATATTTATAGTAATTGTTATTTTTATGTTTTACACAGTAGTGGGCAATATAGCAAAAATCATAGATACATTTAAATGAATAAAAATATTTTTTATTATTTTGGTGCCACTTATTCTTTTATTAAATCTATGGAGAGAAGTTAAATACACACACACGCACAAATATTTTATTAAAAAAAAAAATCTCTCCATAGAAATACTAAAAACTTGATTCAGATTTTCACATACTAAGCTAAATCTAGTTCTAATTGTACTTCCTTTGTAATGTAATTGTAAGCCCAGAAGTTTGATCAGTGTATTTTTGAATAGCGCACACATGTACACACACACACACAGAGAATTGAGAAGCCTTTATCATATGAATGTGAGTGGGTACTCATGGCCTTCACAGGATGCAGTCCAAAAATTCGAGGTGGAGGACTGACCCAAAACATACTGCCCTTTAGCAGTTAAATGTACTGTGCACAGCATCAGCAACTTGCTTACTGTCTTTATGCTGCACTTTTATAAAGTTATCTGTACATTAAAAAACAATCACTAACTGCTTTAACCCTTAAACTTGAACAACTCTTTGGCAGACCCCCATTTTAGTCCTTTATTCTCATAACTACATGCCTTACATGATTTATAGTACAGAGTAATACAGCTTAGGATTAAAGATGTACTGGGATGTGATTGGGATGTGAACAGGTTTACATTATTGTTTGTGTAGCGTACTGACAAATGTATCATTCTCAGTCTAGAGAGAAGGTGTCAATTATTTTTCTCTGAAATCTCTAAGGATGAGCTCAGACTAAAGATCAGAATTGAAGACCTTTTATATATCAGTCCTAAAAGGACATTAACAAAGAGCAGTTTGTTTAACCAAGGGATGAAGAATAGGGAAGAACGGGCATGTACATGGTCATTTTTGGTACGGAAGACCACACAAACATAACTGGATTTCCACCAGGGATTTAATGTGGAATATGACTCACTGAAGAAGTTAAAACCTAGAATTTTAAAGGTTGCTGTGGTGCAACATGGAGAGAAGCACCTAATTGATCTTTGTGCCATTTTATTTCAGCTGGCTGTGGCCATGTGGTTGCTGACATATGTGGGCGCTGTCTTCAATGGCATCACCATCCTTATCCTTGGTAAGTGCTGCCATGCTAAGCCTTGTTCCCTGGAAGCATGCTGAAATGTTCTATATTCTCAGAGAAGTGACCACTGTTCATGTCATGTCAAACTTTATGCTAATCTTCCAATCAGTGTTCAGTAAAAAAATTAAAATTTCTTCCCATTCTTTTCCAGCGGACATCCTTCTCTTCAGTGTACCACCTTTGTATGAGAAGAACAAGGTGAGCCCATATATATAGATATACTAAGGAAAGACATGGTGTACATGTGGCAAGATTTTTTGGTATAGTCGTCACTTTAACTTCCATTTTGCCGTTGTGCTGTGGCCTCAAAACCAATTATAACCCACTTTTGTGTCCCTGTAGTGAACTGAAAGCCTGGAACACTTTATATGTGACTGACAAACTAGATATTTCTGTTGATGGATATTTAGCATGAAAATTAAAGTGTGTTTCCTCTGCAGACCCAGATAGATCACTACTTGGAGATGGCACGCACTCAGATTAATACTACAGTTGCCAAGTAAGTCTTTCAATTTTGAGTATTTTTCACAAGTGGTTTTAATATAATAAGTTACTGAATCTAAAATGTAACCAGACTATATTACTTGTTGGATTTACTCATAATACTTTGAACACACCTACATATTTTCAAATTATATATTTTCTTCTACTTATTACTACACTGATAAGCAACACATTTAACTTTTTGTTTTTGTTTTAGTCTCTAATGTTTAGTTCCTAAATCCTTTTTAGTGTTTAATATACAGCATCTGTACTGCTTTTATTGGTTACATCTTTGACTTAAGGGTTATCATTTTTAGTCAATAAGTGATGGATGGCTGCTGTGTGTTCAGAGAAGCCCAACTGTAGCTGTTACTTAGCTGTTAAAAATTAAAATTATAGTTCCCCAAAAAATAAAAATTTTGAAGTAACAACTTTCAGTTGAGTGGTTTTAAGCTGGTCTCTGAGTGTTTTAAATGAAATGTGCCAACTAGTGAACCATCAGTTTACTTAAATGACTGCCACCTAATGGGGAGTTATATATAGTTTAACCCTTTTTTTTCTTTTTTCTTTTTTCTTTTCCAGGCTGCAAGAGAAGCTCCCTGGTGCAGTGAAGCGCAGTAAAGCGGAATGATCCTCTTCTCTGATTCCTTCATGACCACCTTCAGAATCCTTATATCTCTTGCCTCCTTCCTTCCTGCATCTTCTGTTTTCCTTCCTTCTTCCCCTGATCCCTTGGTTTAACCTCACCCCCTCTTCCCCCAAATACATCTCACCAACCATCTGCACTGAACCAGCTAGTGTCTAAAATCTCAGAAGCTTCTCGATATTCGATGTTAACTCTGTAGCTTAACGACGAGCATTAGGGAAGATGCACGGGGCTCCAGAAGCTGGTGACACACACAGGAAGTGATGATGTAATACTGCAACTGGATGCCCATTTATGGTGCCCGTCATTGGGCAGGGTTTGTGAACTAGACTGAATCTTTGACCTGGTTTTGGAGTGTCCGTAGGGATTGTGGTATTAATAACATGAAATTGGTTAAAAAAAAAAAGAAACAGTTGGGTGTTTGAGTCAAAGCAAATGTCTGTATTCACCGGAAATATATTGAAAGAAATAAGACAAATGGAAAGTTTAGGCAACCAGGCCTGCTCTGTTCTTGGTTCTAGTTTCAAAGCCTTTTTCCTTCTCACTCCACACTTTTTCCCTCTCTATCATAAGATACTCGCTCATGTATTATGAAATTATTCAATGCACTGATTGTTACTAGTCTTTCACACTCTCACAAACACATTATTTTAGTGGGGACACTGCACCAGCTGTGATGATTTGGTCTAGTTCGCGGTCCTGTCTTTTTTTTGGCGTTTTAATTTTTAATTGTGTATGTATATATGGTAAGATTACAACAGGCTCTTTGCTGTGAAGAAGTAGTTAGCCTTGCTTTTTATATTTAAAAACAAATATCCTCTCTTACGCTTCCTATTTGTCTCTTGCATCCGTCTGAGGCTTGGTCTCTTGAGTTCACATGTAAATGTGCGTTATTCTGATACATACTGTTCAGATTATGATTATTAGGTCACATACACGTAGGGTAGCTGCTCTTGACTCCCCTGTCTGGCATTGGCGTCTTAAGTAATATTAATATTAAGCTTGAGTTATCTGTATAGACTCTTCAAAGCAACGTAATGGTGGAGCTGTTGAGGCAGATGAGGTCGTTATTAGAACGGAAGTGCATTGTGATCAGTGTTGAGGTTGTGGGGAGATGATGATTGGCAACACTATGGTAGGTCTTTTGTGATGAGTGTTTTGAATTGGTCTACTGGAAGGTTTTTTTCTTGATTGTAAGGATGCAAAGCACATGTTCTCTGATATATGCTTGTTAACTGTAGTCATTTGCAGTTTCTTTCATGGGAAAGTGTGCAGACCTTATACAATTGTCTGTAAGCATACACTGAAAAGCACTTCAGGAATAAAAAAGGATGCACTTCGCTTACCGAGTGGTCTATATTTGGCACTGGATTCTGCCTGTTCTTTCTCTAAGTATTTGGAAGTATTTGCATAGGCTTCAGTATCAACTGTATACCTGTATTTATTGACACACAAATGGACAAACACAATACCAGATTAAAACAGTAACTACTGCTAGAGCTTGGATACAGATGTCGATCAACTGCTGAATGTTTCATCGTTATATTTATAGAGCATTCCAGCCGACGCATGCAATCCTGTGTGTGTTTCATGACGGAACTCATTTCAGCGGAGTCTGAATTTGCCTCGTATGGAGTGTTTTGTGAAAGGTTGAGTCTACAGATTGTGGACTTGATGGCCAAAACCAAAACGCCAGGGAATTTTGTTACTCCGCCCCTTAAAGCTCAACTGTAAATTTGGAGTCAGGATGTTTGACTTTATTTAGATTTTTTTTTTTTGGTTTTCTATGCATGCATGCAACAGCACATTCTGACATGCTCACTAATGTTTGAAAGTATCCTTCGTTTGTACCACTGTGTCCTTGTGTTGCTGAACTAACATGCTGTTCTGTTGACTTGTGGGTAATAGGTGTGGTGATGCTTGAAGAAATAGGATAAGCTACAGCAGCTAGTTTGAACACTTATTCTTCCTTTTTTTTCCAACACTACGTTGAAGAAATACTACCTGTTTTTTAATAGATGCAAACTTTTCTTTCTATGTAGACAGCTTCTGCTGTTTTCCTTGTTAGTGTGTCTATTTAAAAACCTGCAGATTTTTCACTTCTGTAGTTTAACAGCATGTTGGCTGTCACCTTTTTTCCTGTTTGAGTTTTCTCTCTTGGGGAGGGAGTTGCAGAAGTCATGTCTGTCTTTGGTTTTTGCTTTGGACTCTTGATAACTAGATGTAATGGCTAATATTTGTTCAGTTTGTTAGTTATAAATTAAGTTCATCTGGGAGCTGTGTGGGGGGGGGGGAATGTGGAGAAAGAAAAAGTGGTCCCTGTAATGATGTCAAAGTGGAAATTAATAAAAAAAAAAAAAAAATACGAGTTCCTTTGCTAATGTTTTCCCACTTATTCACCAGAAAAACATGATTTTACGCTGGGTTTTTATTATGATTTCAAGATATCAGCAAAGATAGCAGCCTGCTATGACATTCAATGTAGCAGTTCGTTGAGAGCAGAAAGATCTTTTGTTCTGAGCAGAATGACATTTTGAGGCTTTTATTCTGTGCAGCTTGGGTTCCAGACATTAATACTTAAATTAAACTGCTGAGCAAAAAGGAGAATGGTAAGTGCTCAAATAGGGAAAAACCATTGATACTTGTGGTCACCTTGATCCTGATGCCTACACAGTGCCCCCTACACCCCAACACTTTCTTTTAAATGACCTAATGGAGGTGGGTATGGATTGTTCAAGATCTGGGAGGTACTGGATGTAGGTAAATTTACTGACTCCAATGTACTGTAGTAATCAGGAACAGACTGTAATTTAGCCAATCAACAGTGCAGATTTTGGAGCAAAGTGCTCATGGATGCCAAGACTACGCATTCTGAGGGGAAACAATATTGGTAAAAAGTATAATGTGAGCAATGCTAAAAACCATTTTGTAAATGAGATTTTACAGGTTTAAAAAAATAAATACACAGGCAATTGTAGGGTTATTTTAAGAATTTTTAAATTATGCAGAGGTTATTTAAAAAAAAAAAACATCCTTTGAAAGGTTCATTAGCAAACAATAGTTTGATGGCACCTTTTATACTTTTACCAGAGTGTAGGTATAGAAATGACATATAGAATTTGCATACTCAGTCTGTGGCATTAAAGAAGTGAATTTTGATAACCAGCCTTAGCTATGCACCACACACCACAAGATTCCTAAACTGCATTGCATGAATAGGACTAATTTAGGAGAGTCTTAAGGAGGGTCTGCAATTCTCTATTCATTCTGTTTGCCTTAGTGTACATTGTGATTCAATTTTAGTTTCATTGCCTCTTGTGGACTCTAGTCAGCACTTAACCCATTATAATGATGCAGACTGAAACAGAAGGCATTTCCAGATAACACATTCCCTGAGACATGGACTCAAGTCCCTCCTCTTACTTCTGGCCAGGCTATGAGAAGTTCCTCCAAAGATCATTTGGAAACCTTGCACTAGAGCTGCTCAATACATGGCTAATGATTATTGAAATATTGGCATTTGAATTACTGAACTTTGCAATATGCAAATTAGCCCTCTGACCAATCACAACAAAATGCTCTCAGCAAGCTGTCCAATTACAGTGCCAGATGAATGTTCTTTTAGGTATTTCATGAATCAAAGCATTCATGTAGTTAGATTATTTGTTTTTTTAGAATGCTGTAGCTTTGGTACATTGTTGATTCACCAATGTGTTTAAATATGCTTGAAATCATATTGCAATAGCAATATGCAGCAATATAAATAATATTTTGTCCATATTGTGGACTTTTTTTTTTTATTTAGGTATGATTTCAACATTATTGTCCACATTTGTTCTTTAAATGATAATTAACAGTGAATGAGGTGACAGCTGTGAAAAGTATGTGCCTCATAAGGTACCACTTTAGATGTACACGCGTAATAGAGGTCCCCCGGCACCTGTACCCAGTGCTTTCTTAAGTGCAGAATGTGCGACCCAGTGCTGAGCCCATGCAAAACGATCCCTCTAGCATATTAACACCTGTAAACGACAGTAATAACAGTCTTGCCAAAGACTGCACTGTACAAACAATGATGCATAAAAAGGTGCTTGGAAAAAAAACATCACTCAATTTAACTTATTTTTGCTATTCCTCTGAAGGAGGCACAATTAAAATTATTCATTAATGAATTACATTAGCAAGGCATGCACTGCCTTTTGTGTCTAACAGGTGGTCACTGCTTTTATTTAAATTATCTTTTTCAGAAGGATCTTTGCTGTGAAATCATTTGAGAAAAAAGTGCAAATTAAGTTTTTAAAACTTATACCCCCAACCCCACCATCAAAAAACAACATAAAAGCTGTGGAGATCTTTTTTTGGCTTGTTCCAATAATCAACTTCCTGAGCGAAAGAAAACGCCCTTATACCCCACTATTGTTCGGTTAAGTGCTATAACAGCTGGTCTGGTCGACTTTAGCTTTAGCTTTAGCTTTTGCATGCGCTCCATGGCTGTGGTCTGAGCCTGAGAAGCAGTCATCTGAGTGGACAAAGTGCAGGGCAGTCTGGTTGTAGCTCTGCAGGGCCTGCTGCTTCTCTTCCGGGTTGTAGTACAGTGAGCGTGGGTGCACCTGCTGGATGTGTCTCTTGATTGTGCTGACCTTTAGCGTGGCCAACGTGGCCCCGCACACCATGCAGATCAGTCCGTGTCTCCTGCAGTCATAGTCCATGAGATACTCCATGCGCCAGCGCACCTGGTAGTTGCGCCGCTGGTCCTTGCCAGGGTAGTGTGTGTGTCTGTGTGGTGTAGATCCTGTGACTTTCCTCTCGCCTTCCTCGGTCTTGATGCTGTTTTGCTTGCTGGGTTTCTTGGACAATGTCTGTGTGTCTGCAGGCATGACTCCCACAGTGGCATCAGTGGCTTCAGCTTTTCCTAAGCAGTAAAGAGATATTTCCTTTTTAAATAGGTCCAATCATATGAAGGCATTACAGGTTTATGAGTCAAAACACTTTTAATCAGTCTCTTTTAAAGTGTTAAGTGATCAGCCAGAACATGTTGGTATTGAAGGTCTGCTTCTTTAGCTTTTGCATTGGAGCTACAAGATGTCACCATCCTGTTCACATAGTCAAAGCTATAGTAGCAGCAGCCATTTTGAAGTGTGAAATGTACCTTGGTAATGTAAATAGTTTCAAACAAAATAACAAAATTACAATTGCTATAGTACAAATAGGCTCATTATTACTCATTATTTTTTGGTTTGTGTGAAAATGAAATGAACAATAAAACCTATAACAGTATTCCTACTGAGGAAACACAAGTTTAAACCATTTAACATTGATTTATTTTGTGCATTATGTCCAATCCTAGGCTAACGGTAGAACTATTTCTCAAGATTACAATTATTATTCATATATGGCCTATTGGATCGTTCAGAATGCAATCGCTGTCTCTGTGGCAGAGCTGAGTCTCATTACAAAAGGGCTGTTGCTAAATGATTTGCTTGTTTCAGCTTAAAAGTGAAAGTGGCATTGTGTGACTCCTGTCTATCATGCACATTCAATGCAGCGACCTAGGTTAAAGAATTAAATCTGCAACATGTGGTTAACAGTGATAATTGGCACAATGATGGATAACATCTGACAGATATCTGGTCCCACACTGTGGCAAACCAAATTTGTGAGAGTTTGGACATATCTTGGCTGACTGATTACAATTAGCGCCTTTAAGGCCTTGTAATTTCCAGTCAAAGTTATTTGCTGTCTCATCCTCAACCTGCACAGTGTGTGTGTGTGTGTGTTTGTTTTGTTACCCTGTTCCGCCTCCATGGCTGGCTCTTCTGTGTCTCCTTCCCCTGTCCAAGCGCTGGCGATATCTTCCCTCTCTCTCCGAGTGAGATTGGTGGTCTCAGGGTGGTGCTCCTGTATGTGCCTGCGGAAGCTGCTGACTCTAGCTAACGGCAGCTGCTCAGAACACACCATGCAAAAGCAACCTGGACTGTTTGGAGGCCCAAGCGCAACCAAGTAGTCCAAGCGGAGGCGCCATGGACATCCGTTCTTCATTCTCCTATTGGGGAAGGGGTGGGGCAAGGTGTTTGTGTTTTGAGTTGCACCTGGTTGTTCTCCCTCACCGCCTGTATAGGGCTGTGAGCTGTCCTGCAGAGGGTCCATCTCTGAGGGGAAGAACTGGACCGAGCTGTCCACTTTTAGATCTTTGGTGTCTGGCTCTGATTTGAAAAACTCTTTTGAAGAGTCTGGATCTGTGGTGGGAATGAGGGATACAAAAGAAAAACATTGGAGTCTTCTATTAAAACACAAAGTGTTAAAGGCCATGTAAGACCATGCTCTACATAGTTTTACTTCCATAGTCTAATGTTATGTGGCTTCACCTTATACAGTGGGGCAAAAAGTATTTAGTCAGCGACCAATTGCGTAAGTTCTCCCACTTAAAATGATGAGAGAGGCCTGTAATTTTCATCATAGCTTTACCTCAACTATGAGAAACAAAATGAGAAAAACAAATACAGAAAATCACATTGATTAAAAAATATATATGTATATTTGCAAATTATGGTGAAAAATAAGTATTTGGTCAATAATCAAAGTTCATCTCAATACTTAGTTATATATCCTTTGTTGGCAATGACACACAAGTCTTCACACACTGTTGCTGATATTTTGGCCAATTCCTCCATGCATATCTCCTCTAGAGCAGTGATGTTTTGGGGCTGTCGCTGGGCAACACAGACTTTCAACTCCTTCCAAAGATTTTCTATGGGGTTGAGATCTGGAGACTGGCTAGGCCACACCAGGACCTTGAAATGCTTCTTATGAAGCCACTCCTTCGTTACACGGGTGGTGTGTTTGGGATCATTGTCATGCTGAAAGACCCAGCCACATTTTATCTTCATTGCCCCATTCATTCTTTCATTTACACGGATCAGTCGTCCTGGTCTCTTTGCAGAAAAACATCCCTAAAGCAGGATGTTTCCACCCCTATGCTTCACAGTAGGTATGGTGTTCTTTGGATGCAACACAGCATTCTTTCTGCTCCAAACACGACAAGTAGAGTTTTTACCAAAAAGTTCTATTTTGGTTTCATCTGACCATATGACATTCTTCCAATCCTCTTCTGGATCATTCAAATGCTCTCGAGCAAACTTCAGACGGGCCTGGACATGTACTGGCTTAAGCGGGGGACACATCTGGCACTGCAGGATTTGAGTCCCTGGCGGCGTAGTGTGTTACTGATGGTAGCCTTTGTTACTGTGGTACCAGCTCTCTGCAGGTCATTCACTAGGTCCAACCGTGTGGTTCTGGGATTTTTGCTCACCGTTCTTGTGATCATTTTGACCCCACAGGGTGAGATCTTGCATGGAGCCCCA